>VZRI01004763.1:86542-238121 GCA_013397515.1 Upupa epops
GCTGGACACCCTCCAGCAGCTCTGTGTCCTTCTTAAACTGAGAGGCCCACAACTGGACACAGTACTCCAGGTGCAGTCTCACTAGTGCAGAGTAGAGGGAGAGAAGAACCTTTCTCGATCTGCTAACCATCCCCCTTCTCATCCACCCCAGGATGCTGTTGGCCCTCTTGGCCACAAGAGCACATTGCTGGCTTATAGTCATCTTGCTGTGCTCTAGGACTCCCAGGTCCCTTTCTGCTCTCCAACAGGTCATTCCCCAACCTGCAGTGGTACCTTGGGTTATTCTTGCCCAGATGCAAGACTCTACACTTACACTTGTTGTACTTCATTACATTTCTCTCTGCCCAGCTCTCTAGCCTCTCCAGTCTTACTGACAGCACAGAAGTTTTTCCTAGTGTCTAAACTAAACTTCCCCTGGAGCAGCTTGAGGCTTGTCCTCTTACATCCATTGCTTGGAAGAGACCAAACTCCACCTCTCTACAGTCTCCTTTCAGGTACTTGTAGACAGCAGTGAGATCTCCCCTGACCCTTCTTCACACTAAAATAGCCCCAGCTCCCTCAGCTGCTTCTCATAAGGCTTGTTTTCCAAACCCTTTGCTGGGTAGGGGGAAGCAAGCTCAATGTTTTCCAGGATGGAGCCCTGGCTTCTGCAGTGTTTCATTCTGGGTTTTCTCTTGGCCTTCACATGAAGCTCTGAGATTTTCCCAGAGAACAGGGCAGAGCAAAATGCAGTCCCAGAATAGGGGTAATTAAGTAAGTGGCTCTGTGCCTTCCTCCGGTGTCAACCCTGGCAGTGCAATCTGCATCAGTGCACCCGGGTTTCTTGTCCAGAGCTCTGATCTGGGGGAAGCTGACTGCAAAGGGACTTCTTTCAAAGCTTCTCTTGTGTTCTTCAGCAGCACGTACAAGGACAGTGTTACAGACATGCTCTGCCTGTAACAGCTAAGGAAAAGGGCTCCAAAGATGACTTGGTTTGTTCTTTTCCCTCCTCTGTGTGTACTTTTGTTGGAGATAAGGAATTAACACTACTAATTTAGAGGTTTTTTAAGGCTCTTGAGTGCCCACAACCCCAACTGACCTAGACACTTTCAGAGACTTAGCTAGGGTTTTCAGGTTATTTTTAAACACTGGAAGTGTTGCAGAGGCATGGAAACGTTAAATGATTGATTATTTGCATTGCAGAGAATAAGAGTCCCAACCCTGAACTGAGACTCCATTGTTCTAGGTGCTGAATGCACACAGAGCAGAATGCCTGGGTTTTCCCTCAGTACTGGGAAATTGGAGCAGAGGCAGTTCCTGCCCCTCTTTCCCAGTGTATTTAGACATGCTCAGCGTGATGCAGCAGCATATCAAATCACAGGTGTGCTTTTTAGCAGCAGATGAAGTACAGCTAAAGGTCAGATTTGTGTATCATTGCGTTTGCTTAATGTCTTGGACAGAGCACAGTAAACAGCGTATGAATGCCTGATTGGAAAGTGATTGTTCAGGCTTGGGGTTGGTAACAGTTACTAGATGTATTTTTAGCTTTGTTTCTCTGGTATAGCCAGGCCTCTGCTCAGGGCTGCCTTTGCATTTACTGCACTCCTTTGATCAATTTGCCAGCAGGACGTTTGGCTAGATTTCCTTTGCCAGAGTCCCAGCGTATTGATGAACTTCTCACAGTTACTCGTAACTGTCTTTTCCCTTTACAAATAGCCTGAGAAATGAAATCATTCCAACTCTCCCTGCAGATGTGAGTTTATTTTGGGGGGTTGTCCCTTCTTCCCAAGGGCATGGTTTAGTGGTGGACTGGGTAAAGTTGGGTTAATGGTTGTACTTGAACATCAAAACCTTTTGCAACCTAAACAATTCTATAAAATATGTCCCAACACCAGTGACATTCGGTTCTCTACGTGGTATTTTAAAGCCCTGCCCCTTGCTGTCATTGAGCATTTTTGACAGTCACAGAATCATAGAATGACAGAGGTTGGAAGGCACCTCTGGAGATCATCTAATCTGCCCTCCCTGCTAGGATCACCTAGGGAAAATCACATATGATCACATCCAGGTATTTTTTTAGTATCCCTGGAGAAGGAGACTCCACAGCCTCTCTGGGCAGCCTGTTTGGAGATGTAGGTGGTGCTGGACATACATGTGGCGAAGATTGGTCTGGGCAGGATGCTAAAGCTGAGAAGTGACTGAAATCAGTTCCTATGGGAGCTGTTCTGCACTTGTCCATCCCAAAACCTCTGTCATGGGCACAGAGTGAATCATACAATTCCAGTTTGGAAGGAACCTTGTGTTTCACTCCTGTTGAGCTTGCTGCCCCTAGGACCCACAGGTCCCTTTCTGCAGAGCTGCTTCCCAGCCAGGTAAATCCCAGCTTGTGCTACACTCCTGGATTATGTTTCCATGGGTGTAAGACTCTACATGACAAGCTTTATTCTTGCAGCACTACACTGATCTGTGACTGTGAAGTGTTTTGACCACAGTTGACATCTTAGAGCCATAAGGGCTATGGGGATTTATTACCTGGAGGTATCTTTCAGCCAGCAAGCCCCTTGGAAGATCGGTAACTAATTATCATGTCTGGGCTGCTGTTTAGTAGGAGATGAGTAGGAGATAAGTAGAGTTTGAAGTAGCCTGCATTGCTGCAGACAAGTCACCTGCCATGGTGACCTGCAGTAACTGATGGGTCAGTGCCTGTGCCTGGACACTGCTGAGAAATGTGTCTGTCACTGAAGGCAGACTTGATCTGCAGGACAGGAGCTCTAGTTGTCAGTGTTACTTTGAAGACTTCTGGACAGCAAGAAATTGGAGTCTTGTACATCAAACCAAGCAGACCTGAGTGGAGGCTTCAGCAGTTGCAAGCACTTGAACATTTTTTTGTCTTATGTCCAGTTCTAGTCCAGCCACAATCTGAAATGGTGACTAAAGATTTAGGGAAAGCTCTTTCTTTAAATGAAATATTTTAGTAAAAGCCTGAAACATGGGTACAGGTGGCACAAGCACCTACATCTCTGGTTTTCCACTGCAGGCCAACCTTTGTGGCTTGGCAAGGAAGAGGTTTTTTGACCAGTTCTGCCTTAAACATTGAGCAATTTTGTCCAAGTGAGTCATTGTTTCATATTTGTTATTTGTATTGCTATAGCAGTTGAGGCTCTTCAGGTTTCAGTCCAAGACCTTGTTGTGCCAGGTGCTGTACGAGTATGGAAAAAAAAAGGCAGACCAAACCCAAAACTAAAACAAAAAAGCCTTATGATGAACAACATGCTTTTCTGTACAACTCAAGACAACAGATGGCTGCAGATGGGAAACACAAGGAACTAATGAGATAAAACTGACCTGTGTAGTGAGTAATAATCTTTGTGCATCACTGATCTAAAACACTGCTGAGATTTTGTAGAAAATATACCAAAGGGTGGATAGAAGGAGAATAGTAAGTGATGGCAGAAGTTTGCAATAACTTCACAGCAAGCAAGATGGATGGCAGAAGGAAAAAAGACATGCTGAAAATGATGTTGAAGAAAGATGTCTGTGGCAAAATCTGGTCAGCCTCAACCTTCTGGTGTGTTTACTACTGGCAACCCAAGTTAAAAGAGAATTTGTTTGCTATTTCTTTGGATTGTAACCTTTAACCGTGATGTGACATGAGGGAACGGATGAGTGGAACAGAATGTGAGTGCTCCTTTATTTGCAGCACAGATGCCTCTGTAAGGGGCAAAGGGAAAAATGCTGGGTTTTTGTAGCGTTGTTTATTTAAACTCCAGTTTAACATAATTAGTCCGCGTGGAAACTTTAGCAAATGTCCTCTTTAAGTTGAAAGCTTGCAGAGCAAGATGCAAGTCAAGTGCCAGCCCCAGTGATTAGCACGCATCCTTTCATGAGTGCTGAACTGTGCTTAATCTCTAGTGATCAGGTTCTTTTTCTCCTTCATACTGTCTAGAGCTAAAAATAGCATTAAGTTAAAGATGTACCAAAGACAGCAGATGTCCAGGCCATGGATTTTATGAAGCAGCTTGTTCTCTCCTTGATCATGGTTTGCTTCCCATGCAGCATGAGAGGAAACACAGCTATCCCAGCATCTGCTTGGAAAGCTTTCACTGGCCCGAGGAGGACCAGGAACCCATGTAGTCTTAGACCATAATGGAAAAGGTACTGCTTGGAGTGCAGCTTCCCTGCAGCAAAAATAAAACTTCCAGTGATGTATTGCTGTCTGATAACAAAGTTTCTTATGAAGGAAGTGGAGAATCAACAAGGCTTTTGTGTCCTATGTGACATAGCCTAACATGACTGCAGAAAGGAAGAAGATGTATTTAAATAGAGCCACCAAAAGGTTGCTGGAGAAATAACTTTTCATAGGAAATGCATTAGTTTCTTCGACATAAAATGATATGCCAGGTGCGTTCCCTGCAGTACAGACCCCTTTTAGCGGAACCTTTTTTAGCTGTGTGGAAAGAGCCCAGTTCTTCATCTCTTTTGGCAATAAACTTTGGTCTTGCCACTAGAGGGAGACTTCAAGCCGTGCACCGTACCTCTGTCCTGCTGGGCTCGGCCAGCTGCTTCTCTGTGCTGATACCAGAGCAGCAACTTCAGCAGCAGGACCCTGTGTTCTGCTGAGCTCTGGGCTGTCACAGCACCTGTAAAGGTCAAACAAATGTGAAAGGATATGGACAAAGGGAGCCTGACTGGTGTGATGTCTGGGTCTTTTTTTTCCTTTCACAGCTAGAAAGCATGTCCTAAGCACAAATGATGTTCATTGAAATCTGAAAAACATTTATGCATCCTCTCTGAATCAAGAAGAGGTGTGAATGACCCCTTCATCCATGTCTGGATGAAGGAATGTAAAAACTGTGTGTCCAGCACTGCCATTGAACTGGGCAAAGGTGATACAGAAATACAAGCACTTCTAAATCCTAGGAGAAAAGTGAGGACTTTAAATATAACAGACTTACGTGTTTGCTGGGCCTAACCTAACTGTTTCATGTCACCTTACAGGGCTTTTACACGTGTGTTCACCTTTGGCCCAACATTCCGAGCAGAAAACTCACAGAGTCGTCGGCACCTATCTGAGTTCTATATGGTGGAGGCTGAGCTGTCCTTCACCGAAAGCCTCCAAGACATCATGCAGGTGGGCTCTTCAAATGTTTATGCAGAACCAGGGCTGGAACCTCTTCCTCCTCCCTGACCTGTGCTCTCCACCCTTCCTCAACTGAGACTTTCGCCCAGTGTTAGCCAGGTAAAGGTTGCTTTAGGGCTTCCCAAGGATCAGAGTTTTCTCAGCAGAGATAAGGCCGTAGAGGGGATTGGAAGGGAAGTTACAGATGTGAACACAGCCCTCATCTGAATGGGACCATAAACAGTTGCATTTCCAGGAAATGCGTAAACACACTTGGCTAGCGGTAATGAAAGTGACACTCTGCCTTTCGAAACCTCCAGCGTCTGTAATGAATCTGAGCAGTAATCAGCCACTATGTCCTTTTGTAAAATGCCTCAAACTTACACTGACATCTCAAGTATAAACAGTTACTGGTGAACCTTATTCACTATAGCTTTAGCAGAAGAGTGAATGAACTCCTTAGTCATCTAGATTTGGATTTCTCAGGGTTGACTCTTGGTTCCAGTTTAACCACCGATGCTTATGCATCTTACTAGTCTCAGAACAAGCCAGCTTATGCCCAGTAGGATTTGTGTGTAAACATCCACATGTGCATTCATGTATCAAATAGTCTGCCTGGAAAGCTATAGAAGAAATAGCTTTAAAAAGGAAAAAGATGTGATACTCTGACTGCAGATTTCTAAAATAACATTCTGGTGGTGGTGTCTTCTACTTGGTTCATACAGTATCTACTGAGTCAGTATAGCTGACAGCAGAGCTAACATACTCTCTCTTCTGTGTGTTGCTTCTGCCACTTGGATGTCTGGGTGGCACTGGGCTGTGTGGACTGACCCACTGGAAATCCCTGTTCTTAGTTGTTAATCACATCCCTCTCACTCTTTTCTTTCCTCCAGAACAACATTATGTGTTCTTAGAGTGTAGCATGTGTATGAGTTCATGTCTTGCTTCCTGAGACCCCTGTTCATGTAATCAAGAGCTGATTCACTGGTACAGTAAGCAGGGCTATCTGTTAAGCGATGTTTGAGTGCTTAAACATAGCATGAACATATCTACACTCTTCTGATGAGAACCCAGATTTACTTGCTTTTGAAGTGCAGACACCCATTTCTGACAATTCGGAGAATTAGATCTGAGAACTGTTCTGGAGTGTGTAGGGCTTTTATTTGTAGGGAAGAGAGCAATTTCCCTCTTGGCTTGGCTGCTGTTCTTACTAGCCTCATTCTGAGCTTGTACTCTCCTCCTTTGCTGCTTCTCCTGTCCCAAGGGCTTTCACAAGCATCTTTGCCTGTAACAGAAAGCCATCTCCTAGTCACCGTCATTTTGCCTTCCTCATAGCAAGTCTACATTGCAATGTTCCAACTTCTGTGATGTTCTCATTTGCAGAAGCAGACTTCCCATTTTGTTTATTTTTAAAGCATTGGGCAATCTTTCTTTAAAAAAAAAACCACCAAAACCTGACAGCTGCTCTAAAGCATAAGTTAAGTTTCTTTTTCCCCACATAACTGACCTAAATTCAGTGTTCTCTCATGTATCTGCCTATTGGGCAGTTTGTCTGTTCATCGTCATCTGCCAGTCCTTTGTTCCTTGCAAAATACCCAGGCAAAAGCCTTGGGGACTGTTGGCCAGGATTAGCATCTGAACTTTGTCCTCACATAAAGAGCTTGATTGTTTAAAATTTATTTTTAAATTAGCTATCGAGTGTTTGGACTGAATACCTCTAACTTCAGCAGCTTAGTGTGCTGGGAATGCTCAGCATCTTCAGGGACATCTTGAAGTATTTGCCTATACACCGTTAAAGAGCCTTGCTATTCACTAATGAGCCTAGAGATCTTTTTTTTCAGCCAAAGATCCAAAAGAAACACAGCTTTTCTTCCAAAATAAAAGAAAAAAGAGGTTTTAATAACAAAGTAGCATGTATTTGGGAGCAAGGGGCCTGAAATCATAGAGCAATGGCCCTTTTTTCCCTGCTGTAATTGCAGAGAGTAGAACTCAGCTATTCTTAAATTAGTAGCACAGATCTTGTGAAGTCTCATTCATCTTGAACATGCAATCTGAACCCCTGCTCCGTGCCAAAATTCATTTTAGTGCTACAAAGAAGCTTGGACTCTCACAATACTGGTTTCGCAATGCTTTCTGTACAAAGTGTCATGTGCTCAGTGCAGTACTGGGTGATAGTGTAACTATAGAATACAGTCTACGTGTATCTAAGGAGAGGCCTCTGTGGCCTTTTTCTGTAAGAATCTAATCAATAGGTTTGAGCCAAGTTGCCCCAAGGCACTCTTCCTCTAAATGGGATGAGAAAAGAGGGGGTTAAAAGAAGGTAAGACAGTGGAAGGGTTCCAGTTTACATGAAGGTCTAAGTTCTGTCCCATCTGTCCTCTGAGATGCCTTGCTGCCCTCCCTCTCCCTCTCTTGTCAGTGCATCATACAGCCCTGTTTGTAGGTCATTACTTTTTGTTCCACTGTCTTGGCAATGCAGTGGATTTAAAGGATCCCACTTCACTCATAACACTAATGGGCACTCACAGAGGTCCTGTGGCACACTCATTATTGATTTTCATCAAAAGTTCATATAAAACTATGGTCAAAAAATATTATTTAGGCTGTAAAGTTAGGAAATGCCAGAAGGAAGTTTTCCTTAGGGCATTTTGGGAGTTCATGCATAGTGTTATTCTTCCTTAACAAGATCACATACTAGCACCAGTGTCTCTTTAAGAGATTGAGAATATGTCTCTTTAAGATGGAGAATACAATTTAACACACTGTATTTGAGCTCTGTCCTGAGGGCAGAAGTATTGTCTTCCACAGCTATGTACTTCAACAAAATTAATTTGCTGTCATTACAGCCCAGTGACATGGAGCATTATTACCTCCATTTTACAGAAGGGAATTCAGGCATGAAATGAAATCCACACTCACACTGATTCTGTGTGCTGGTTTCAGGAAGCTTAGATTTGAAACACAGGTGTGTTTTGATTTCCAGAATAGTTCATACTCAGAGGACTTTCTCTCTTCGGTGCCAAAGCTACAACAGTTGGGCAAAGCAGATGGCAGTCTCAGGGGAACAAACACGGGCAGTCACTTTATTTCAAGTGTCTTAGAATCATAGAATTTTTAAATTATTTAGATTGGAAAAGACCTTCAAGATCAATTAACCCGATTCTACCAAGCCCACCACTAAATCATGTCCCTAAGCTCTGTATCTGCACAAATGTGGAACACATACAGGGATTGTGAGTCAGCTGCTTCCCTGAGCAGTCTGTTCCAATGCCTGATGACCCTTTCTATTAACAAGTTTTTCCTAATGTCTAACCTGAACTTCCCCTGGCAAAACTGTAGGCCATTTCCTTTTGTCCTGTCACTTGTTACTTAGGAGAGGAGACTAACTCCCACCTCTCTACTTCTTTCAGGTAGTTACAAACAGCAGTAAGATCTCCTCTCAGCCTCCTTTTTTGCACACTAAACAGCCCCAGCTCCCTCACCTACTCTTCATAAGACTTGTTCTCCAGACCCTTCACCAACTTTGTTGTCCTCCTTTGCACCTGCTCCAGCACCTCAATGTCTTTCTTGTGTCGAGGTGCCCAAAACTGCACACAGTACTTGCACAGTGCTCCTCAGGCACATTGGGATATCTGCAGGGCAATGGTTTCCCTCTGTGAGGTGACACCTAGCTGCCATAGCTGAGGCTCTTTCCTGATTTCCATTAGCATTTACTGTTTGGCTTCAATGTCCAGTGAAGCAGAGGTCTGACAGACAAAAGTCTCCTTTCTTTCCTGAGCAGCATCTCCAAACCTCTCCTCTGTGTGCGTATTATGTGCATATATGTACTGTGTGTGAGCAAGCACAAAGGGAAGAAATAACGGTCCAACATATTTCATATGTGAATACCCTTGTAATCTACACTGCCTCCATGTGTATGCTCCAGGTTGACACATAAACTTAAATCCTACTGGCAGGTCATATGTTTTTTCTAGAAATGCCTTATGCCATAAAGATTATGATTTGATTGCTTCTTACAGTGTGCAGCACCTTCAGTTGCTGTTGCTGATACTTACTGATGCTTTGTTGATAGTTTCCTCTGTTTCAGCTGTGGTTGTAATTGCTTTGGGAAGAGGATAAGTTGCAGTATCAAAAAATCCAAGTTAAAATTAAGCAATACAGTTGGGAGCTGCTCCTAATCAAAACTCAATAGATAACCATTAAGTTCTACAGCAGCATCCGAGGAAGGCCAAGGCTGATACAGCTGAACTTCTCTGAAACTTGAAAATCAAGAGAGAAAAGGCTAAAAGAATGAGGGACAAGGACAAACTTTTACCTCTGTCTTCTCCTGACAGTACAATTTGTACATTTCTGTTATGAAGTAGGCAAAATAGCGGGCTTTTGGACATCAGGATTCATGTTTCTTTCAGGTTATGTTCACCTGTATCTTCAGCTCATGTGTTCTCAGACCAGCAAGCCAGTAGTTGTCCTTCTCCATTCATTTATCATCTGTCCCTCTTTCCAGTCCTTCATTATATTATCTGTTTAAAACCATAACTTTACTCAGTTCAAGAACTTTATTTTTACCCTTTTCTTTTTTTTCCCCTTCACTGTTTGTGCCTGGTGCTCACTTGGCATAAACAAGAGTAAGAGCAGCAAGGAGGCCAGTGCATGACCCACGTGTCTCTCTTCTTTGCCAGGATAAAACCTCAGTCTCAAACCTGGAAATATTTCTCAGATTGTTTTTCCCATACCACCCACATCTTTTTTCCACAAGAGGAAGCTGCTTGTGTTGAGTGCTGTGGGAACCTAATTGTTACTTTATCGCACAGTGCGGGGAAAAAAAAGTGCTAATTAAACAACATGCTTTTCTGAAACCAGATGATACTTTCATTTTCTAGAAAGAGGAAACTTAATGCTGTCTCTGCCCAGTGGAATCAGATGAATTGCCAAGAAGTTTTCTAATTTCATTTGCATAAGCCTTTTTCTAGCTCCTTTGAAGAAAGTTCAAAGCTGGCTGTTGGTTATTTGCTCCTCAGCAGCAGGAATGCTAACTTCTCATTTCCTTCATGTCGGAGTACCAGTAGGGGTAAAACTGTTCATCTGCATATGATAATGCCTCTCCTTTGTTGGAGTTGCCCTTTTTTTAAAAAGAGGGCCCAGATTGGTGCAGGAGCCTGGAGGCTGAGTTTGGCTCCAGGTGAATCCAAATGGACTGGTGTCCCAGCTTCTCCACGCTGGTGGGATGTTAAGGCTGTTCATCAGAGCAGAGCTATGTTCCAGCACTCTGGAACAAGTTGTGAATAGTGCTGTTCTAAACATAAGAGTTTAAACAGTGTGCCTGAAATCTTGTCTTGACCACGTCAGAAGCCCAGCTTCTCCTTTGCCTTGCAAAAAAATCACATCATCTTAACAGGATAAGAGGAACAAGAGACACAGTGGAGACCTTCCTCAGCTCTGGTGACTGAGCACTAGGTTCATCTTCACTCTTTTACTCTTAGTCCTGGGATTTCCAGTGTCTAGGGGCTACTGCCCACCTAGATAAATATCATCAGTTGATACTTAGCCTCTCTCAGCTCTGCATTTGATGAAACAGTCTGTGATCACAATAAAAAATGGGAATGTGTCAGGACATTCCTGTCCCAGGCTGAGATGATATGCAGCCCAGCTGCATTGATCTGTTCTTTGTAGATGAATGGATTAGAATGAGAAGGGTGATGCTGAATATTTGGGATCAGTGGTACTATATGGGTGTCAGCTTTGTGCAGGCGTAAGACTATGTGGAGTCATGGGAACACTTAATCTGAACAACAGCAAGTGTCGTCTTAGTTCTGCTTTGCTTAACCAAAAGACAAAATTGCTTTTAAAAGGGTTTGATCAAAATGCAGTGGCATCCCACGTGGGGGCTTTTTTTATTTAGAACCAAAAAAGCATTTTAATTTCTTCATTAGGAAAGCCCATTTTACTGGATAAAGATATCCAAATGGGATGGTAATGACAATTAGTTAATCCCCAGTAGTTTAGGGAAATGAAACCACATCTTTTTTTTTGTTTGTTTCTCAAACATCCCTCTATTGTTGTGCCCTTCACTTTAGCTTTCTACTTATCTCCGTACAAGTTCTCATTACTTTGCTTATATTGTGCAAAGTCTTTCTACCTGCGTTCTGGTTTTGGGGCTGACTTCACACGTTTGTTCTTCCTCTTCTGACAACAAAGCAGAAAACCATTACAGGACAGAGACTTCACTAATGATTTATCTGAGACTAGTCAACACAAATGGTTGTAGCGTGCGTGTTTGTGGTAGACCAGGGCTGCTTACTTGAGTGGTTTATCTGTGCTTTTTTCACTTGATATAACTGACTGAAGGTACTGAGACCCTCAGCAGACATTGAAGTCCTAAAACTATAGCAGAAATACAGGTTCCTATCCATGACTATGAAGGAAGCCTGATAATTAGGACCATTAGCAGGCTTGTACCCTCTTACTCAGTCTGACTATGCAGGACAGAAGTACCTTCTGTACTCTTTGGCTGATGTGTACTGTGTTTTATTTATCACCTGGGGCATCTAAGCAGTGTTAAATTTTCATGCAGTCCATTCTGTTCTCTCCATTAGGTTATGGAAGATCTTTTCAAGACAGTAACCAGCACTGTGCTTTCCAAATGTCCTTGTGATGTTGAGCTTTTTCATAAATACATGGCTCCTGCTCAGAAGGTAATAAATGTGAGAGGGAAGAACTGCAGTCCTGTTGTGCATTTTAGAAGATTTGGCTATTGGGAGGCTTTTTTTTTTTTAAATATTATTTTACTGTGTTGTTCTGTATTAACAAGTTGTGGGAAACCTAAAAGTCCTGAGCTTAAGTAATTGTTCAGCCTTCTGTAAGCTGGTAGCAAACACGGTAGAACGGTAGCTGTCGCATCATCTAGCAGCCTCTGAATCATCAGCTCAAATAATTGGGTACTTTTTTTTCACTGAGTGTCTGGGAGTTGATTTTAACCCATTTCTAGATCACAACACAGACCTACAAATTAAAACATAGAGGGATATAGCTTTTCTGAGTTTCCTCTGGGCCCCCGAACCATCAAGAGTAGCTTTACATTTTTCTTTTTTTCTTGTTTTGACCAAGGACAGGTTGGAACGAACGCTGAAGAACAAATTTGTGACGTAAGTATAACTGTCAAAATTATCTGGAGGAGGGCTTTAGGGGAAAGAGTTCCTGTTTCGTATGTGTTCCTTTTCTTTCCCAATTCAGTGTCTTCAGGATTATTGTCATGTCTCCAAAAGACTATTTCTTGCAGTTCCCTTCGTACTGTTCACCTGTGATTGTAGGGCTGCTCAGCCACACACTGTTTTTCCTATGTACAGAATCACAGAATGGTTTGGGTTGGAAGGGACCTTTCGAGGTCATCCCGTCCAATCCCCCTGCAGTGAGCAAGGACATCTTCAACTAAGGTTGCATGCACATACCCCAGTCCAACCCAACCTGGAATGTTTTCATGAATGGAACTTCTGCCACTTCTCTAGACAACCTGGGCCGGTGTTTTACCATCCTCAATGGATTTTTTTTTTTAATTTTGTATCTAGTCTGAATCTCGCTCTTAGTTTAAACCCATTACCCCTTGTCCTGTCACAAAAAGTCTCTCCCCAGCTTTCTTATCAGCCCCTTTAAGGCCTGGAAAGCTGCCCTAAGTTCTCCTTGGAGCCTGTAGAATCAGGCTAAACAAGCCACTGCAGCTACACTCAGGCGATGGGATCATGATAGATCCTCCCTATGCCTTGAGCCTCATAAGCACTCTAAGAGACTTCAGTGAAGTCACTGTCCCTATTTCAATCTATTTCTCTTTGGACTTCAGTGATATTCCTGGGAGGACAGAGCTGCACTCAGCTTCTCCCATGGTCCAAGGAAAAATGAGAATGAGTTAACCAATCCATCTCTCTCTGCCCCCCATCTCTTTTTCAGCTTCTGGCAGATGTGGAGCATTGCTGGCTTACACAGATCATTTACATGTGTTGAGCAGGCGATACGCCTCATTTTCTACAGAACTTTCCCTCTATTAGTGAAATCTTGTAGCTGGGTGTAAAGAGCTTGTGCTCTTCAGGGAATTTGGTTTATAACTGGGTTTAGCCAGCAGTGGAGAGTTAAGATTGCTGTGATTAGATTGTTCTGTGTGTCCACAGCTTTCACTTGGTATGTGGAAAACTTACCAGGAAAAGTACCTTCCACTGAGTCTTGATTTCCAGTTACCAAACCTGCAGCATCTCTCACTGTACTTTCCTGCTTGCTCTGCCAAGACGCTCTGCTTTTGTAGTGGTGCAAGTCCCTGGTGGAGAATCTGCTCTCAGATGTGCTCAGATCTGTAACAGAACAATTGCTGCAAATAAATCATAAAGTAAAATATACAAGTTTGAGTTCCAAGCCTTTTACACTCAGGGTTGTTATTTTTGCCCACCACCACGTTGAGCAGTGGAGCTGTGTTGCTGGAGCTGTGCCCATGCGGGCACATTGTTTTCTTTTAAAAAATGCCCAGAATTCTGTGAAGCAGTTATCTGCAGAGCTCACTTCTGACTGAAACACAGCACTGCAATAAGTGTCTTGAGAGCTCTACACTTTCCTGTCTGACGTGTAGCTAAAGCACAGGAAGATATAGGATTCTTGCCACAGCAAATGGGGTTTGGTTTCTGTCCAAAGGGACATTGCTGGGAAGTCTGACATCACAGCACAAGTTGGCATGGTGGTGGGGAAATGCCTCCTTAATTTTCCAGTGCAGCACTTAGCCAGAAAACTTTCTTGTTCCTTTCACAGTTATCTTAAAGACTCCTTTTTTTTTTTTCTCTGTTCACTTGCAGAATTTCCTACAACGAAGCAGTGGAAATTCTGAAGCAAGCTTCTCAAACTTTCACTTTCAAGCCAGAGGTAAGTAGTTGCCTGACAGGTTGTCCCTGTGCCTGTTCAAGCCAGCCTGAACTTTGAGGATCTCATTTCTTTCTGATACCACAAGAGTTGTTGCTTTGCACAGGCTGTGAGGTATTTGATCAGTTGTAAATCTGCCCATTGGGGGTGAAATCAGAACAATATAAGGAGTGCTATTGGTAGCAGAAGAATATGTCACATTTGCAGGGGAGGAAGTGATGAGTTGGAAGGACCAAGGCAAAAGCACTGGTGCTGAGTTTAGTGTGGATTCAGTAATAATCATCTAAGGGGGTTTGTTATCATTGTCTTCAAATAAAGGAGAATGACACTGGGACAACATCTAAAGTTTGACAAGGACTAGTATGCCAAAACCATGTCAAAATATGTTGTAATCTAGGTGTAGGTAAAGGGAATCCTTTGTCCTTCTGAAGTACAGATGTTAGCTGGGAAAAAGAATTGCAAGTCAGTCTTTGTAATGCTGTTAGATTAGAGTTTCTGAGGATCATCTGTTGCCCAATTTCAAATGCACCCACACTAGTAGGGAGTGTGTTTGTGGTATTGCTCATCTTGTGTGCATAATGGTTAATTTTCATCTCATTCTGATTCTTTGAGGACTATAACCCTGTGGCTGATCTGCCTTCATAGCCAGTTAGGTAGCACATTGCTATGTGCAAGTGGGTGTAGAACCTTAAATCCTGTGTCTTTACTACCTTAATCTGATACAACAGACTCGGGTTATTTTCAGATGAGAAGAGTGCAGAATGCTCTTCTTCCACTTGCTCAGTATTAATCATCCTATAATGGAGAGATAGTTTCTAGTGAGAAGACACAGAATCTATAACATTGCTGGAAGAAAGAAGTGAAAGGCATTGCAAATGCCCAAGGTTTTTGTTAGGAAATTGTTAGTTAATAGGATGGTGGTTAATGTTGCACCAAATAGGACACATCAGGGGACACAGCAGAGTGTGGTTTGAGGATTTTTGTTTGGGTTTTTTTCTGATATGGTACTAGATGCTTGAACTTGATATGGGGATCTGGCCCTCTTCTGTTGAAGTTAAACCATGTTATTTTCATCGCTATGCTATGCTTTAAAACTCACGAAGCTCTGCCTGCTTAGCATGTTTTTCTTGTGGCCTGAGTGAGAAGTTTCTGTGCTTGGTTTCACATTGTTCAAAGCTGCACGTCTCTCCTGCACAGGGATTTTACTGTGTCTCTTGCCACAGGCAAGAATGCACCAAAGCAGGATCCCAGGTCCATTTTGTTGTCTTTACAGTGGGGCTGTGACCTCCAAACAGAACATGAAAAGTACCTGGTGAAGCACTGTGGTGAGATTCCTGTGTTTGTCATTAACTACCCTTATGATCTCAAACCTTTCTACATGCGGGACAATGAAGATGGACCTCAGCACACAGTGAGTCCATAGGTCATACTTCCACCTTTTGTTTGCCTAGTTTTGAGTCTTAGCTACTGAGACACAGAGAGATGAAGATAGTCTTCTGCTACATCACTGGTCAAGAAGTCCAAGATCAGATGTGACCATCAGGCAATCCCATTCAGTCTTTTTCATATTGCAGAAGAAACCCTGAAAAAGGAACCAACAGGAGGACAATTCAGAAGTTGGATAAAGTTTTTGCTTAAGTCTTTTAGAACAGATTTGCCTTAGTTTATTTAATTTCCTGTTAGACTCTGTTCTAATAGGTGCAGTGCCTACAAATGCATGGTTTCTCACAGCCCATGATTCTGCTGTCATCCAAATCTACCATCTGTGGACGTAAGACCTAAACTCTTCCTCCACAAGCCTCATAGCTTTAAAAGTGTGATTTCCCAGTTTAACTGAGACAACCTAAAATACTCTGCTAAAAACAGCAACTGTCCCACTGTGTGCTGCTGCTCTTCACTGGCTTTAATTGTAGCGATGGTTCAGCTGTGAAATAAGAAAAGTAACTACAAAATAAAGTAGAGAAGAAAGCCATCCCAAATCTAAGAGTGTAGGTGCTGACACTGGGATCCTAACACTTGAATCAGATCCCCAGTGGCATTGATCCATTGATACCATTAGCTCTATACCTGGCTCAGGGAACAGGGACAAACAGATTCAAGACAAGTTACAAGCATCAGAGCCACTTAAACTGTAAGGGAATCAAGGCTTCAAGAAACTTGGCAACATGTCTTAGTCTCCTTAGGAGCTAATGTTGGATTCTTTACAGCCCTAATAGGCTTTCCTACATGTACAGGTTGTCACCAGAGTAACCTGCTGTAGATGCCCTCAGTTTGAAACATCACTGCTCTTGTGTAGGTTTTCTGCAGATTTGCTGATTATCATTGTCAAGTTCCCTCACAGACTTCTCTTGTCAATAATGAAATTTTCAAGCAGTTACAAATACTTATTGAAGTGTCCTGTACTCAATAGAAGAATTGCAGTAGCTTTTTCCAAGCAACCATCAGTGCCAACTGTATTCCCATAGACTGTATGACTACATGGTGTGACTTATCTTAAGATTTCTTTCTTCTAAGGTTGCAGCTGTTGATCTTCTCATACCAGGAATAGGGGAGTTGTGTGGAGGCAGCTTGAGAGAGGAGCGACTGCCCTTCCTTGAATCTCGCTTACAGAGGTATGGAAAACACACAGCTTTCCCAAAGACCAGTCTGATGAAGAAGGTATTTCAGCAGCCCCCAATGGTTGGCAAGACAGAAGAATGGAAGAACTAATTCTATTTAGAAAAAGACTATTTTTACCTTACAGTTATGTATTCATCTTCATAGGTCTTTGCCAGCTACCTGAAAAGAGATTGTAGAGAGGAGGAGGTTTGTCTCGTGTCACAATTAACAAGTGGCATGACAGAAGGATGGTTTCACATTACACTAGGGAAAGTTTAGGCTAGATATTAAGAAAATCTTCTTCACTGAAAGGGTTATCAGGCATTGGAACAGGCTGCCTAGGGAGGTTGAATTGGCATCACAGGATGTATTTAAAAGTCGTGTAAATACAGAGCTCGGAGACATGGTTAAGTGGTGGGCTTGGTAGACTTAGGTTAATGGTTGGACTTGATGAACATGGAGGTCTTTTACAACCTAAATTACTCTATGCTTCTAAATTCTTGTGCTTCTGTCATGGGCATGGAAGCTGCCTCTCTGTTTCAGCTTATCAGAGAAGTGTTTGTTTTATACTGGTTGAACGAGGCAGCAGAACGCCTCAGCTTGGCCTGTCTAGAACAGTGTTTTGTGTAAGGCACTTCAGTCTTGAGCCTTTTCTGTTTCAGCTTTTGTGTCCAGGAGTGGATTGTCAAGGTAGAAGTTTTCACTTGTGCAGAGCTTAGCTATATTTATGTTATGTAACTGAGAAACTGCAGCTTTGGTCAGAAGCTTTGCTGGCTGTGATGCAGCTGGCCTCAGTGGCATCATTTAAGATAATACATTTTTTTTTTTGCTAACTGGAAGCTGCACTGGAGTTGTCTGTGACCCGTACTGAGTGATGTGGCTCTCTCCCAGTTGCTTTGTTTTGGGTCACCTGACTTTCAGTAAGTCTAGGCTAAATTCAGTGTCAGAATATCAAAGCTGCTGTTTAGTTAACAGTAATTGACATTATAAGTGGGGTAATTCTCCATAGACAATTACTCCTTGGATGATGTCTAACTGTTCAAAAGGATCTTTCATAACTCAAATGAGTCCACTTGGGTCAGTCCTACACTTGTACAAAGCAATTTGAAGGGAGAATAATTCCCAAAGTAATACAATCTGCACACTGGGAATGAATTCGTACTTAAATCAGCCACATGCTCACAGAGATGCATCCAGTCAGCAGAGAAGAGCAAAACCCATTTCAGCATAATGAATCCAAAAGGCTCAGGGCAATTAAAATCACCAGAACATTGGTTCTCAATTGGTGGTGTAGGATGATCATATTCCCTGTGCTTCCTGCTGATCTCCCTGTGAACTCTGATGAAGGAATGCATCAGCCGAAGCAAAGTCATGCCTGCTGCACTCCTTTCACTTGAAATTTATACCAGTAAAATCTAGATTGCACAGCCCTCAAGGTGTAGGGCTGGAGGAGGGGTCCACATGGAGGCTGAAGCCAGACTTTCTTGTTTGTCAGGAAAGTCATGAGAAATATTTTGAGGTACAAATGGGGTGTGCCTCCAGTGACCTTAAAGGACAGCTCAGCATTGAAGATGACCTGGAAAATAACAATCTTTTCACGTATTTTTCTGAGTTTAGAGTACTCAGGATCTGATCTGCTCAGCCCAAATACTCCAGTAGGCTTTTAAATTCAAGTTCCAGCAGACCCAAGATACATAAAAGAGCTAAAGAAGAGCATTCTTGTCTCCTCATACACACTCCATACAATAGCTCTTCAAGTCCTACTCAGGGACAGCTGCTGTGAAGTTAAGATGAAAATTGGTCTCTCTTTGCTAGAGTTTTGTGTTCATATTCAGAGAAAACAGAGAAAAAGGCAACAACTTTGCTCTGGGGAGCACTGGTGACAATTAGAAAAAGATGTATTTCGTTTAGTAGTTTTGCAGAAGTTCATACAATGACAGAATTGGCTGAAAGAAATCTGTGAAGATCATCTAGTCCAACTCCCCTGTTAGAGCAGGATTACCTGGAGAGGATTACACAGGAGCACAATCCAGGCAGGTCTTGAATGTCTCCAGAGAAGATTTCACAGCTTCTCTGTGCAGCCTGAGTTGACAAACATCAATAAAGTGCACTACAAAAGTGGATTCATGCACTAGAGGAGGGGAGCTATGTGTGAAGAGATGTTGACTCACTCATGAGTGAGACTGGCTCTGTGTCATTGTAAATTGAATATTGAGGCCTGTACTCTCCAAACATTCACAGATAGTTTACGGGTAGACTTAAAGTTACATGCACAAGGCCTTCCAGGAACCTGGGATCAATCTTGTATGCCAGCAAAACAAACTTTGCTTTTTAAGAAGCGTATTTGGAATCTATTGACAATTGTCTGCTAATTAGCAGAACTGACAGCCACTAATCATGACTTCCCTTAATTTTCTGCCTGTCTGTTTTGGAATGAGTTTAGTCATTGCATCTCTCCCTTTTCTTGTGCTCTCTTCCAGGCAAGTGCTACTTGTGCAGACTTTCTCTGTTCCTTAATTTACAAGGGGTGTTCTTTTTTTTCCACAGATTAGGACTCACAGACACCTACCAATGGTAAGACACTATCGTGGCCTGCAAGCTCTGTTTCTCTTATAAGACTCTTTAAACTACTATTTCAGTTTTTTGATCTTGTTCTTGAGGGGACATTTCTTGGCCCAGTTGCCCTACCATCGCCTCCAGTCTGAACAGAACAGCCAGTTCACTTGAAGTTTAATCTAAAGCTACTGATTTATCTTCCCAATTGATCTACTCACAGCACAGGTCATTGTTCTCAGGATGGGAATGAATTTGCAATCCATAATGATTTTTGATATTAATTGTGTTCCGAGTTTAATTGATTCTGACCGCCACTGCATGAGATAAACAGTTTACAGAACCACAAGCATTTTATGACCTTTAACAGCTCTATGAATAACTCCCTTCACAACTGACAGGGCAATTGTATCAAAAAAATCTTCCCTCACAAAGTGGTTGAAGCAATTAATACTGTCCTGCTAAGGAGACAGAGCAACCTTTGAATTAATGGTTTAGCCTATTCAGATGAGAGAAGGATGTCTGTGTTCCTCTTGACAAGTGTTTCTTGGTATGTATTTTGTCATAGCTACTGCAGTGGTGATAGTAGAGAATTTTAAATGTAGAAAAGTATATTAAAGTGCTCCACAGTGGAGAGGCTGCCTTAAAAAAAAGCAAAGTGCAGGATTCTTTAGTCTCCTTTTCACACACATGAAATCACTTTGGAACAGCCCAGTGCATGGCAAACCTTTACCTCATCCACTTTTAACAAGGGGAATGAACTGTCTTCTGTTATTGTTGTTCATGGGCCAGAGTACACCATATCCCTTCATCTGAGGGAAGGATTATCATGACCAAGGACAAACAGTTGTGCGGTTAGAAGCTGAGGTGTAGTCTGAGGAAATCTGGTGTTCAGTGGCAGAGCCTTCAAGCACTACTAAAATAGCTCATCCCTGCCTTACGGATCCCTCAAGAGAGAAGAGTAAGAAGTTGCCCATCAACCATTTGCATTTTCATGTCATATTCTGTGATCTTTCTGAGTTTTGGAGACTGTTTCATCCTCTGTTCTTTCCACTCTATCATGGATTGATGTTATTTCCCAAAGAAGATTAAAAGTGTTGTTATCCCCTGCCATAGAAGGATCAGGTGTCCTAGGAAGGAGCAGGATAGGAGTAATCCTGGATGATTTCGTACTACAGACTAGAATGTGCCAGAACAGAAGTAGGTGGCTTGCCAGCATCCATCTTTTTAATGAAAGTGGCAGGAAAGTTTGAGATTAGTCTCCTCCAATTCAGTGATTGAATTTAGTCTCCAAGGCTGGCTCACAAACTCCTGGAAGAACAGTTGAGTCATTCTTTTTTATCTGTATTATTTGCTGACTTCAGAATGGGCAGCTGTAAGAGATGTGGTCCCTTTTGAAATCCCTTACATGTAGCCATATCCCTGTTCTTACCTATTTTCTTCTTCCACTAAGCATGAGGATCCTGTGGGGGCTGATTGCTTCTAGGACAGGTTTGGGAGTGCTTTATTTATGATAGAGTCATTGGGGAAAGAGACACCTGGTGTTCTGAAGTACTGTTGTACTTCTGCCCTTTCCTACATTTGAGAAAGCTTATCAAAACAAGTAGATAAAGGAATATGGTCAAAGTCCTCTCAGTCACCTTTGGTTTGCTACATCTTTCACATTGTGCAGGTTTATTTCCATGAGGAATATGAGTTGCAAAAGTATTTGTCTTGATTTTGCAGTTATTTTATCTTACTTTCACACTCTTTGTTTTAGACTGTAAATAGACAAGAGTTCAGTGCTGATGATCTTGGCTAAACTGAGAGAGGTCTGTGGAAGTGAGGTAAGGAAATCAGGCAATCAGCGTGTACTCTGAGAAGCCACTTGATTTCTCCAACACGGAGTCTCAAGTTTATTGCTTTGTAAACAGGGAACCTAGTCCTGTTTACGGCCTCCAGATGCCAGCTTAGCTCAAACAGTAACAAAGCAGGTACTTTGTAAGGAACACTGTGCCCCCCACTACCGTAAGCTTGAGCAACATTTCAGACAGCCTTTCTACACGCAAGGCACCCGTTTCCTTACTCTGAGGATCATCATGCTTGTTAGTGGAGAAGTTGGCCTCATACTGAGCCCTTTACAATCCAGATACCTTTCTGATCTGCTGGTGTAACCCTGATGAAAGTACACAGTGGCAGAACAGGTGTTACCTGCAGCCTTTGAATGAGTGTTACTGTGTTGTCTTGGCCTTGTGTTGGGATCTTAAATTGCTAATTGTCTTTGAAGCTTGAATGTGGGAGTATTCTGTTAGGTCCTTGTGTGGCAAGACAAAACCAAAGAGAGCATTTTATCCAGCGTCAGAACCTGACTTTGTACAACCAATGCTTTGTACATTTTATTTCCTGAGATGTTCAACAAGACAGTCGTTTCAAATGTTATTTCAATAGTAGTTTTTTGTTTCCTTCATTTTTCTTCCTTTTATTAACTTTATTCCACTTCATGGACTGCAATATTTTTGTTCTTTCAGCGTTACTATTTTAAAACTGGCTGTGGAGGCTTCAGCATAACAAGATGTGTACATAAAAGATCGAGATTATATTTGTTTTGAAAGAAGGCTGAAAAGAATATATTCTGCTTATACAAGTGGTCACTTAGGGAGCACTGATCTTCACATGCCTTGCTGTGCAACAGGGGAGCTCATGATGATGATAAAAGGGTATGGATTTTTAAAAGGATGAAAGGAAATGCTCTTCTAACTTGGCACATAACAAGCTCCTGAAATTCATTGCCGGGGGACGTTGTTGCAGCACATACTTTAGTAAGATTCAGATCTCTGCTCCAGGTCCAGAACATGAACTCTGAGGATAGCTGGGGTCGCAGAAGTTTTGTTCCCCCTTGGAATAGTGTTGTGTGTTCTCCCAGTTGCCAATGCAGGGCTCAATTCTCAGTCTTATGTGTGGGTTAGCAGGAGAAATAGCTAAACTAGTTCATGATTGGTTTTGAGGTGAAAAACATCCAATGTCTGGAGACTACTGAATGAAGGAGAACCTTAGGGAGCATTTTCCAGCCTAAAGAGAATTTTCTCTTCATCTGCAGGCAGTTACTTTTTCTTTCATCTGAGAAGAATGGAAAATTTCTCAATTCCTTTGCTTCTTCTAAGCACAGTCATCAGAAAGGATTCACAGTCTTGATCCTCGGCACGTTTAGTTCAATGGACTTTTTTCCATTAACTTTAATGGGGTTTGTTTCGCTCCTTTTGCCAAAATGGCTTCTCAAAGTGCTTTGAGATCTATAGATGAAAGCCCTGGGTAAGCAAGGGGAGAATTTATTATTATTATTGTTCATCTGGAAGAAGCTGAGTTATTTCATCTCATCACAATGACTTTATAAATTCTCTTGCCAGCAAAAGGGGAGAAAAGTTGCAGGGCTTAGTCCCAAGTGTGTTTGCACGGTCTGAGATATGCTTATACATGTCATTAGGAGTACTTGTGCTCTTATTTATTGCTAGTTGCAACTGGGGTTGTCACCAACTGGTTTGCCAGCTCAGCTCAGAATTTCTGAGTTGGTTCAGATTGATAGGCTCCAGCCAGCACGCATTTCCCTCACATTTACTAGTCTTTCCTGTCTCACAAGTCACCACCCTTAGCATCAGATCTGCACCATCACCTTCCTTGCAGTGGCTTGAAAAA
This sequence comes from Upupa epops, assembly GCA_013397515.1. Taxonomy (NCBI): domain Eukaryota; kingdom Metazoa; phylum Chordata; class Aves; order Bucerotiformes; family Upupidae; genus Upupa; species Upupa epops. Next base: position 109,350 of record VZRI01004763.1, read on the forward strand.
GCTGCTAAGTGGAGCTCCCAAGGGGCAGTTCCCAGTGTATTAGTGGAAATTCCAGTGAATGCAGTCTGTATGAAGTGAGTAGAGAGAAAGACCACCATGCTAGTGCACAGTCTACATGTTCATATCCTAAACATAGTCTTTGTCACAAGGTGTGGGGTGGATAGAACTGAGCCTTAGCAGCAAGCAGCATGGATAGAAAGCACATGGCTCCCAGGAATCCAAAAACTTAAGTCCCACTCCTGAGCCTGCGCTGCAGGCATAATTACCCTTTGTTGCCAGTGCTAGTGAGAAGAGGTAAGAGATTCTATGAAGTCCTGGTTCTACTTCTGGGTTAGTGGAGGGGAAAAAAGCATGAAGATTGGATTGAGTGTAGTAAATGGCTTCCAGAATTTTAATTGCTGCTAATGAGCTAGAAGGAAACATAATATTTCATGGTGTAAAAGGCATACTGGGAAACTGAGTCTGCCAGTATGATCTCTTGCAGCTGCAGAATTTGTGGGAGAGTATTTCTGGCTCACAAGTAGAGGCATAATTGCCTTGTCTTCAAGTGTTGACTTCAAGCCAACAAAATTCTGAAGGACACAGAAGTCCAAGCAAGTACACACACATATAGTTATATGTATTTAAGCTTGTACACTTAAAAACAAAAAAAATGTCTATTTTACTTATAAATAAATATAATAACATATATAAATATGTATACATATACTACAAAACACACATTTTCCTTGAAGTTCACGAACTGTTAAGGTTTGGGAAGCCTTTTATTGCATTCAATCCAACCTTAAATTTATTTAACAGTACGTTTTTCCTTTCTACTGTCTAAGTAGTAAAACATAGATGTATTTATATTTAAGTGTACTTGATTTTTTAAACCTGGGTGATAAAATATTCATATGCAAAGATTAGAGGCATGTAATGCATCTGGAATCACTCAATCCCTTACTAGTTCACTTGTATGTAGAAGAATAACTTTGTGGCCTCAGCAAGCTCTGGAGTGGCCTCATAAATCAATAGAAACACAGAGATGTTTTTCATTCCTATTAAAATAAAACTGTTGGTGACAATTTATAGCTGCTCATACAGTTCCTGTGTATCACCTCAGGTACAGTCCAGCTGGAAAATGGGGAATGCTGAAGAGATACTGTAATCTTTTTGACACCCATGTATTTGGAGTATCTGTTTCCAAGCATTTTCTGAGTTTACTAAGTACACAGAATTATTCTCCACTAAATGTTCTCCGAATAAAATGTCTCATTCCAGGTCTCATTTTTTAAGAAGGGATGTCCAAGAATTTTTGCTGACTTACCATGGAATTAAATTAATCAGTCTGTTAAGAATGTTTGAGGGGAAAGTGACAAAAATCCATCACAATTACCTTAAAAGGAAAAAAAAAATCTGGAGGAACAATCATCAGACAGCAAGACCTATTTAGACTTGTGAAGAAATTACTGGAAATTAAATGACTTAGACTACCTAAAAGAAGGCAGAAAATACAAGTATTTATTATAGGGCACATTTCAGCATGGACTAAACAAACCCAAGCAGACAACTCCCTCTCCAACAGTGAAAGTGGGTTGTGGTTCTGTAAGAACCTGGCTTTATGCCGCTGCTACGAATATTTTAGATACTGAAACTTACCAAGATGCTCTCAATATGAGCAGAGCTGTGATATTCAAGCTGTTGTTCGTACCCAAGTGAGTTCTCGCTCCTAAACAAAACAGGCCCTGCCATATTGGCACAGCTTAGCTGTGCTGATTTAAATGCATTTGCAGTTGGGTTTTCTGCCTGTCAGGGAGCAGCACCTCTTCACAAACCCTGACCAGCACCAGCTGTCTTGGCACAAACTCACAGTGGTTAGGGTCAAAGGAAAGTAATTAAAATGGAAAGCAAAACCCTAGATAAAACAAAAAAGCTCTGGATTACATCAGCATAAACATGCTGCAAGTGTAACTGTCTGTTTAAATTACAGGTATCTAGACCTCCGAAAATTCGGCTCAGTTCCTCATGGAGGCTTCGGAATGGGGTTTGAACGTTACCTGCAGTACATCTTGGGAGTTGAAAATATCAAAGACGTTATTCCTTTCCCCAGGTTTCCTCACTCCTGTCTCCTGTAGCTCAGCAGTTGATCCACATGGAGAAAACTGCTGGGGTGACTGTATGCCTAATAGCACAGACTGAGTCTTCTAGTTGGAAATCAAGATCATTATTATATCAGGGAAACTCATTGCAGGACGAAAACAATATACATTCAGGTGAGATTGTAAAAGCACACAATCAATTTGATACCAGTTCATGTCTTCTGTGTGCTTTCAGAGTGTTAATGGGTCTCATTTAACTCAAGGGTTAAGATTCTTGCGAGACTGGTACAAGCTGTAGCAGTACTAAATAAGTGTTGGGTAGGAGTGGGGGTTTAATGTGAAATACTAATAAGGAGGTGTGACCTAAAATGGACTGGAAGCCAAAACTGCTGCGAGGCTTTAATAGGCATTAATTAAATGCCTGAAGGTGCTTTGAAGATTGAGCGTTATAAAACTGCGAAGTATTGTCATGACTGTGATGCTTATGCTCTTACGAAACAGCAGCTGTAAAGCATGAATCTTCCCAACCCTGAGTTAAAGACAAATAGTGTTTACCTCGGAAAAATGAACCAGCCAAACCTGGCAAGCAAAAATGTCATACTGGAACTGCTGGAGAGAATTAGGTGAACAATGTTTGATTTTGTGAATCACCAATAAAGATGTACACTGGGTTGTTTTGCAACGCTGCATGATTTCTTCTGTTATAAAACAGTGGCTCTTGACATTGCAATGTCTTCTTCAGTGCCTTTAGTGGATGTTTCCTTTTCTCTATAGCCACATTAGTGGCACAATTCTGCAGGAGATACCTGTATTTAGTCTCTCCGGGAGAGCACGTTTGTAGCAGAAGGAAATGTTCACTTAGATGAGAGTTCGTTCATCTTTCCAGAGCCAACTTGCAATTTATTGGTGTGGTTTTTGTGGTTGTTGCTTTTATTGAGAAAATCTTTCATGTTCATTGGACCAAGCAGTTTTGTCTGTGTTTTGAAACAACCAACATAAGCTCCCAAGCTTCACATATATATTAAGGAATTGCTTATCACTATAGGGTCTGAACTCCTTGCAGTCTTTAATGGATGTATCCTCTCAGCTTCCCAGCCAGGTAAAGAAATACTCATTTCTGTTTGGAAGACTGGTTTATGGGAAGATTAAGTGACTTGCTAAAGGCAGCTGGAAACCAGTAGTTTATTTGGGACTGGAACAGATTGTTTCCAGCATCCTTCTTCCCTTCCAAATTATAGTAGTCCACAAAATGGTCATTTGCATAGTGCTTACTGCTCTGGAGCTCAAGACAGCTTCAGTTTAAGCAACATAAATAAAGAGAAGAAGCAAGGTAACAGCTTTATTGTTAATGAACCCCGTGTAGATTGCCACATACAACGTGAAGTGGCTGTAGAACAGCCCTGAAGATTTCTTTTCCAAGCAAGATGAAAGAGATTGAAAAACAGTAATCAGCCTGCACTGTGCTGGTAGTCTTGCAGTAACAGCTCTCTCTGGTCAGGCTGTATAATGCTGCACCTGCAGTATCTAAGAATACATATTTATGCTGTGTGACACCTGCCATGTTTCAGTTTGGCCCACGGCTGGGGCTTTTACGTGTGGTGATCATGCAGACAACATCACCACAAGGTCATTACCTCAGGGTGTTTGTTGCATGCCGTGGGACATCCCGTGCATATCGAGATTTTTTTTCATATCTCCTTCGTCTGCTTGGTTAGGCAGGTGTTAACTGTACATTTGCTGGTTTGCATTTCCCAGTGCGGCCTTGAGTTGGTAAGTCTGGTTCCACAAAACGGTTCAAACACCTGCCTTCCCTTTGAAACCACTGACAAGTCCCTGCAGCAAACACCCACATGTCTTCCTGCATTTGGACCTCCTCTCCTTTCAATGCATTGTCTTAAATGTTATTGCTGGCCTTTATGTTTTGGGATTGCTACTGTCTGCAGCAAGATGTACAAAGAGTCCAGCTGCCAAACAGCCTCATCCGTACCATGTTCCTAAATAACTCGCAATCAGCAGGTGTCCTTATGGAGATCCTTAGTCACTGGTTCTGACACAGTTGCTGTAAAAGAGGGTACTTGAACTGGATGCCTATCTGCTGAAAACAGAGTGGGTGAATGGCAAAGCCATCTCCTGTTCACTTTGCTCTGCCAGTAGCAGCTCTGGGCTGGCTGTGTTGGTTTTGGCGTCAGCAGGCTGTTGTCAGTGGGAGGTTGTTGATCACGCTGTGAAATGCCAAATCTGATGGGCAGGGTGGGGCTCAAGAGCGACACGTGGAAAACAAGATGTAGAAGTAAGACAATTGAAGGTGCCAAAAAGTCACAGAAAGATGTGGCACAAGTCACAAGTTGCCAGGAAAGATGGCAAGATTCTTTCAAACAGGCTTTGAAAGTGTCTGTCAGGTACTTGCATGAGGTAGCATCTTGCAAAACCAAGAGCTGAATATGATCCACCCTTCATTATTGCAGGACAAAAGGAAACGTTTGAGCCTTTTATTTGTAGACAGGCAGGTATATGAAGGTATAGGGCAAGGAAGATGTAGCAAGAATGCACTGGGAGTGGTTCTTCATGTGTTTCTGACAATTCTGACAAGAGGAGCAGTCTCCCAGGACTTGTACACATACTGCCATTAAGAGACCTTTAACTTGGTGAGTTGGAGAAGTGATGGGCAGGTTGTGCTAAGGGGGCATTTCCCTCAGGTCTAAAAGCTAATCCAAAAAAACTACTCCAAATAATCACAGGATCTCTTTGGTTGAAAGAGACCTTTAAGATCATCAAGTTCAGTGTAAGCGAGAGGAGAGCGGGGTTGTTCCAAACAGAACTAACCAGAGAAACATACCATTTCAGAAAGAACAAGAAAGGGTTGTCCAGTGTTGGAAACAGCCTTTAAGCACGTGTGGATTTTCCTAGTGGTGGGAGAGAGGAGAAGGCAGAGGACAAGACCTGTACATGTGGTGATACAGCTTAGGGTTAACGGCAAGACTGGTATTCTTTCAGAAGCTGGATTTATGGGTACTCGGCTGCTTTCCCTCCAGGCTGGCATTGCTCACTTCGTGTTATGTATGTATAACGCAGGCTGGTATTGCCAAGGAATGCAACAGGTTTTCCCTGTGATTTCCCTGTGGAATGTCACGTATTTCCTTCAAATATCCTCTCCCTGAATAAAACGGAAGCTAATCCAGAGGACAGGGGAGGTCATTCCTCTTGGACATGTAGGCAGGGAAGCACACAGAAAATTTCTCTGATTTAATCCATTTTCCTTGCTACATCTTCACCTAGAGCCCGCAGTGGTGACGGCTGACGCCAGATCAAGCCTCTGACAGTTCTTCACATGTAAAGCTCTTTGCACACAGGAATCGTCGCATGCCCTGAACCCACAGTGCAGTAGCTCACTCTGGGCTGTTTTCAGAGTGGTGAGTGGTCAGCTCTCAAGCCCAGGTGACCAGCACAGGCTCTTCTAGCATCCTTTCTGTGAGTATTTCTTGACTTTTCAGTTCCTTGTTAGCCAGTACTGCCTCTTTTCAGGTTTGCACTGACTTTGCACTTCAGATGAAAGAATCATCATCCTTGCTTACTGCATCCATGGCTTTGCAACATCAGGACAGAGTGATGAGAGAGCAACACTGCTGGGGAACAAAAAGCAACTCCATGTACTTCGCATAACCAAATGCCAGCCTCCCAGAAGAGTGCTTAGAGGAAAACCTTTGTTTTCACATCAAGGATATCAGATAATACTTGAAGATTGTTATATGCAGGATCTAAGTATCACAAAGTACTCTACTTTTTAATTAAATAATACCTGCAGAACAAACACCACTTCTCAATCTTCTTGCTTTTAAATCCACAGGGGAGAACACTTATGAGCTGCAGCTCATAGTGATTGCTGGTCTGTCCCTTAGGATTTACACTGTGTGTACTGTGACAGATGAAACCACACCTGAGTACTGAGTTCAATTTTGGGAACCTCGGTAGAAAAAAAGCCATTGAGATGTGGGAGTGGGTCCAGAGAAGAGCAACAAAGTTGGCAAAGGGTCTGCAGAGCAAGTCTTATGAGGAGCAGCTGCAGGGAGCTGGGGCTGTTTAGTCTGAAGTAAAGGAGGCTGAAGGGAGACCTTATTGCTGTCTACAGCTACCTGAAAGGAGGTTGTGTAGAGGTGGGGGTCGGTCTCTTCTCACAAGTAACGAGTGATAGAACAAGAAGAAATGACCTCNGCAGCTGCAGGGAGCTGGGGCTGTTTAGTCTGAAGTAAAGGAGGCTGAAGGGAGACCTTATTGCTGTCTACAGCTACCTGAAAGGAGGTTGTGTAGAGGTGGGGGTCGGTCTCTTCTCACAAGTAACGAGTGATAGAACAAGAAGAAATGACCTCTTTTGTGCCAGGGGCATTTTACATTGGACATTAGGAACTTGGACATGTTTAGAAGTCAGGTAGATATGGAGCTTAGGGACATGGTTTAGCAGTTCCAAGAGTTGGGTTAATGGTTGGAATTGATGATCTTGAATGTCTTTTCCAACCTAAATAACTCTATTACTCAATCATCTCATACTGCTTTACTTGCTTCTGTACAAACATAGATGAAAAGATCTTTCTCTGAGCCAAATATTTAACAGTCAGCAGACCAACATAGGGATTTTAGCTGAATTACCTGCGTTCGGGCTGCTGGACCACAGTTAAAAGGAGCCAGGTGCCCAGCTCAGCAGTCCCCTCTCCAGTTTATTTGCTAGTAGGGAGCGTTACTTGTTTGAAAAAGAGCCAAGACTATGATGGGAAATGTAAGTTAAAGTTTGATTTTGCTGGACTAATATTGATTGTTTTGGAAATGGCTTATAGATATGTTTTTCTTCGGGGGGGGAGAGAAGGGGACTAATATGCCAAGAAACACTTTGGTCATTGTTTCCATTAAATGTGTGTATAGAGATAAATGTGGTGCTGCTGCTGCTGAAACCAATAACAGCCATTATTGCTGTTGTTTTAGCCTCTGCCTTGTGCTTGGGGAGACCTGGGAGATGGGTCCAAAGGAGAAATACAAAAGACTTTGTATAAAGATTGTCAGAGCCCTAATTTCCTCAGATCTAACCAAAGGTGCCGAAGCCACAAAAATGGTGGTCTCTGGGGTGAATTTATTGTTTTGTCTTACAGTTTGTTGCAGAGCCGTGACCTTTGGAAGGATCGTAAAGTTTTATTTTATGATCCTGCTGGTAAGGAGACATATGTAATTTACTACACGAGTTCCTACAGACTTCGCTAACAACAAGTTTGACCCAAAGTTCAAAGAAATAATGGCTCCCGTTGTTTTATTGCTGCTGTGAAATGTATTATGTGTCCTACAGCTGCGGCTCAGCGTGTGCTGCACAGGGCGTTCGGCAAAATCGCTGTGAAGCAAGAGCTTTCACAGAAAGGGCAAGAGAGGGGCAAGACGATGTGGCCATTAAGAAGTCATATACTAGCTCCTTCAGAAATTGTAGGCTCGATTGTGGGTGAAATGTGGACGAAATGACTTCAGAATCCTTGTTGCTCTTACTGCCGATGCTTTCACTGTGGGAAATTGAGGCACGAAATGATTAAGTTCCTTGCTCAAGGTTATGGAAGATGTGTTGCAGAGCGGTGGAATGGACCCAGATCAGCCAAATCCTCACTCTGTGCCTCCCCAGCCGGGCTTCCCTCTGTTTGCCTTTGCGTGCTCTGCCACACCAGAAGCAAGGCAGGATGTTTGCCACTGATCCGTTTTCAAACACATTTTTGGCATTTCTAAGACTGTGCTTCAGTGATTTTTATCTATCCCTCTATGTCCCGAGGCCTGTCAGAGATAGTAACCCTGCTGTTTATTTTTATTACTCCTACAATTGATTTTTTTCATGAATAATTTGAGCAGCCAACAGAGTACATTTTTAATTTTCTTCGCAAAGCTTCCTCTTGCTATTTGCTCTTCACCCGTAGCCGTATATCTTCAGCAGGTTAATGTGCTGATGCTTGTATGTGCTGTAAAAACGAAGGGTTTCAGAAATCACTGATCACAGAGATTGCGAGTGAAAAAAATACACAAAAAATATCATCGTGTGGACTGGGGGGTGACCTTGGTAAATGGCGTAAACACCTACAATTCCACATTAGACTCTTCTGTGCAGCCTCCTGTGACTTACAAATGAGGTGGCATTTCCAGCTATGGGGAAAACAGTCATATTTCATAGGCACAGTGGTTTCATAATAGTATTCCTGTGGTATCTTTCCCTCCATAGTGATCTCTGAACATTAATTCTGTGCTGTCTTTGTCATCCTTCCAAGACCGCGGGCTCTGAAGTGCTCAGTACTATGGTGAAGAGCAGACTCATGGTCTGTATTTTTCTAAGCCACAGGTCCCCTTTTGGCTGCTGGTCCCTTGCTGCTGCTCTGAATGAGGCATGAATGTCTGGCCACAGGTTACTTATCCAAAAGAAGTCAGCTAGACCCACCTTAGACAACTTGGAGCTGAAGGAGCTGGGGTTATTTAGTCTGAAGGAGGCAGAGGGGAGATCTGTCACTGTCTACAACTACCTGAAAGGAGTAACAAGTGTCAGGACAAGAGGAAATGACTTCTTACTGCAGCAGGTAGGGTTTAGGTTGGGCATTAGGATAAACTTAATTGAAAGGGTCATCAGGCATTGGAACAGGCTGCCCAGGGAGGTGGTTGAATCACCATCCCCAGACATGTTTAGAAGTCCTGTAAATACAGAGCTTAGGGTTTAGCGGAGGGTTTAGTAGAGTTAGGTTGCTGGTTGGACTCAATGATTTTGAAGGCCTTTTCCAATCTACATGATTGTATGATTCTAAAGCTTACTGATGTCTCTGTCACTGCAGCTAGGGCTGTTCACAGGCCGTGACACTCCAGGTGAGTGGAGAAAAGTCAAGGACAGACAAAGGGACTTGCCAGAGGTTATAGAGGGAAGCAAACGTTAGGATCAGGGTGACATTTCCAGGTTCCCCTGCCCAAGTCAAGTTTCTTCCATTTCTGCACAAAGTTATGGAAAATCCATAGCCAACTTGCAGCTCTAGAAGCCACAAGCACTTACATACTGCTGAGATTCTGGCATTGCTGCAACCAGTGAGACCTCATTTTGACACTTGAAATGACCTCTGCTTTGGTTAGTGTAAATAAATCATCATGGGCATTGAGGGTCGCCCAACAGCGTGTACATAGCATCACAGCTGCCAAGAAGGGACTCTGCCAGGAAGGGTGTGCTGTGGGTGCCTCTCTCTAAACACACATGGCTGGTGCTGTGCCCTACATGTCTGAACTTTGCCACCTGCAAAACCCAAGTAACCATGACAATCTAAACCGAGATCCTCATTTACACAGTGTCTTCAGTCTTTCCAAGTCTATTACATCTGATGGCTTTAATGAATTATTAGCATTCACGGTGACAGGCAGTATAGGGTTCAAGGATTTAACAAATTCCATGTTAATGAACCTGATCGTTTGCCAGGCAGGATTGCATTGTGTCTCCTTGGAGTACATGCTGCAACGTGGTGTTTTGCGTGTTGTTCCTGATTGAGATCTAGTGCCATCTGTAACAGCTCTGGTAGGGAAAAAAGGAAGAAAGATTGTGCTAAACCCTCTGAGGTAGAACATTATGAAATGATCATTTCCCAGATCATTAGAATCTAAAAATAGCCATCTGGCAAAAGTAAAGGTGCTATTCCTGCATCAATGGGTTATCTGCATTCAGTGTGAGGGTGGCAGCTCTGCAGCTCCTGGGACTGGAGAATGTCATACAGAACTCTCTGCACTTTGGTCTTTTTACATTTGATCTGTGATTTAAAATTGAGCTAAATTTTAGGAAGTGTCTGTCTAAAACACACTAGACATTTCAGACAGGAATATAATAACTTCCCACCTTCCAAATGTCCTAAAATGCTTTGAAACCACAAGAGTGTATCACCTCCATGTATTATCCAGTAATGATTTTCACTGTTCAAAATGTGCAGTATTTCATGTATCACAGAATGGTTTGAGCTGGAAAGGACCAAGGACATCTTCAGCTACAGCAGGTTGCCCAGAGCCCTGTCCAGCCTGACCTGGAATGGCTCCAGGGATGGGGCTTTTACCACCTCTCTAGGCAAACTGTCACCATCCTTATTGGGAGAAAAAATCTGCATTATATCTAGTCTGAGTCTGACAACTTTCAATTTAAAACCTTGTCTTGTCATAACAGGCCCTGCTTAAAAAGTCTGTCCCCATCTTTCTTATCACTCCCTTTAAGTGCTGGAAGGCAGCAGTATGTCTCCCTGAAATTTCCCTGAACCTCCATTTACCTGGCCTCAGCATCTATCAGGAGGATTTCAGTGTGTCCTAGCTCTCAGTAGTTTAAGGTCATTAGACAAGACCACAGGATCTTCAATTTTCCAACTGTCACATAAAGTAGGATGGTTTTTACATGCTGCTCCAGCACCTTAATACAGCTGAGAGCAGCGTGGCTGAAAAGAAGCTCTTCGTGCTCCTGGTTTGGTTACATTTGTCAGGTGTCACTGAGCCACATCTACTACAAGCAGCAGTTTTTATATTCCTTGTTCTCAGATGATTACAGTCTGGCAAATCTTAGTAGAGATAAATGTACCCTTCACTGGCTTAAAACCTGGCTGGCTGGCCGTTCCCAGAGAGTTGTGATGAATGGGGTGAAATGTAGCTGGCGGTCGGTCGCAAGCGCTGTCCTGTCCCTCAGGGCTCAGTGTTGGAGCCAGTCTTGTTTAAGGTCTTTATTGATGACTTGGACCCAGGCTTTGAGAGCGCCCTCAGTCAGTTTGCAGACAACACCAAATTGTGTGGGAGTGTTGATGTGCTCGAGGGCAGGAAGGCTCTCCAAAGGAGCTTGGACAGGTAGGATCGTTGGGCCGAGGCCAGTTGTCTGAGGGACAATGGGGCCAAGTGCTGGGTCCTGCATTTTGGTCACAATAACCCCAGGCACCACTACAGGCTGGGGGATGCGTGGCTCAAAAGCTGCCCAGCAGAAAAGGACCTGGGGGTGCTGGTAGACAGCTGGCTTCATATGAGCCAGCAGTTTGCCCAGGTGGCCAAGAAGGACAACAGGATCCTGGTCTGGATCAGGAATAGCCTGGTCAGCAGGAGAAGGGAAGTTCTTGTGCCCTTGTGAGGCCTCATCTTGAGTACTGTGTTCAGTTCTGAGTCCCTCACTATAGGAAAAACATTGAGATGCTGGAGCGTGTCCAGAGCAGAGCTACCAAGCTCGTGAGGGGTTTAGAGAACCACTTGTTTGAGGAGAGGCTGAGGGAGCTGGGCAGGTTTAGTTTGGAGAAGAGAAGGTTGAAGGAAGACCTCAGTGTCCTCTACAACTACTTGAAGGGAAGTTGTAGAGAGGTGGGTGTTGGCCTCTTCTCCTTGGTGGCTGATGACAGAACAGGCAATGGTCTGAAGTTGAGGCAGGGAACTGCCTTCGCAGGGAGGTGGTTGAGTCATCATCCCTGGAGGTGTTTAAGAAGTGTGTAGACACAGTTCTTCATGACAGGCTAGAGTGGCAGCATGGAGGGGATTATTTTATGGGTTTCCATCGATCAGGTATTTAGGTATTTGTGGGTGTGGGTATGGCTGGACTTGGCAGTCTAGGAGGTCCTTTCCAACCATGACTATTCTGTGATTCTGTAACAGAAAATAGGACCCAAGGAACTCCTTCCTCATTAGCCATTGACTCCTGTTTGTGGTCTCAGCTTCCCAACCTGTGCAGCAAGAGTATTCAGATTTAGCTGTGTTAACATTTAAGATGTCTTAAGCATAGAGCATGGACCTAAGATGCTCGTGGACACCTTAGATCCATGCTCCAGTGGTTTTAGCTTCAGGCTGTGTGTGTTCTATGCTTATAAACAAACGTAGAGATACACACTCCAGATCATTTACACTTTCTAGGAGAGGCCTGAACGTAATATGACAGCAATGATTTCCTCCTCCTAATAGAATTTTTAGTTCATTATATTGACTGTACAGTGCAAGCTCATATCCTGGAGGGGTGTCATTGGAAGGAGGAGTAGGGAGAAAGCATCTGGTTTTATTCTGGCTTCTGTTTTGACCAGCAAATATAATGGCACATGACCATTGAGCCGACAGTAATCCAGTTACAAAAGTCTTCAGAGTTACTGCACCAACCAAATTAAACTTGATTACATCCAATTATGCTGAAAAGCCAGACAACAGCTCTTAGCTTGGGGTGAAGTAACTTGCGATCGCATGCGGGGAGGCCTTGTGGGGTGTCAGGAGGATAATTGCTCGTTTGCTCTACCACAGAGCACCATCTGCTCTTGAAGTAATGCCTAAGGATGTGCGAGTAAACCAGGGTCGGGTAAACAGAGAAGATTTTTTGCTGCTTGTTTTATTAGCATTTGTTTTACGATCGCTTGCCCTGGGCCCAGCTGCGGTCAAAACCCCATTGTGCCACACAGTGTCCATAGAGGGAATCCTTTCCGTGCAGAGCTTCCTCAGGAAAAAAGAGGATGAAGTGTCCTTTATGCTTAAATCAGAGTAGTGGCTGTGTCTAGAGGGTTGCCTGGTGCTCTTTCCACCAAGCAATGCTACAGTGGTTTTCTGTCTTAAGAAGGTGAGAAAAAAAATGGGAAGTCCGAGTTATCCTCTATTCTACAGTGGAAACAACTCAACTGGTGGGGAAAGAATAAACAGATAAGCACAGTTGCAAAATAAATCTACATCCAAGCAGCAGAGTTTGTCTGAGGAATTTATCCATCCTAGAAGAAAGGACCAGGCATGAAGAAGCTCTACTTGAACCCAAAACTGAGAACTGCTGCAGTAGTGTTCTCTCCCAGCTTAGCTCCAGGCAAAGTTGTTGCTGTTCAGTTTGCTGCAGGAAGCAGGACTGGGCTTCAGCTTGGATGGAGATTCTCGAATAAGAAAACCCATTTAATTATCTTCAAGGATTGGAAGTGTCCATCCTCTAGCTGCACCCACACTGCCCATCTTTTAAGCCTGTTCCGCTTACTGCTTTGAGTTCTGCATCCACTCTTGATGAGATGTGCTAGTTTTTTACAAGATTTCCAACAGAGAGGGGATGAAGCAAGTTTAATCCATGGTTTTCCCATTGCTACCATTAGCAACTGGACTGTCAAGTCCGAAGGAGCATGTGCACCTTGAATGCTGCTGGGCTATCAAGTCATCTCTTTCATTCTCTTGTTTTTGAGTCTCTATTAAGGCGTCAGAGCTCTAGTGCCTCCTCCAATTGCCATGAAGATACTTGAAACTGTTAGCATCTGATCAAAGCACGCCATGCTACTATTCCCCCTCCCATTCCATGGGGAGCAGTCAGTGCTGTTGGAACTGTTATCACACAAAGGGAAGGACTGTTTTGTGGTTTGGGTTCGATTGTGCTTGTTCTAGGGGCTTGCTGTGCTCTTATGGAAGGCTTGAAATGGCTTGAGTTCTTGAAAGACACGATTACTGTTTCTAACCTTGAAAATTCTTGATTTAAAAAAAACCAAGCTGCTCCCATCTAGCGCTGCTGCTGTTATGTGAAGATAAAGTCAGGTCATACTGTCACCAAGCTGGATCTCATGAGAATGAGCTTTCGCTCAGACTGAAAAAGCAGACACGTAGCACCAGGCAGCACAGCGGATTTTTAAAGCCCTTCTCCCATACGCCAGCATGTTTTAGTTTATATTAACCTCAGTATAGGGCATTTCCAAGCAATTAGTGCCTAGCTAGGGTAAGGTTTTTCAGGCAGCTGGTCCCTCATCCATAGAAATTGCACCGTGTCTCCATCTATCCATCCCTCCACCCACCCCTACGCTTACTCCCGGGAGCTTCAGCAGGGCAGGGAATGCCTGCAGCTTTCCCCGCTGCCAGGAGATGGCACAGCTCATTTAAATACCCGTGGAGCGGGCAGGAGGGGCGGTGGGCAGTGTGGCTTCTTAAGCGTTCTGATTTCCTGTAGAATGAGGAGGCACACTGATTAAATGATTATTAAAAAGCCCCGGAGGTTTCTGCAGGAGACTGTAACTTTCTTGTTCATCCCGGGGCATCAAACATGTGGCACAAGGGCTTTTTCTGGAGAAAGGGCTTTTCTCTCTGCCCTAGCCTCATGCGAGAGCTATGATTTCCTACATGGCATCTCTGAATTTCTCCCTTGCCTTGCCTGCTAATTCTGCTGTTCCTCCTTCAGTTCCTCCTGCTGGCAGAGACAGATTCTCGATGGCTTTGTGTAACTCCCTCATGGCACTTTTTACGGGGATGTGGCTTTCACAGTTTTCCGCCAAGGCTTTTGGCTGTTAGCTCAGGCTCCAGAGATTTGCAGTCAGCTGGGGCCAGCTCAAGTTCAGCCTCCACCGCTGGTTGGAGGAACAGCTTGAAGTTGGTAAAACTGTTACGAACGAGCAAATACTGCCAAATCAGAGCCACATTTGTGACATACATCATCTTTAACTCCTACAGGCATTGGAGGTGGCGTTTGTCTTCACAACCAAGTGCTTTCAGCAGGGCCAGCATTATACAGCATCGTACAGTTCCATACACTGGATCCTGTGTAATACGCATGCCAGGATTCACTTGCCGTTCCCCCTCTGCATACAGCCACAGTGGAATTAGGGAGGCACGTTCGCGTGGAGCATCTTTGTTTTGAGCATTTGTCTGCACAGAGTTTATGCTTCACAGCTGACATGGCAGTGTGTTTAAATACACAGAAAAATGCAGCCCATTTCCCAAAGTCCTGGCAGTTCAAGGAACGTGCATCAGGCATCACCAAAAGCATAAAAAAATCAATTCACAGGGGCACTTCATGTTTTGAACACCGTTCACATGTACCTTGTGATAGAAGCAAGTCAATGAATGTGATCCAGAATGGGTTTGAGCAGAGAGGAAGGATGGTTCAGTAGGGGAGGAGGATAATAAACCAAGGGCTGTCACAGAATGTGTAGAATAATTCATTCCAATTCACATGGTGGTAATTATGGAGCATTTCTTTAAACATCCATCACCCAAATTAAGTGTTTCAACTCCACGTGGTGAAAGTTGTTAACATAAAAATGCAGACAGGGTTCTCTGCAACTGGTTTTCAAACTGATACCACTTTGCATTGGTGTCAGTATGAGTGAATTCCTAACCTGTGAATCATTCCCGTCCACCATGGAATGGCTTTACACTGTACCTGCATATTGATCGTGATCATCTGCTCTCCACTGAGTCTTTGTAAATCCAAGTAGGTCACTGGCCTCCCTGAAATTGCTCTGGATTTTGGGAGGAACACTGTTTTCCCTGCAAGCATGCACAGTGCTGCTAACCCAGAAGAGTTTGTGCGCAAGACCTTCAGCTCCAGTGCACTGAATAAGGCAATGTCAACTGGCAGCTGCCAGCACAGAGCTGGCTTCTCTGTCCTCCCCGGCCCATGCACCCTGCACTGGCCAAGATGGGCAAGCTGGTCTGACCATCACTGGTGTCTGTGAGTAGGATCAAGAGCCTCCTTCAGGCGGTGAAAAGGTAGAAAAGTCTTTGCCTTTGAAGAAAAGTTAAAGCTGTTGAGAAAAGTCATTCCTCACGAATGAAGACTTGTTCTTCAAGGGGTTATTCCTCTCCTTTTTGGATCCACAGTGACAATAAACAACATATGGCTGAACTGTGTTGTCCCTGTCTTGAAAGGTGCCATGCCTACCTGCCAGAGGCACCATGGGTTGTCATTCCCGCTCTCAATGAGGTGAGATCCCCAGGCAAGAGGCATTACATAAAGGTGGTTGTTGTTTGACACGTTAGAGCATCCAGCCAGCATGGAGATGTTATTGCAGCAGCCTCGGCACAAACCTGTCAGGAGGGCCTGTCCCTGCCCACAGAGGTTGGACAGGTGGAGAAGTTGAAGAAAGGATGAGTGAATGTGCCCGAGCAGGTTTGGGGCAGAGCTCACATACAGATGCGGGTCTTCCCCAGCAAACAACTCTGAGCTGTGTTTTCCTAATAGGTGGGCAGTGTGAGCATGTTGTGGGCTAAGAGGATTCAGCTCTCATGGGTGCCATGCCCAGGCTTTTTTGCATTTAAGGATGCAGTGAAAAGAGAGTTAGAGAAGGATTAGGGCTGTTGGGGAAAGTTTTTATTGCTGTCTCAGCTGGGGAGAGGACCAGACTTTAAATATACTGTATTTCTAGATCTGGAGATAGTTAATGACAAACAGGGTTTAATATGCTGTAATATGAAACACAGCTTGTCTGCATGATACTCTGATGGTGGTCAAATCTCCTTTCAGTGGGCACAGCTCCATTATTTAAAAATCAATAATAAAATATGAAGCTTTTATTGATTCCCCTAAAATTTTTATTTTTTTTCTCCTCTAGGAGGTTTTTTTATTATCTCTGACACTTAGCTGTTTCTCGCCCAGCCTCTTTGTTTTCCTGTGTCACCTTCATCTCCTGTCTGAGTCCCTGAAGTGCAGCCCTCTCCTTCCTGGGGTGCAAAGGACCATCTCCATCAAGTGAAGGGAAGCTCCTGAGGTGGTTCAACCTCACAGCAGAGGAGCTTTTGGGGGTAGGTGGATAGTTTTTTATACTACGGCACCTTCATTTTCCTGTGCCAGCCCCTGAGGCAGATCCCTCCTTTCTAGGCTGCGAAGGACCTTTTCCATCAAGCGAGGGAAAGTTCCTGGGGTGATTCAGAGGGGTTTGTTGAGGGGAGGTGGCTACTTTTGGTTAGAGCAGCGATGCCCATCACCTATGTATAAAGTTTGGAGCCGGGTCCAATAGGACGGCGTGGCAGCAGGAATGCAGGACAGCCCCTGCCGGGGAGCCGGGCAGCGCCCCCCAGCTCCGTTCCCTGCGGGGTTTGTGTCTTTAAAGCGGAGCTGGCGAGGCGCCGGGCCGGGCTGGAGGCGGGGAGAGCCAGGGAAGGAGCCAGTTTCCTGCTTCCCCGCTCGCAGCCGGGCGGTGGCGGCGGGGGAGGCGCTTGTCGCCCACGCCCCCATCCATCCATCCATCCATCCTTCTCTCCATCCAGCCATCCATACATCCACCCATCCATCCATCGATCCACCCACCCTTCCACCGCCCTCCATGGGCCGGCGCTGCCGGCGCTGAGCGCCCGGAGCCGCGATGAGCGGCGGGGAGGTGGTTTGCTCGGGCTGGCTCCGAAAGTCACCGCCAGAGAAGAAGTTACGGAGATACGTAAGTCTCAAGCCTATCCCCAGCTCGTCTCTACACAGGTGCTCTGGGGGAACCGGGATCCCCTCTCCCTACTCCATCCCTATCCTGTTACCCAGCAGCTGCCGCCGGCCGCGGCTGCACCTGCCGCGCCCCGGAGCCTCCTTCGGGCTTGGGGTGTCCCTTGCCCGGGCTGGGAGGGGTCGGTCGTGGCTCCCCGTCCGTTGCTCGGGGAAAGGGTGAGAGCATCTCAGAGGCCCCCCCCTATTCCCGCGTCCCCTCCAGGCTTGTCCTCCTCCACCTCGGAACTGCTGGTGACGACCGGGCTCGGGGCACTTCTTGGAGGGCTTACTGGAACCTGAGGCTGTGAGGCTGGCACACCCCCTCCTTGGAACCGCGCCGGCTAGGGAAGGGTGGGAATACCTTTGCCCCAAAGAGGAAAGGTGATAATGCATCTTGCCCCTCATAACATTCACTTCCCGCCCGCCCTCCCCGCCACGGTTCCTATTAATGATTTAACGCGCCGACCCTTTGAAGATCGCCCCAGTAGCGCTTCGATAGCCTTTGGTGTCGTTAGCGGCTGAGATGAAACACTTCAAAGAAGTTGTAAAACGAGGGTCCGCAATCCTCACTCGTTGTAAGAAGTAACTGTTCTTTGCACGCTTTGCCCGACAGCCTCGCCATGCACCACGAGCCTCAGAGCTCAGCAGCACGGCTACGGCGAGCTGCCATCCTATGACTCGGCACATTGCTCCCCGGGATGCAGCCGGGGTCCCATTCCCTGTCTCCGGTCACTAATCTCTGCCAGGGTTCAGTTGGCAGGGACACAGCTTCTGGGAATGAGATGGATGCTTTTGCTGCTTGGGGAGGCACCAGGCACGACGTCTTCTGGTTGCTTTTGCCTGCATGTGTTTTGGGGATAACAGACAGAACAAGTGCAGCCGGTGTCTCCCCAGTGCCTATTATTGATTGATAGATGCATCGCTGCTGACCCTTGAGGAGGGAGGTGGCTGTCACTAGGCACATATCACAGGCTACGACAGGGCTGGAGGTGTGTCCAGTGTATGATCTGGTGTTGTTAGCCTTATCCAAAATGGGTGTAGTCCTTTAGTCATCAGTGATGCCACAACCCTTTGCCTGCATGCCTGGTCACTCTTGGCAATTCTTTCCTTGTGTGCCTTGGATTCCCATTAAGGGGATCAGGTTGGCTGTGGGACAGAGCTGTGAGGGAATCTGGTCCTTTTACTCCCTGTTCCACTAAGTGTACTGAGACAAAGGTGAAACCAGGTGTTTACATGGGAAATACCAGCCCCCTAATATATGTAGGCAAGGCTTTGTGGGAGATGGACAGGATGCCTTTGTGTGTGCTGAACTGTGGAGGATGCTTTTAGCTTAATGGAGCAAAGCACCTTCCTCCCACAGAAATCAACTAATTGCTGATCCTGAGTCACCAGTGGCCTTAACTCATCAAACATCATTAGCTACCCATGAAACATCTGCCCCATGAAAGGGCACTCAGATCGCCTCTGAATATCCAGCTTGTGCTCTGGCATTCCGGCAAGAGCTGAATAAAACTGCTAAATGCTCCACACAAGGGTGTGTTACGCTGGTGCTTAGTGCTCATTATCCATGTGCATGAGAGTGCTTTTCATCCCGGTACATCCCAAAGTGCTTTGCAAGCCACCTATGTTTTCAAAACATCCTCATCCTCCCAAGAGGAAATGCAGCCGTGCGGAGATGTACCCAGCCGTCCCACACAGCCTCTGCAGGGCAGGAAACGATCCTCGGGCCAATGTCACTCGAAGGGATCGCTGTACCGGAGCAGTGCCAGTACTGTGGTCAGTGGGACTTCCCTTCCAGTCACACCAGTTGTGCCAGCTTCCTGCGTTGGTGGCTGGATTTGGAAACGTTTGCCTTAGCTTGGCCTGTGTTTCGCTCCGTGGTGCCCCATGCCTTTGCTTTTTAATGCTTTATTGTTACAGTAGTAGCATCTGTATAACTGCATCATGCATCCTGGGTGTTGGTACGTTGGTCAGATTGTTCTTATCGACAGTGGCTCAGAGCAAGTAGATGAGGCAGAGCCCAAAGCTGATGGCTTTGCTTCCCTCAGACCTGCCTTCATCTGCAGCAAACCCATACAGCTGCACTTTGGTCTTCATGCACAAAAGGAGTTTCGAGCCACCGTGGTGTTACACCAGCTTTTGTACAGACTTAAAGGGAAGGCACTGAATTGCTGGCTTTGCTGCTTTCCTTCAGTTTATGTTCTGCTTTGAGACCTCAAAGGAGGAATCTCAGGCTGCAGGATGCTGCTAATCGGGTTTGAAGTTCCTGCTCTGCCTGTATTGACAGAGGCAAGATGATAGATTTATTTTTTCTTTGACAAGTGCATTTCAAATGGACGTGTCTGCACATGGGTGTGTTGCTGGCGCTGGCCTTGAAACGCCATGCTTTTGTACGCCTGCTTTTGTTTTGGTTTTGCTTTGCAAGGAGATCTTTAGAAAGAGGGGCAGGTGGTACGTTTTTTCTCAAAACATCCATCCAGGGTGGTTAGGGGAGGGAACTCTTTTCCACTCCTGATCCATGCAGCTGCTCAGGTTCACTTCAGAAGATTGCATTTCTATGAGATGGAGGGGAGTTTTCTGTAGGATCTCTTTGTGCAAATGCTCTGGGAAATATTTGGGTTGGTAATTCCTTTTCATTCGAATGATCAAGTTGACAGCTTCAAGATGGAAATAAACTATGAAAAAACTCCTTTGTAACTGGGGGCAGGACTGTTTGGCCCTCATCCCAGATGAGCCCTACAGATGATACTGTGGCATTGATAGTGAAAGACAACCAAAGAATTGAAGGTCAGAAGTACCAGAGAAACCAAAATAGCACCTTACATCTCCATTTTGCTTAGAATGCCAAGCTACATCATCAACTTGCATGGTGTTTTTTTCAGACTAACACTTTGGTACTTTCATAGAATCATAGAACAGTTTGGATTAGAAGGGACCTTTCAAGGTCATCTAGTCCAATCCCCCTGCAGTGAGCAGGAACATCTTCAATCAGACCAGGTTGCTCTGAGCGCCATCCAACCTGACCTGGAATGGTTCCAGGGATGGACCACGAACCACTTCTCTGGGCAACCTGGGCCAATGTCTCATCACCCTCAGCATCAAACATTTCTTCTTTGTACCTCCCCCTTTTAGTTAGAAACCATCATCCCTTGTCCTGTCACAGTAGATCCTGATAAAAAGTCTGCCCCCACCTTCTTCCCTTCTGCCTTTCATGCATGGAAAGGTCTCCTTGTAGACAGCCATAAAGCACCGAGCTGTCCTGCAATTCTCCTTCTGGTTCCTCCTTAAGACACCCATAAAAAATAATTAAAACAACCCAATCACTAAACAAACCCCTGGGCTTTAGTTGTGTGACCAATGAGCCGAGACCAGCGCATGTTGTGCCGCTCTGCAGTGACTCACTGTCTCCTGGTGCTCTCCCACTGGACGTGCCTGTCTGTTGTCTCCCAACTTAGACGTGGGTTTAGAGGGGGGTTTTGTGTCTGTCCGCTGCCTGGCACAGTGGGGTTTGGGGAAGGGGCTCTCTGGCAGAACAGTGCCATAAAAAACAACTGCTGTCATCGCAGAGCAGCTCTTAGCAGCTTGCAATCATTGAATCAGCATGCCCTGCCTGCTCATTTGTGTACCGTGAAGTCAGAGCACTTTCTGTCTGGCTGAAAATACATCTCTCAAGTCTGCAGTCCTGACTAAAACAAAAGCTATGCATCTTCTGCTCCTTTTACAGTCCTTTAGTTCTTTACCCCTCAACACCCCTTCCCCCCGCTGGTTTAACTGTGGGGAGAGTTTGGCTTTGTGCATCAGTGGTCAATTTTATGTCGAGCAGAAGCAGTTTTATCAAGGTCATTGGAAGACCTGCTCCTCTTCATCTCACCTCAGAGCTGAAGTTAAGAGCAGATAGAACAAGTGGATTCACTGGCTGCAGCCCTACTCCTAAGGGTAACTCATTGACAAAGAGCTTCTTTTGGCCCCTGAAGTAAAACCTTCATAGCCCATTTCAAGATTCATAGCAAGGAGATGATTGTTCCATGAGGATGTAAGATACAGACAGCAGTAGGATCACCAGAGCATGGAAGTTTTGTTCTGGAGGTAACAAGTGAAAAAACTTTCCAGGATCTCAGGTAGCGACAGGACTAGGGGGAATGGAGCAAAGCTGGAGATGGGGAGATTTAGACTTGATGTGAGGAGGAGGTTCTTCACCGTTAGAATGGTGAGAGCCTGGAATGGGTTGCCCAGGGAGGTGGTTGGGGTCCGATCCCTGAAGGTGTTTAAAGCTGGGCTGGATGAGGCTCTGGCCAGCCTGCTCTAGGGTGGGGTGTCCATGCCCATGGCAGGGGAGTTGGAACTGGATGGTCCCATGGTCCCTTCCAACCCTGACCGATTCTATATTTCTTCCCTGTGAGGGTGATGGGGCACTGGAGGGGGCTGCCCGGGGGGTTTGTGGAGTCTCCTTCTCTGGAGACATTTGAAACCCACCTGGACTTGGTCTGGGTGATCCTGCTGTGGCAGGGGGATTGGACAGGATGACCTTTCCATGTCTCTTCCAATCTGTAATGTTCTGTTCTGTGCCTTGGCCTAGATGTCCTGCTGTGGCAGGGGGATTGGACTAGATGATCTTTCGAGGTCCCTTCTGATCCCTGATGATTGTATGATTCTAAGTGGAGTTTGGTATGGCACTAATCAGGATGGAGTTTTATAGCAGAAAGAAGAAAGGACATCTCTTTAATTCTTCAGCAAAATGCAAAGAAGCTGGTACTACGCAAAGTGCTCTTTTTGTTTTCTCTTCCTTCTGTTGAGGTTTAATGGGTCACTCTTACATTCAGCCACGCCACGCCTGATTTGGGATGCTCCCCTCTACCAAAAATGGGAAACGGTTGCTCACGTTGTAGAGCAAAGCACCAAAAAATGAGAAGAAACCTAGAAAACTTGGAAAGACTGAAGGAAATTAGTTTGGCAAAGGTAGCTGCAAAGGGGAAGGGAGCAAACTCCCCTCTTTGGCTGGTGGTGGGAGGCCAAGAACTGCTGAGCTTGAAGCAAGGGAAACGAGTGTTAGGAAAAAAGCTTCCTAGCCTCTGATTGCCAGGAGAGTGGAGCAAAGGAACAGATGGTTTGGGATGGGCTTAGAGTCTCCATCGGTGGAAGTTTCGAAGAGCAGGTTGGCGAAACTGCAAATCAGGAGAGCAAACCCTGTAATGAGGCAGAGGAAAGAATCTGACAAATTCTCCAGGAGTCCTTTCCAGTGCTGATTTAGGTGAATTTATGGGTTTTGAGCCTGAACTCAGGGAGGGGATAGCAAAAAGACCATACGGAACAAATCATGTCATCTGGATCTGCTGATGGAACTCGGGGAAGTCCTCTGACAAAACAAGTTTCTTTGCAAAAAGTTTTGACAGCTCTGAGATCCATGACTTTGCATCTTATTCCAGCTGTCACACTGCCTTGCTGCACCCTGCTCCTCCCATGTCATCTCTAAGCTTGTTTCAAAACGACCATCAGGCATTTTAGCTGTTGTCATCTGCCCCATGATGCAAAGGAGTGACGAACACTTGCTCCACTGGAGAAGATTTTGCAGGTCAGGGGGTGCATTTTGCTTGCACGGGCAGTGCCTGTCACCATTCCTGCAGCACCACTAATCTTGTGCAATGCTGCACAAAGTTCACGCTCCTTAACTTGTTTCCCTGCTGCATCACTGCTGATGAGTCAAAACACAGAGCCTCTTCCCTACAACCTTTTCTCAACCCCACACTCATTTGGGTGGGGGGCTGTCTTCCTTTGCCCACTGCGACATTCAATCAGATGAGGATGAGGGATTCAAACTCTCCTTGGCTGTAGCAGGTGACAAAATAAAGGGCAACAACCACAACCAGCTTTGGAGGTTCAGGTTAGGTCTTAGGGAGGCTTCTCCAGTGAGAGGGTTGTAGTGCAGAGAAACAGGTTCCTACAGAGGCAGCATGGTCTCGGTCTTTGCAGGTTCTCAAGATTTGCCTGGAGAAGATTCCAGCTGACCTGATCTAGTCACACCTCAAATGCAAGGTTAGACTAGAGATCTTCTAGGTGCCTCTAACGCAACACTGCAGATACCTGTGTGGCACAGCACAACACAAAGCCACTATTCAAGCCAGGACACTGCTTTAGCCCAGCTCCCTTGTGTAGGTGACAACCTGGTGGAAGTGCTAAGGCAGCTCTTGAGCTTCTGAAACCTGTTTGATCACTGCTAACCCACGTCTTCCCAAGGTACTGCACTGATCAAGGTGAACACACCTGTAGAGGTGAGGAGTCCATGTGTGATGTGGGGAGTGAAACTGGTGTAGTTTCCTGGTGATTTGGCTTTGTTGAGACAGCTTGAGTGAATCCTCAGCTGTCTGTCATGACTTGAGAGCTGGCTGATGGTCCTAGCCAAATCCATGGTAGATGTAAGAGACTGGTGGTGTTAAAACACAGATTGAACTGAAGGAAGACAAACAATACTTGGGGAAAGTTTAACAGGAAGCTAGCTTAACTTCTCTTTCAAAGAAAGCAGAAATGATACTGAAACCCCCCTTTTTTTCCCCTGTTTTTCTTTTAGTGAGTGTCAGATGTAAGAGGTGAGGTAATAGTGTTTACTGGACCAAAACACATAATTCATAGTGGTGACTCAAAGGCAGAGGAAATATTATCTGTTTGGGTTGCACTAGCAGCAGAGGCAACTGGGATTGCATCTCGATGCACTTACTAGGTGTTTGGTGAGATCAAATCTGCCCTGAAGGGTCTGGTCAGATGGGGAAACTGAGGCACAGAGCAAGTCAGTTGTGTTCAAGGTAATTCCCACAGTTGGGAACTCAGCTTGGCTTTATTGCTTCTAGCTGGGGCTTATGAGCTGCTCACAAACTTCTGCAAATGTGCAAAGCTACAGGAGGGGATTGCAACTGGTCCACTGAAGGAGCAGGGATTTGCAGTGAGAGTGCTGAAGTCATCTGAGGGCTCTCAGGAATGAGTTACTTCAAGATATTTGGAAATTACTGCTTTCAGTACGAAGTGTCATTCCTTTCGGTACTCCTTTCACGCCTTTACAGACTCACTTCATAATGCTTAGGTGAATCTTGATTACAATCAAGAAGCTTAGATTGTTGAACATAATGCTTAGATGGCTGGACTTGTTGATTTTAAAGGTCTTTTGCAAGCAAACCAATTATGTGATTCTGTAACCTTACAGCACTTAACAGTGGTGACAAGGTGTATTTGTCCCTATCTCAGGAGATCAGAGAAATGAGGAAGGGACTTTTATTTACAGCAGGGTGTGCAGAGAGCAGCAACAGAGATGAACGGCATTTCTGAACTGCCGTTCTGTGTGGTCTTTCCTCTACATCTCAGCCCTTCTCAGCTGCATAGACCCATCCTGATGAGGGTTTGGGCAAAAAGAGGTTAAACTCAGGATCAACAACGTGCAAATGCTTATTAGCCCACACCATCCTTTGGCTGGGTAATTTCATGGAATTTTAATTGTGGCACGCCTAGGTATGTCATTTGTCGAGAGGCATCATGTAAATACAGGCTGTTGTGATTTCCTCATCCGCAGCTACGAGCTGGATGCCTGACTTTGCCACCAGCTGGGGCACCTGCCTTTAGAGAGGCTCACGAAGCTGCTGAGCATCCAGTAAGTCTCCTGGAACATCCCCGGTACGGTACGGGTCACTGAGTAGCACGGGCACTAGAGTTGCTCATGTGGATGAATAAGCTGGGGGTAGAGCTGCTGTTCAAAGTTGAGTTTGGTGTCTCCACAGTCTGGCGATGGCTCCTGTCATTCTGCCTAAATAACAAAGTCAGCTCAAAAAAGAAAAGTCCTCATTCTTGTTTGCTCATCTCTGGTCCTTCCCTGGGACCCAGCACTGCAGGCTCAAAAGGAGCCAGGCAGGGAAAAAGTTGGGATTTTGTTTGCCTTTTCTGGTCTCTCATCCCAGCTGAGAAGTCATCAGTGTTAGAAATTACTAGGCTACACTCTTGCACGCTATTAAGGTAATATACCACTACGTCTGGATGCTGTTAGGCAAGAGCTTTCAGAGTTGTTGGCCTGGATTTGCTGGTACGAAGTGGTCCAGATCTTCGCTGCACAGTGGGACGTGAATTTTGTCCTTCTTAGGCTTCTGCACGCTGAATCTAGAGAAAATAGATCAGCACCTGAATGCTTTTCTGCCAGGTGCTACGTTTGTGTCAAGGACATGGACCTGTTGGAGTGGGACCAGAGGAGACCACAGCAATGATGCAAGGGCTGGAACCTCTCTGCTGTGAGGAGAGGCTGAGAGAGTTGGGCTTGTTCAGCCTGGAAAAGAGAAGGCTCTGGGGAGACCTTAGAGTAGTCTTTCTATGCTTAATGTGGGCTACAGAAAAGCTGGGGACAGGACATTTTAGCAGGGCCTGTTGTTACAGGACAAGGGATGATGTGTTTAAACTAAAAGGGGAGAGATTAAGACTAGATATTAGGAAGTAATTGATTACAATGACGGTGGCCCAGGTTGCCCAGAGAGGTGGTAGAAGCTCCATACCTGGAAACATTCCATGTCAGATTAGTTGGGGGTCTGAGCAACCTGCTTTAGATGAAGATGTCCCCCACTCACCGCAGCAGGGTTGCACTGGGTGACCTGGAGTGATCCCTTCCAACCGAAACCATTCTGTGATTCAAGTGAAAACAGATTTGTGGTTACCACAGGTTAAACCAGCAGCAAACTGGCAGTGACCACAGAGGGTGTTTAGATGCAGTCAGCGTGCAGCATCCCTTCTCTTTTATTCATGATTAGCAACAGAAAAGGCACATATTCAGCACATGAAATCATGGAAAGCAGACCTGAGACCTCGAGAAGCCGCTCAGGCCATGGGCATGCCTCCAAGCAAACATGTTCATCCCTAAGGTATGCCTGCAACAACGGGGTTTAAATGTTTTAAAACGTACCGAGAGGAGTTCCTCAAGATCAGCATGCAGACCTGCACAGTGCAGTCGGATGTACGTCATCAATCATACCCAGCCATGCAGCAATTTCAATAGGTGCTGAGTTTAAATTTATTAACAACAAAAAAAGATAAATCATAAATAACATCAGCCTTGGTCAACAAAAAGGCTCCTATTTTTCTTTACCCTGCAAGCTGTGCCTTTAAAGAATGGGAGGAAAATATGAGTGCTGGAAGCATATGTTTCTTGCTGTGTAAGATGGCCAGTGGTGCCTGTTTCTCCAGTGAATCTGGAATAATTTGATGCCAGCAACTCAGGGTGGGGGAGGCAGGGATCTAATCTCTGGATTTGTCCTTTTGAATTCGTTTCCTAGGATTTTTCAGAGCTCTTGCACACTTTTCTTGGAAAAGGTTAGGATCTGAGGAATCTTGCATCAGTCTGCTTGTCTGCGTTACACTAATACCTAGAAATGAACTTCTTCATCCAAACGTGAATATTCTCACCCCAAAAGGATGCCTGTTTAGGATAGGAGGTTCACTCCTGGGACAGGAATGGAGCCAGGCTCTTCTCAGTGTCATCTAGTGATTAGGACTAGGGGCAATGGGTGCAAGCTGGAACAGAGGAGGTTCCATACCAATATCAGAAGAAACTTCACAGCAAGGGTAACGGAGCATTGGAACAGGCTGCCCAGGGGGGTTGTGGAGTCTTGTTCTCTGGAGACATTCAAGACCTGCCTGGGTTTCTTCCTGTGCAACTTGGTCTAGGTGATCCTGCTGTGGCAGGGGGATTCTGTAGTCATTACTTACAGTTTGTTTTGTGTCCCAGCCCCTTTCGGACACATCCAAAATATTTCCATCATGTCTCCCAGATCTAAGATGCTGCCTTAGCAGCATCCCAGTAATTGTATGCATCTTATTCCAATCCAACCTCGTATTTTCCAAAAGCATGTGCTTCGGAAGGCGTTTAGACATCTCTTTGGTGGAGTTCCAGCTCCCGCGTCCATATGGTTGGATGGAAAGAACATTTTTGATTTGTGGTCTTTAGAATTTTGTGGATTTGCAACGATTCAGTTTTGCTGATGATCTCAGCTGCTGCCTCACCCATTCAGGTTCTCACTGACCTTCTGAACATCCCTTTGGACTTTCCTTTAGCTGCCAAAGCATGCAAGTTGACTTGCTAACCAAACTCCTTGGCCACTTAACCTAATACTGAGCAGGGATTGTGTCTCATTTCCCAAACTGATTTTCAAACCTTCCTTTGGCTTTTCTGATGACTTTGAGGAGTCTTCTAAACCTCCTGTGAGGACAGGCTGAGGGAATTGATGCTGTTCCGCCTGGAGAAGGTTTCAAGGGAACCTTATAGCAGCTTTCCAGTACCTTTAGGGGGCTTTTTATGAGGGCTCTAGGGGACAAGGGAAAATGAGTTTAAACTAGAAGAGGGTAGATTTAGGTTGGATCTTAGGAAGAAATTCCTCACTATGAGGGTGGTGAGAAGAAGTTGCCCAGAGAAGCAGTGGATATCTCCTCCCTGGAAGTGTTCAAGGCCAGGTTAGACAGGACTTTGGGCAACTTGGTCTGGTGAGAGGTGTCCCTGCCCATCGCAGGGTGGTTAGAACTAGATGATCTCTGAAGTTTCTTCCAACCTAAAGTATCCTATGAAGTTTTCCACTTCAGAGATGTGTTTCACATGACCACTGTATGTCTGGCACTGTGTGCTGCCTGTTGGCACCGAAATGGACAATACTTACCATTATCTGTAATTCTTTTATCTCATCATAGAATGTATCACACATGGCACTGCTCACACTCTGTTCTGCAGATCTTAATCCACATGCTTTTTTAAGCATCTTTTGGGGTTTTTTGTTGTTTGTTTTTAGGAAGGATATGTGGGTTTTAACTGCTCCCTTGATGCTTGAAACAGTGCCCCATGGAAAAGGGAAGACTGACTGTAATTCAGGGTTTCGGTACTCTTCAGCTGTCTCTGTCTTGCCAAGTGCCACTCACCACCCTGTAGAGACCACCTCATCACCTCCAGATCTCCTTCCTTCTCACACTGCTTTCACACGGGTACTGTGAGAGCCATCCAGCATGGGAAGGAGCAAACACAATAAATGCTCCTTCTGGTTATGGACAGCAGAAAGTAACCACTCTCTTTCCATGCCACTGGCACCACACACAGCTCCTTTGATTCTGCATCTCCATGTCGTTCCTAAATAAACCCCTTCAGATAGAAAGCTCCCAGGAAGTTCTCGTTTACTTTCACCCAAGCACCAATGATTCGAGCCTTGTGTTCTCCCTCCCTCTTGCCTTCCCTGCCTCCATCGCCCACTCTCCACCACACATAACATCAGAGCAGAGTTTCTGGGGGGAACAGAAGGACTCATTGTTTTGGTGGTCAGGGCCAGGGTGGCAGGAGAGAGGGGAGCAGAGCTAGCAGCTGAGCACCACTGCTACCTCCACCCTGACCTTGTATTGTGCATGCTGGTGGCTGTGCAGCCAGCCAGTGGTCTGTGATAGCAGCAAAATAAAACAAAGGAAGAGAAAGGAGAAAGGCAGAAGATTATGTCAGGGATTATATGGGGTCCATCAACTACACTGAGCAGAAGGAGCTGCTGAGAAATGCTGCAAGCTAGACCCTACCTGAGGTTTGAAACTGGTGATTGAGGGTTGCCCCTAGCCCTGGCTGTGCAGGGCTCTCTCTGAGCCAGCTGTGTGCGTGGAGGGAGGCAGGACAGGCAGCGAGTTCTTCCTGCCAGTGATCAGAACTATTCACAGCACTGTGTGTGTGGGTGGACCCCTAACACCAGAGTCTCTGCAGAAGGGTGACAAGAATGATGAGGAGCCTGGGAAAGCTTTATATGATAGGCCTCTGAAAGAGCAAAGGACACAGCCCCCTTCCAAAGAAAATGGGTGAGAAAGAGACCTAATAGAAGCCTACAGGGCTGCCATTCGTGCAGACAGGAGCCAGCATTTCAACTGTGCTTGTGGGACTTGCGACAGGAGCATCTCAAGGTCCTTCTCACAGAAGTAGCTCGGTGTTTGGCACATTACCAAAGCACAGTGGGCTATGATTGCAGGTGGTGGATATCCACTTATAAAGAAGTGAGATTTGGACTCAAGAGAGGTGAGCAGGTAGCTCTGATCCCACAGTATCAAAGGTAGAAACAAAACCGGTCACAGTTGTTAAAGTTTGCCAGATCTTCTGTCTCCACATCCTTCAGCAAGTTCTGCCTCCGCTATAGATACGTAATGGGGAGAGGCATTCCTCCTACTACCAAGTCTGAGTTTGCACTTTATAAAGGAGATGAGACAAGAGTAATGCACATAGCTGCAATGGTGTAAGTTGATACCATGAAGAAAACACTGGAAAGGAACAAAATTGGTCTTTTGAGATGTGAAGCAGTCCAATGCTTGAGGACAGGTTTTTCCTAGTGATGAGGCTCACTCCACCTGCCTTTTCACAGCATCACAGAATGGTAGGGGTTGGAAGATCATCTAGTCCAGCCTCCCTGCTACACAGAATTTCCACCTGAAGCAAAATGTGCTTTGGCCCAAGACTAGTTAGATCCAGCACTATGTCCTTACAGCTGCTCCCAGAGCCTGAACTCCTGCCTTGCATGTTCTTCAGAGTCAATGCAAGGGAGGACCTGAAATGATCAGGCTGCTGTCTCAAATACTTGTGAATCATGTTGGCTGAGACTTCGACTGCGAATCAATCAATACGCTCTTTTTAGCATCAAATCAGTAGAGCCAGCTGGCATGCCAGTGGGCTGATGTAGGCTGTGCTGTCATGGGGAGGTGTACTGAGGAGAAGGTCTGAGGACAGAGACATGTGTAGAAAAAAAAGGTTGTCTGCAGCATTCTTTCCAGTACTGAAGGCACTTCACCTGCAGCAGGTAGGACATCTTGCAAGTTGGTGTTGTGGGTGGTGCTTCAGAAAATACTTTATACTCGGTTGTATCTGTTAGGTGTTCACAGCAGGGTGAAAACTGACTATTTCTCTTGGGACAAAAGGAAATGGGACCCCATGCATTGGTCTAGGCTGGAATTGAAAAACGGGCATAAAGCAACTTCTGTCCTGTGTGACACGTAGGATGTCTATGAGGCTTTTTGTATGAGTTCTTAGTTGACTGGGTTGCTTGATGAAAATACTCTTGCTCGTGATGTTTCTCTGCCATCCTGTTTATTGGAAGAGTTGACCATGACCCACTTGATGTAGTTAAATATGACCATTAAGGCTAGGTGGGGTAAAGCATGGACCTGCCGCTCTGATGCGTTCATAGATCAGACCAAGTTGTTGACTACCTCTTGGTGATGACAAGCTTCAAGATTTGCATTTGTAATTAAGCATAAGAGCTTTTAAAGCCTAATCTTTGAATTTCTTTGTACCTGAAGACTCCCACTAACCAACTGTAGCTTGGGACGTGGAGGAAGGTAAGAAGCCAGAACAACATGTTTGAGGTTTACACGCTCTCCTCTACTGCATGCATTATTGCTGAATCAGCTGTAATACAGGAAAGGATTAACCCTCTTTTTTCAGTGTGGGAGGATCTAGTCAAAATGTTGGATTTGTTTCCTTCACAGCATGGGGGAGTTTTGAGTAATCATATATATAGTTTTTAAAAATATATGTCAGTGTACTAGATCCAAGGCATGATCAGAAATGCAGCATTGATGCTTTCCAAGGTCTCTCTCAGACATCCATCGCTGGTTGGGGAATATTCCTGGATACAATATCAGCTTCTCCCCTTTTCCCACCTCAATCTTTTTGTACCCAAACCCCAGAGGTGGAGGCTGGGTTTCAGTCCCTTTTCTTTTTTCCCTCTAACCTTTAGTCCTTGCGTTTTCAACCCTCACTAATATTCATCTCTCTACCCTGAATATTACAAGGTCTCGGTATCATAGCACTGAGGTGGGTTGCAAACTCAAATGATTTTAGCCTTGCATGTCCCAACAGAGCAGAGGATTGGTGCTAGGGGTTGAACACCCGATGGATTTCCAAAGGAGAAATCACCCGTGTGCTGCCAGGTTGTGCGTCAGGGTTTTTGTTGTCTCTGCTTTATAAATAAGAAATTAAAAGTGTATGTGGATTAAAAGAATCTTTTAGGGACACAACAAGTCCATCACTGAGATGGGAAACAGATGCCAACATCCTTCAGTCCTGTCTTCATCTTACCCATTTTCTAAGCCGCATCCCCGCGTGCTCTGTCCCTGCAGTCTCTCACTGAGAAAGTCCAAGGTTTCTATGCCAAGTTCACCTCACACATGCCTTGCCTTGAAGTCCATTGGGTGAGGTTAGGAGGCAACTGTAGAGGGGTTTGGACTACATGACCTTTAGAGGTCCCTTCCCACCCGATACATTCTGTGATTCTATGAGTTCAGCCAATTTAATAACTCAGTTTTTAAGTAGTCAATCAGACGGATGGAGAGTCAATCAGATATGGGAAAGAGGAGGTACAAGGTGAGCAGTTATCACCACCTGGCACTACGTTTGTTGTGGGTTTGTGCCACATTGCAAAAATCAGTGGATTTACTTGTTTTGGGAGTAAACACATGGCAGTGCACACGCCTGGGGTGATAGGTGAACTCGGCTGGCTAATACGAGTAAATCTTGCCCTGCTCTTGAGAGGCTGGGACTAAAACATGGTATAACAGTGCTGCGCGTAATTTCGCAGGGTGAGCTGATAATTTACGGAGCTGTTTTGGCCATCAGCACAACAGCTACAGGCTGTTAAGATAATTTAGTGGTGGTTTGTGGTTATAAATATGTTTCCATCGTGACTAAGGATTAGATATTAAGTTTAACCAAGGGGGGACGTTACAATTTTATTTTGTTTTATTGTATACTCCCCAGTGTTTCTGTTTTGACTTATTAATCTGAGCTAATAAGATGAGGGATGGCTCTTAAATGCTTTTTAAATATAAAATGGGGTTGTAAAGCAGGAAAAAAAAAACCCCAACACTGGATGATGCAAGTCATTTAGTGTAACTCAGTTGCTCAGCAGTAGCGCTCCAGGGTGTCCTACTCTTGGCTGCTGCTATTACAGGTGTGTTGGCTGATGTGCAAGGTTATAGTAGTGCAATTCACTGTCATATTAATTTTCCACTTGCAATATTTTGAGTAAGAGGGAATATAGTCTTCTCCATCCGTTTTGGCCCAAAGCAAGATAAATTGTACAGGATGAAGAACTGTTTTTTCATGTTTAAACTCAAACACATCCAAATATCATGGTGCCCAGGCATCAACTCAACAACTCAAAACAGCCATGGACCCTTAGCTGTGGATTTCCAGCCATGTCCCGCATGCATACAAAGACCTCACTTCCACTACCAAGAAGCAGATGGTGTGAGAAGCAATGCGATGTGCTGTGGGAATGCCTCAGCTTTCCTACTCTGCTGTCTTATCTGAATAATAACGACAAAAAGTTTGAGGGCTTAGTTTGGAATTGGATAGCCCTCCAAAAATAGGCTCTCCCTGGAGACATCTCCTACTTCCTGCTGGGCTGGAAAAGCTGTGCTGACAGCCTCTGCACTTGGATATTTAGGCATCTTCTGGAACCTAGAGCACAAACAAATGCAAAATAATAGAGGGATTCAGTTGAACTTGTTACGTTTCAGAAGAGCATTTGATTTGAGCTTCAGAAACTGTTCCCCCACACCCCTCCCACGTAGAAAGGCACCCAAGCCAAACCCCAATATTTACAAATATTTTTGAGATCTTCCAGGTTTTGAAGCACAATCATTTCTGAGATCTTTCAGGCTAGACTCTTCTATAAATATTAGTTCTTGGCTCAAATGTGTCTGAGCTCCTGGAAAGTGTGGACCCCAAACAGGACTTTGTGCATCCAGAGCCGTGTTGGCTCCCACTCTTGTTTTCATGTGCTCAAAAGTGGAGGAACATTTTTGCATTGCAAAAAACCTGGTGAGCTTGGGTTATTTTGTTGTGTTGGAAGGTCTCTGACAGTCTCAAGGAATAGCTGGTGAATCTTAGGAGCTTTATCTCCACTTGGCTTTTGGAACAACGGGCCAAGCCTGGAGACAGGAGACTTGGAGGTTTCCTCTCCACAGCCCGCTGCAGGCTGCATGTTTCAGTAGCCTCCTATTTCCATGTTATTTCAGTCTTAATTTTAATCTAATTCCTAACATTTGGGGTGTTGTCAGTACAAACACACTTTTCTCAGCCTGGAGCTTGTATTGTGCTCACTGAGGACCTGGTTTTATGGCAGAGTCGAGTCACCTCTGCAAGTCCATCTTAAGATGAATAGGAATGAGGACAGAAAGACTAACATGGCCATGGCCGTGCTGCAGAGAACCCCAAAAGCCCAACCTGAACCTCTGCCTTGACACACAACAGTGTTACAAGGAGCAACCCCCCCTGTTCCGAGCAGGACTCCACAAAGCCAAGGTTAGGATACAAAAGAGCAGTGTTACTACCCTGACACGTGGTGGGCTTGGCTGTGATAAGCTGGAAAATTCTCCACTTCCAAAGCGAACAGTTAGGGATTTGAGTCCAAAACACTTTCCTCTGTCCTCCTGTTTAAAGATTTCCAGTGGGATTACCGGGACAATGGGGGCAGCTGCTGTTGCACCCCACTGTCTCCCCAGCCACACCATCACCAGCTCTAAAAGCTGTGTTGGGAACTGAAGTTCAGGAACACAGTCTCAACCTTTCCCGGCTTGTTTTTCCCATCTGTTTTTAACAGCGTGTTCTTGCCACTTGGACCTTTCTGGACTCGATCTTATGATCCCTGATGGAGTATGACATTTCCAGTTTATTAGGAATGCTTTTGTTTATTTGCTGGGTGGGTTTTCTTTCTTTCTTTTTCTTTTTTTTTCCCTTTTCCCTAGGTTCTGTGGAGGCTCTTGGCCTCAGCTGCCAACACAAACGTCCCCTCTGTGCCGGGAGGTGCCACCCACACCCGTCCTCTCTGAAATCAGGATGCTTACCTCAGCAGTCACAAGTCCTTTGTGTGGTTTGGGGGCTCTTATTAAACAAAAAAGGAAGGTTGATCTTTTTTTTTTTTTACTTGTTTTTTTCTGCCCTTTTGTAATAAAAAGAGCCAGGTCTTAGGGCACTGAAGCAAAAGGGATTCTAAAAATCGTTTGTCTTTTTAAATTTACTTAAGGAAGCTCAGCAAGAAGGGACTCAGGGCTTGAGTTTGCTGGTAACATTCTCAGCTTCACCCAGCCCGTATTTGTTTGTCTTAGCGAATGCAGTGTGTCACCTGTTGTGTGTGAGTTGGCCTCTGAGGTGAGGGCAACTGGAGCAGCCTTGACATCACTCTGTGTTTCTATTTTTTCATAGAAAGCACTGCATTTCCCTCCAGAGCTGGACAAGACAGGGGGCTGGATGGTTTTTAAGATTATCTTCTATTACTCTATGAAATAGCATCAACAGATGAGTACCAATGCCAGGGCAATACTGGGATTGCATTTCAGTGCTGCCCACAGTGTGCTGCTTTCCATAACCAGTGTGCCCCTCTCTAAAACCGACTTTATTCTCCTACCTTGAAGAACTAAATCAAACTACACCTTTTGGAGACCTGCACTGTGTTCCTGGCTGTCATAAATCCCAGTGTAAGGCTTCAAAGATGCTCAGTCACTTTTCTAAAACACTTAGATCTGTACCGTATCAGCACATGAACCATGCAGTGGTCTGAGAAAATGCAGTCTGGATGCAGAGCAGTGGCTTTCCCGGGGGGGGCTGCATCCAAAAAAGCATTTCTTAAATCAGCAGGAGAGTTCTGCGAGCATCCAGCTGTGGGAGGACAGGGCTCCGGGTAGCATGGGCTCTCATGCTCTTCACTGGAGCTGCCAGCCCTTCCACTATGAGGACCAGGTGCTTCATGTCATCTTCTTGGCTGGGGGGGTGTGGGAAAGAAAGGCATGGGAGCTAGACTGTGCATCTCCATCAGGCTTATGTTCACTAAACAGAACAGAGCATCAGCTGCATTCCTAAGACAGGAGGAAGAACACAAAAAAGTGCCACGTGGCTGCAGCCAGCCGGGAGTAAGGATCAGGCTGATTCATTCTGGGTAGGTTCAGTTGTGACCTGTGAAGGATCCTTTGCTCAAATGAAGGTGCTGCTGAACCTCTCTCCTACACCTTTGGTCCTGTAGAAGCACAAACCACAATGGTGGCCATTTGTT
Source organism: Upupa epops (assembly GCA_013397515.1). Taxonomy (NCBI): domain Eukaryota; kingdom Metazoa; phylum Chordata; class Aves; order Bucerotiformes; family Upupidae; genus Upupa; species Upupa epops. The sequence continues at coordinate 144,653 of VZRI01004763.1, forward strand.
CAGGGTGTGGGAAATGTTTGTGCTGTGCCATCAGGATCAGAATTTGGGTCTGTAACCATAAGGGTTTGCAATCAAAACTCGCTCACATAGCCAAAACTACCCCAAATACTGAGAAAGTCGCAAGGAGCTCAGAACTGCTGTGTCTGCTTTTTAATTCTTTAAACGTTGGTCTTCCCAGAAAAGCAGAGATACCTCCAGAGACCCCACAACCCCGATCACTTCCAGCCAAGCAGCAGGGGCACATTTCTGTCCAGCTAATCTGGTTTCTGCATCAGCTTTCCCAGAGACCAGCCTTCACCTCACTCCATCTTTCCATTTTGTGCAGAAATCGCTCTGCTTCCCTCCAGTGCTGGGTGTGTTTAGAAGTCATGTACATGTGGAGCTTAAGGACACGGTTTAGTGGTGGCCTGGGTAGAGTTAGGATAATGGTTGGACTTGATGATCTTGAAGCCTTTTTCCAACCTAAGCAATTCTGTGACTCTATGAATGTCATCTGCTGATGAGTATGGATGCCACAGCAATAATTGCTCTAAGGCAAAACTAGCTTTTCTCATTCAAAAATGAACTGGAGATGTGCTTTGGGCAGCATTTGCCAAAGGATGCTCCCAAAGACCTCACCTCCTTACGTGCAGATTAAGATTTGCTGGTCGCCAGCATTAAACAGACAAGGCGAACCTCATCTTTTCTGTTGCATTAATTGAGCTTGTTTAACAGCAGACACCGTAAATTTTGAAAGAACCAACTGTAAAAAGAGCTGATTGCAAGTGCAGATACTTTGGAGCAGGGTCACGGCAGTCTTCATGTGGCTGCCAGTCCTCAACTGTGTGCCTTGTTCAGATTCAAGACCAAAGGATAAAGAGGATAAAACAGCAGACAGCACCAGTCCGCTTGGATGGATTCATCTGACTTGTTGCGCTAGGCTAAATTAGCCTTTATGGGTTTATTTTTAACATTAGGGAAGGCCTTGTCTGCTGGAAATAAAATTGATCAATATGTGCTCGCGGTCCTTGTCTGGCTGGAAATGGCTCCATGATGGATATGTGTTGCAGAGCCCTTGACCGTCACCCTCTGCAGACACTTGGGGAGGGGCTCAGGGTGAGGGTTGAGGATGAGGCGGATGCTGCTGAGCCGGAGTGGAATTTGACCTCTGGGGGTGCCTCCTTGGGGCCAGCTTTCATCCCACAGCAGGATATTGAAAATAATAGGAATAATAGGGTTTTCTCATCCTCGTGGCTGTTTTATGAGCCAGCCTCTAACAACATCCCTGTTTCCCCAGGGTATGTGGCTGCTAATTCTTTTCTTCACTTGTTAGACTTGCCACAGGTCTCCCTGCCCATGGATTTCTGAACGAGGTTTTCAATATTCATAGGCTTAACTACACTGTGCAAAAGGGGCCATTAGTTCCTCCAGTTTGATCTCAGATCATTAACTCCAGGCTATTGCTTTCCTTTACCATCTTTTATTCTCCTTGTCCTTCCTAAGTGCTGTTTGTTTTTTATCGCTCTGTGTATCCTTTCAGCGATGGTGCTAGCATATTTATTAGTATTAATTGGCATATGTGCAACAAATGTCACGCAGGAATCACACAAGTCGTTGCCTTGGAGAAATCAGTGTATTTCTCCCACATGGGGAATCAGAGGCAGCAAAGAAACCAGATGGGCATCAGCTGCAGGCATGCCCCGACAGAGCTGACCATGATTTCTTCCTAAAAGGCAGTTTGGACCTTGCGATGGCTGGCACACGCTTGCTTTGAACTACTTCAGCCGTGCCTTGGAAACCAGGTGCTACCCAGTCTTTATTCCAGCAGACCTGTGGTTTTCACGCCACCTTTAACCCTGCAAGATGTGTTGCTCCCTCTTCATAGTGCATCCAAAACCTCCCAGACTGTGATGATCTGGAGCAGTGCTGCAAGGCAGGAAAGTGAAAATTCATAATAAGAATAATAAGAATAATAATCATAAGAAGAAGGGAGGCTTCAGTCTTTAATTATAATGATCATAATTTTCTCAAGGTGTCATTTCAGTGCTACTTGACTAAGCTTAAAAGCACTGCAGGTTGAAGGACCAAAGCTGGGGCTTAATGTGTGCTTGGAAGGTAAAAGCACAGCCAAGGGGACACAAAGGAAGACTCCAGTCCCAACTTCTTATTTTTTTCCCCCACCGAGCTGCCTTTTACTCTTGATGGGAGACAATAGGCACTTGTTCTGTGCTCTAGCCAACTGCCTGTGTTGTGGAGCGGACTGGGAAGGGGCTACCAGGGGTTCGACCGCAACCGTGAGCCCGCGGGGCTCAGCTCATCCCTGCCGCCCTCCCGCCCGCGTCCTGCTGCGCCAGGGGAGTTTATTTTTCCAGCGCTCCTACTCAGAAACATTTGGCTAAAGGAAAAATTGTGGAGGAGTGAGCACAAAAACATGTGTCCTTGTAGTGTATTCCTTGCTGAGCGGTGGTTCGGCTGTTTTTTTCTTTCTGGGGTTTTTTTTTAAGCGTATCTGAGAGCTTGGGAATCATGTGAAGCTGGTGGGGGTGATGCTTTTCAGATGAACGCAGGGCTGTGTAAATACAAGAAAGAGGTAAACTTTTCTGCCTGATGCAAGTTCTCCCAGCCTGTTTTTTTCTCTTCTTCCTACTACTACTTTGGATGAGTGAATATGAAGTCGTTAGAATTTAAGGAAGCCTTTAAAAGCCTCATTTAAACCCCATACCTTAAGCAACCATTGTTCCCAGAGTGACCATCCACCCTCTTTCCATGAATGGCATGAGGAAACAGGCTGGAGTGTCACACCAAGCCCTCTTTTCTTGCACAAGCACTGAAGGGAGAAAAAGGGACAAGACACAAGAAAAGCTGGCTTCCGAGCTTGAAAACTGGGGAGCAAAGAGCTGTTTCCCTTCCCTCTGTCCCCCATTTGTTTTTGCACTCTCACCTGCCCTCCACAAGTAAAACATTGCTCCATCCAGAGACAAGATGCTAAGCAAACAAGTCTCAGGTCAAGCTCTCCCACTCCTTCCCCCAGCACATTCCCATCCCTGCTGCCTTTTCCCATGCCCTCTGAGGGGAGCAGAGCTGGCACGCAGGCTGTCAGCACAGCCAGAGCAGCCCTGGAGATTGAGCTGCCTTTGGCAGTGGAAAGGGGAATGGCTTGGAAGTCTGGGCAGATGGTTTCCACCCTTCACTGCACAGCTGGGGTCGGCAGAACTGAGTTCAAAGAGAAGACGATGGCACAGAGCCATTCGAAGAAGTCGGTAGCAGACGCTGAGGTCCAAATAGTATCTGCAGTAAACCCTTTCTTGGGTCTGCCTACTTTCTTGGTGGCCACAGGGTGAGAAACAAATCCCCTTTAACCCTGTGGGGATGTGGATGAGGTCTTTGTCTACGCTGGGATGGTACATCCTGAGGAGGAGCTGTGAAGCCTGACTAGTAGCAATGTGGGGAATGTAAAAATTCATTAGATGAAAACCCCAAGCCTGCTGAGACAACAACTGCTATAAAGGAGGACTGTCAACAACAGAAGGAACCCCAGGATTTTAGTGATTTTATTGCTAAAAACAAAATGTTATGTCTACATCTGGGACAGGGGGTTAGAAGAGTGGAAGGTGGTTGTCTTTTGTCTTTATACTTTTACCTATAAGATGAAGGCCACTCATGTGAAGTGAAATTCACACAGCCCAAGGAGTCTGAAGGACTCCAGCTTACTTCTCCAGCCAGTGCTGTGGACCTGAGTGAAGTGAGCCTGAGGGTGTTGCTCTGGAAGGTGGAGGGGTACCAATGCAGTAGCACTCCTGCATCTGCTCATTCTTGACATCTGTGCAGCCTTGACCAAACAATCCCTGACCCAGATAAAGACAGGGATGAGAATTTGAAGGCTGATTTATTCTACTGAGTTTCAAGCACCTGCTGTAGCCAGCTGAATCCTCCTTGGGCTCTTTCTTTTCACAATGACTTTGCTTTCTGTCCCAGAGCTGATAAAAGGACACTAAATGAGGATCTAATAGTGAACTGACTCATCTTGACTCAGTCAAGCTACAGGCATGCAAATCACATCACAGTCTGGGAGACTTAGTGAACTAGACTGTTGTGATACCCACTTGTGAGTGAGGAGAGCTGTGGCCTTCTCATGCACAAGCTATGCCCAGGACGGGGCATCCCATGAGCTGGATTCTCACTGCTCCAGTTGGTTGTCCTGAGGACATAGTAGTTTCTCTTGAGCCTGCTGTGGGATTGACTTGAGGTCTCTGGGTTGCCCCAGTGTAAAAGGCAGTGGATCCGCAGGAATTCAGGAGGGGAGTACTGAAGAGAGGACCAGCTTAACAGCCCCATCTCTTTCTCATTCAGGCTAGTGAGCTGTGGTTTTATCTGTTAGGGAATATTTTTGCTTCAGCACTCCCCCCATCTGAGTTCTGGAGGATGGGAGACAATAATGCCTAAAGCACATATCACATTTAATCCCAAACTCCGCTGGATCCTAACACAGCCAAGATACTCTGTAAAACAGTACAGGACCAACATGTAGAAGGACCCAGATGGATGCCTTGACGTTCTTGTGGTAGACTCTGCACCTACATAAAGTGCCAGTGTGGTCCCTGCAATGAAGAGTTGTTGTTTTCACCTCCAGATGATAGACCTCAGCTCTGAGCCTGCCAGGCTTGGAGATACACAAACATCAAGGGTAGCAAGGCTTTTGAAAGCTGATTATTTTTGTAGTGTGATTTTCTTTTCACCCTCTCCCCCACTTTTGAATGTGCTGACAAGTACCATTTCTGAAGGAACCTCTCAGAAACAGTCTGCTAGAGCACAAGGCAGATCTGGGTTAAAGGGACCAACTTGGTCATTAGCATGAAAGTCTGTCAGGATATGGTGCACTCCAATCTCAACGCTGCAAGGTATCATCTTGGAGTATAACGGATTTAGATCGATTTTTCAAAAGGGTCTCTGGTTTGTAGGTGTGAAATCCAGCAGAAGGTGGGCATCCAGCTCCATTTTACTCATCTAGAAAGCGTTCATCTCTGACAGCTACCTATGAGTAGCTGTTTATCAATTGCTCATCTATTGGCTCAACTTCACCTCCTGGTCTGTGCCTCCAGAGAATGCTTATCCCGGAGAGCTGCTGGGTAAAACAGGGGATTTCCTCCCTTTCAAAGCCTGAAAGCTGGGCATGGGTTTTGTCAAGTGCTAACAGCGTAAAATCTTGAATAAGCCTGTCAACGCCAGCTGCTGGACTATCTCAGCAGAGAAGGAGAAAGGGACTTTCACTTCTCATAACCCTACCTTGTCACTTCCAAAGTTTTCCTGCATGGCTCAGTCAAACCGGTGCTTTCCCCAGGAGTACACAGTGGAAAGCTGATGATTCGTCTTCTTCCTGCAGCGTTTGTTGCTTCATGAGGTCCAAAGTGTTGACTCAGTCTTTATTCACGTGATTCACTCAAAATAGCTTCCCTCGGGCAGACGGCGGGAGGACTGGGCAGCCTTGTCGGCACAACTTCTCTTTGAGAAGCTGACATAGAGGCTGCTCCCTCTGGAGAGATTCTGCTCTCTAAAAGGACTCTCACTTTTCCAAACAGCATTTAGAGGAAAATCTCCAGCAGTCTTTTTACCTGAAGGAGCAGAACTCTTATCTCGAAGATACAGCTGACAGCCTTGTGTACTGCATGTCATAGACTCATAGAATGGCTCAGGTTGGAAGGGACCTTAAAGATCATCTAGATCCAACCCCCCTGCCATAAGCAGGGACACCCCTCACTAGATCAGACTGCTCAAGGCCATGTCATCTGTGTCCCCAGAGTGTTTGGAAATCCTGGATGAAAGGTCACTCGTCCTGAAATATCCTTCCTTCCTCCCATTGGTTCCAGCAGAATGTCTGATAGTCCTAACAAGCCTATGCACCACGTCTTGTGATACTACCAAACCCTTTCTAATTTAGACTGCTCTCCAATTTTTGGATTGCTTTTTCTGGAGCAAATTCACTGGTCTCCTGCAACAGCCCGGAGCAGTTGTCTAGAGAATTGGGGAGCAGTGATTGCTGCTGATGTTGGCCTTTGGGATGACCCCACTGACCATGGCTTGAAGCTTTCCCAGCACTTTGACGCTGCCCCGGGTGCCAGCTAGTATCACTGTCTAAGAATGAGAAGTAATTTAGTTCCTAAGCAACCTCTCTCCTGGCCTCATGTTTAAGAGTGACTTAGTGTTTTCCAAAGAAAAAAGAGACTATGGTTAGCAGTGTGTCAAGGCAGGTTCTTCTCCTGTGCTTAACCCTCTAGATGCCAGTTTAATGAGCATTCACCAAGTGTTGGTTAGTTGGGATGCTGCCAATAATGTCAGGGCGCTGAGAGAAGGCAATTTCAGCTCATCTGGGGACAGCTCACCAAAGGATGGAAATCTAGGGCTGTTAAGAGTATTTCTAGGATGGCAAGGACTGACTTTTTCCTTAGTTCTTCTCGCTGCTTTCAATTTCCTCCTGACCTTAAAACATTTTGCTGTCTGCTGACCGTTTATTTCATGTTCCCTCGTACTCCTTCAAAAGTGCAGTGAAGTCAACAAATGCCTTTTTATAAGGTCTTTCTGTTGTGGTGACAATTGGGTTTGTTTCAGACCACATCAATGCCTGTCTTGAAAAATGAATTAGCGGATCACATCCCTGCCCTAACTGTCTCTGTCTATCTAAGATAAGTTTCTGCTAACTCCATTAGAGCTGTGCCTCAGTAAATCAAAATCTTTGCTGTGTTGATACCTTTCAAATCTGTCTAAGGCAAAGCTTCAGGTGAATCATGATTTTCCCAGATTATTATGGAGAAGCCAGAGCCAAAGCAACAGGCTGAATTTGTGCCCTCGAGGTATCTGGCTGTCACATGGGACATGTTGACTCCTGACCTGAAGTTTTCATTCACTTCCTCCTCCACAGAGAGTCTCAACTCCTCCACTGAGGCTCTCAACTCCTCTGATGAGTTTGGGAGGTTGGAGGGTGTGAGGCTGCTCTAAGACATGATGCAGAGAAAGGACTGGAAGGAAGCTGTAGGAAAGGACATGATGGAGATAAACTGCTGGATCCTAGAATCAGTGAGAGTGGAACAGACGTCTGGCAATCGCCTAGTTCAACCCCCTTTCCTAAAGCAAGGTTGTCAAGTGTAGATTGCTTAGGATTTTGAGTATCTCTGGAAGTGGAGACTCCACAACCTCTCAGAGCAGCCTCTGCTGTAGTTTGGTCCTCTTTGCAATTAGAAAAATATAAATTCTGATGTTTCAATGGAATTTGCTGTAATTTTGTGTCCATTGTCTCTTGTCCTGTCAATTCCCTGCCATCAAGTGATGAGACTCCTCTTCAAGCTGAACAGTCCTGGATTTCTCAGCCTCTCCCATGGTTCAGACACTCCAGTCCAATTATCACTCCCATGACCTTTTCATGGAATCATTAGGGATCAGAAGGGACCTTGAAAGATCATCTAGTCCAATCCCTCTGCCATAGCAGGATCACCCAGACCAAGTTGCACAGGAACACATCCAGGTGGGTCTTGAACGTCTCCAGAGAAGGAGACTCCACAACTCCCTGGGCAGCCTGTTCCAATGCTTCGTTACTTTCACTCTGAAGAAGTTCCTTCTGATATTTATATGGAACCTCCTCTGTTCCAACTTGCACCCATTGTCCCTTGTCCTATCACTAGATGATCTGGAGAAGAGCCTGGCTCCATCCTCCTGACACCCATCCCTCACATATTTATAGACATTAATGAAGTCACCCCTCAGCCTCCTCCAAGCTCAAAAGACCCAGCTCCCTCAACCTTTCTTCATAAGGGAGATGTTCTACTTGATCATCTTCATTGCTCTACACTGGACACCTTTGCTGGACTCTTTTATGTCTGTGTCTCTCTCACACTGGAAAGCCTAGACAGGATCCATGAGTTGGAAGCATCCTTCCAGGTCTGAACAGAGAGAAGGGATCCCCTCCCTCAATCTGCTGGCAATACTCAGCTTAACACAGCCCAGCAGACTTGTGACTTTCTCTAGTAACATCTACTGGCAAGGGAGGTGACCTTGGGCAGGCACAGGGCTTCTTTATCGAGCTCAGCAACACAAGGGGTTTAACATTCAGCATTTGCCTCTACTACTGCTCTAATAATGAGTTGTGTTAAAGCCAGCATATACATTCTAGTCCACTCACACCATCTGTGCCAGGAAAATGGGTCTCTTCTCCCCATGTATGAGGAGCCACATCTCCCCTTGGTCCTCTCTGCAGAACAACATGCAGCTCCACTGATGCAGTGAGGAGCAATTTCTTTCCTTTTTCTTTAGTTTCCCCTCCTCACATTGCTTTTGCAGAGCTAAGAGAACAGAAATACAAGTGACAGCTTGGTACGCTCATGCAGCCGACAGCCAAGAGGGGCTTTGCCCGAGGAGCCATTCTGCCAAGTGAAGTAGTGCTTTCTAACCCAGCTGAACGAAACCAAAGCAGGCACAAGCGTGAACTTACATTAAGAGAGAGCCTCGCCAGCTCTCAAGGGTCAAAGAAGCCAGGAAGGGCTGATGGTAGTTTTGGGAGCATGAGCTAATGGTTGCTGATGACTTCTCTGCTGCAGCAAGTTGTCTCTGTGTATCAGGGAGGAAACACTATTAATTTTTATTCCTTTTTATTTATAAGGAAGAAAGGAAAGGGAGCCCAGCAGAGAGTAAGCATGCAAGGAGTGGGCAGGCACACTGTCTCATTTGTTGGACTGGCCAACAGATTAAATTAAGGTTTAAAAAAACCCCATAAATTAGAAAGGGGGAGAGAGAACAAGCGGTTTTTATGGCAGAGTTCATTCGCAAGTCACTCATTTCTCTCGCTCTTCAGGGAGTGATACGAGACAATTAGCTAATTGGTTTGGGGAGGTGACCTGTCAGTGACTCAAGGAGGAAATGTCTCCTGTGCAGTTTGACATAAAGAATATATTTTCAACCTGTTGTGACAGCTGCAAGCACCCCCCATTAGAATCAGGCATGTAAGGGCTGTAATAAGGGCAAGCTGAGGGAAACGCAATGGAAAACCTGGTAACACGCACTCAATTGCAGCTGAAGCTGGAGTGTTACGTTGTCAGGTTTGAAATATTTCTGAATTATCTTATCATTAGCACTGTGTAAGCATCCAAAGCCTTGATGAGGTTGAAATCTGGCCCTGATTACCATTTTAAGCCCTTCGGTTCAACAGCTCATCTGCCTTCAGAACCGCATATGTGATGTCTTCGTAGAATTATGGAATCATAGAGTCGTTTAGGTTGAAAAGCGCTTTACATCATTGAGTCCAACTGTTAATCTGACGGTACCATGTTGAACCATGTCCCTGAGCAACATGTCTACATGACTTTTAAACACATTCAGGGGTGGTGATTCCACCACCTCCCTGGGCAGCCTGTTCCAGTGCCTGATGATCCTTCCAATAAGGAAGCTTTTCATGATGGAGAAAACAATTGTATATTAATACAGAAGGACTTGAAATCTGGAGTTTTAGCTCTTGCCTTTGGAAAGAGGAGCTGGGAGATCAATTTGCTAAGGAGATGTGGATTTTCCAGAGTTTTCTCTGAATTCTTAGGACCTGAGGTAGGACCTGGGCTGAGGTCTTTGAAATGCCTCCATCTACCTGCTGCACTTAATTTTTGCAAAAGCAGTAGACTGGGGAGGAGCAGTGAGAAGGGAAATGTTTAGCCAAGAAGGCAACATTGTCCTCATGCCCTCAGACTCGTGCCTGCGCACCCCCTTGACCGCTGATCCCACTGACATAGCAAAATCCAAAACACTGAGGCAAGCATGTTGCGAAGAGGCAGTAGTCATGAGATAATTAGACAAAGAAAAGCAGGAAGCGTCCTTCAGCCCAAGTGATGTAATTTTCCACGAAAAGAACTTCATTCACGTGAACTTGTAAAAAAAAAACATTGATAAAAATGAAATGAAAGTAGGGCAACTGCAGCTGTTAGCTGCTGAAAATTGGAAGTTGGAGCAGGTCCCCAGCTGCTGCTAGGAGGTACCTGCTTTTCCTTATGAGCTGTTTGGTCCTTTTGGACTATCAGTTGCCTTGGTAGTATTACAAGATACAGGAAATTTTGGCTAGCAAAGCAAGTCTCCATCCATTCCCCCAGCCCCGCCGGTTGCTCTTATCTTTGTGTGTCATGTTCACATGGGACTACTATGACATGATATGATATGATATGATATGATATGATATGATATGATATATGATGCTTTGCTGAAGTTAAGGGAAGACCTTAGTGCTGTCTCCAACTACCTGAAAAGAGGTTGTAGAGAGGTGAGGGTCGGTCTCTTCTCTCAAGTAACAAGTGACAGGACAAGAGGAAATGGCCTGAAGTTGCACCAGGGGAAGTTTAGGTTGGACGTCAGGAAACATTTCTTAATTGAAAGGGTCATCAGGCACTGAACCAGGCTGCCCAGGGAGGTGGTTGAATCGCCATCCCTGGATGTGTTTCAAAGTCTTGTGAGTGTGGAGCTGGAGCTTAGGAACATGGTTTAGCAATGGGCTTGGTAGTGTAGGTTAATGGTTAGGCTTTATAATTTAAAGGTCTTTTCTAAACAAAACAGTTCTATGATCCTTTGGTGTTTGGTGGGTCTGAGTTTCCTCACTGAGAACAGCAAGGGTCAGCCCTGGGCACAGACAGAATAGGAAGTGGAGACACAGTGAATAAGCACACCATGTCTTAGAGACTTGTGGCCCCCTGTCCCAAATGAAGACATCATCTCCATTCTTCTGGGTACCCTGTGCAGATGGGCTGGGCTTGATGGGAGGTCCAGGAGCATGGGGTCAGTCCAACACCTGCTTGGATTGATGAGTTTAAGCAAACGGTGTCTGTGTGACAAACTAGGAAGGGTGCTGTTTTTCATCCTGGGGGTGTCTGTTGGTGTCAGGCAGTTTTGCCACGGCACAAACAGGAGATGGCTGCTATTTTAGTCATTGCTACACAAGAGTTTCTCGTAAAGGTCGTAAAATTAAAATAAACCTCCACAGACTGACCCATCATTAGTGGTAAGACCAGCAATGCACCACTACAGGCATGTCCCACAGCAGGGTAACAGGGCGTAGGAATGATTTGCTCAAAAAAAAAAGGGGGAAAAAAATTGGGACATTTTCCAATGCCATTTAGTTTTATTTGTGCTGCACACAATGTTTAAAATACGGAGTTTGCTTCCTTTTCCTGAAGCATCAAAACTTGCTGAAGTGTACAGACAGCTTGCATTTCCCCATCCTGCCCCTCGGACTCCCTGGTTTTCATCCCAGAAAGGGTGGCAGCTTCGTTGTACTGGGTCTCACAGAGACTGGATTTCTGCTGAGAGGGAAATAGGGGCAAATAAAAGAATTGCAAGCAACTCAAAGGGGTTTGGGGTTTTTTCAGCATCCAAAAGAGCTTATTGCTCAGCCACTACTTTATCATTTCATGCAAGCAGTGGCGAAGACTGTGATTTGGTGACCAAAAGGGTGAAGCTCTGATTTATCTAATGACTTTTGGGGTAGAAGTTCCCAAACCCCTGAATCAGAGCCACATGGGAAAAACTCCTTCGTGAGCACTGAATTTCTTTGGGGATTATTTTCTTTGTTCCGATTACCACACTTCACAGCACTCCAGTAAATCATCAGCACATTGTACCAGGAGAGGGATCAAAGCTCTTGTCGAGGAGTTCTTGGAAATGCTTTGTGCAGCTCAGGGAAGTCTCTGACTGCTAAAGGGCTGATTTTCTGAAAAGTTTTCTCTGCAAACCTTGAAGTCAGGTACCTTGCCCAGAGCCAAGAAGAGAGGCTTGTCTGGAACCCTCTGGAGCTGTGCAGAAGACTTTAAATTAGCTGAAAGGCTAAGAGCTTGATTATTTCAACAGACTGGTGTGGGAAATTTTGGAAAAATCATTTCGGGGGGTCAGAAAAATTTGAATAAATCCAAAATCATAGAAGAACTTGGCTTTTCCTTGCCAAACAGGGACAACTGGTGAAAGAGGAATAAAAACTCCTTTCTGACCAGACCTGGGCACCACCTCCTTGGATTCAGGGTGTCCTAACTGCGGAGATCTTTCCATAGGAATCCCTCCCAACGGTATTGATCACTGTTATTGGTAGGGAACCTTCTGCCTAATTTTGGCAAGGGCAGGATGTTATTTTTTGTGTTTGCCTTTGGCTGTTTTCCTGGGGCTGTCTGCTTGATTCAGGCTGTTTGCTGGGAGGTGTTTGCTGAAATGTCCGCAGAGTGCAGCGGTGAAGGGAGGTTTCTATACATACCTCAGTCTGGGCTCTCTGCAAACATCCTGCCGGAAAGAGGAAACATTTCCTCTGCCCCAGGATAACCTGCCTTCCTATAGAAAGAGAATCAATGTTTCCGGACGAAGCATATGGATGTGGAAGAGGACCCTGCACATGCTTCTGCTGTCCCCAAGGGCTAGCTCCACTGTTGGCCAAAGTCAAGGGGATAGCTTCAAGTGTTGACTGGAGTTTGGGATGAGTCTTGTGTTCGGATGTATTACGGATACGTTCTCCAGGTCCTAGAAGGAGCTAATAGCATTTGATTCCTTCTGTTTACAGCTGTGAATGCAGCAGAGGTATGCAAGGACTGGAGCTGGAGGTAGAGTGAAAGCTGCTGAGTACCATGCCCTAAAAAAATACCAGCAAACAGGGAATATGGGATGAAAGTGGTGAGGTTGAGAGGAAGACTCCAGGAAATGAGATGGGGATTTAATTGGCTTGTGTTGGTGGTTTTTTTAATAAAGTGTCCAAGAAAGGATTTCCTGCTGCACAAAAGTGACAAGAGAAGAGGGAAGCTCTTCCTAAAAATAGCTGAGAGTTGCTTGGCCTCAATAGACAGCTCCTCCGCAGGGACCCTTGAGTTTAATAGGGGATGGATCACGTCCACTGCAGCTCTCTGCTGTTTGTTCAATGGCAGGGCAGTGATCTGAAGCAGGACCGACTCCTTCTCCCCTCCTTTCCCCCAGCATTTTTCCCCACCATGCCAAAAATCTGTGATCAGAGGTGGTGGGGAAGGAGGGAGGGAGGAAGGGTGAAAGGAGTTTGCAAAAGGGAAGGATGTGGAGAAATTCTGGGTCACTCACATGAGCCATGAAAGAGGTTAGAAATAGAGAGTGAGATGGGATGTCTCACAGAATCTGAGGTGGTTGCTTATCTGACTGCTAAGCGTGACTCCACAAAATGTGTCTCAGTTCTGGGAAGGTGAGTTAGCAATAGGGCAGTGCCTTGAGTAATGCAAGGTACTGGGAAATAGTGCTATAACTGGGGTTTTGAGGGCTGATACATACTCCCACTCGCTAAGCATCATCAGCACCTGGCTACCTGCTCATTTTACTCCTGCTGCTGAGCATCAGTGGAAAGGGGAGTGGAATGAGATCTGGGTGCAGAAGGCAATAAGGGAGCTCCTCTCCATGTTTTTCCCCACCATGCCTAGTGCTTCTCTGGAAGAGTGCTGCTTATAACCACCCTCTTCATGTCCTCAGTGAACTGGCAGATAAAAACAATGAAAGGCAAAAGAACACCAGGCAAAGAGCTAGGGCTGATCCCCAGCTTCAGCTGCTGCAGTAGGCATTTCTTGGAAAAGAAAAAAAATGGTAATAAAATGTTCACCATTAATTTTTCAAAACACTAAAATGAGAAAAGCAAGAAGAGAAGAAAATAACTTGTCAGTCCTTTCTGCTGGGACTTTGTAGCACTGGCACCAGAGGGAATATATGAAATAAAATATGTTAAATAATTCACCAGCTGCTTTTTAGGGCCACAGCTCCATGGCTGCAGCTCAGCCCCATCCTTGCACACCTCAAGTTGAGGTTCCAAAATGCCATTTTCAGTTGCCACCTCCTGATTTGGTACAGATGCAGTCTTGGGACTGCTCTGGCTCCGTGCAGCAGCCAAGAGGCTCCTGGAGGGAGCCTATGTTTGCACGGAGGAGGATATTATCCACTTTTTTAATGACATTAAAATACAGACAAAAAGCTTTGGGCACTTTGTTATCTGATCTGCTTCCCTGTGTCAGCCACAGCTCAGTCAGGGGTTTGTTAAGCCCTTTGTGCTGAACAGGTCCTCCACTGTCGGTGTTAGGAAGATGCTGTTCCCCAAACTAAGCATTTTCACTGGTTTGGAAATTCCTCCACCTTTCCCTGGGATGTACAGTACTGGCCGTGCTCTGGGGACAAAGTAGAGGCTGGAGGACCTTTGTCCATGATGCAGCTAGCAGATGCCAGGTAGCCCTTGGGGAGACATGCTGAGCATTGCATGTTCAGCATCCCCAAGGCGAAACCTCCCCGATCTGAGCAGGTTTTCAGCTATTCCCCTAGAAAACCATTATGCATTGCCCAGTTGGCAGATGGGAGTTTTCTGCTGTCAAGCCACATCTTTGTTGTAGCGGCATTTGCGATCGAGACAAGTGGCAGCAAAACTGTTGCAGCATCTGGAAGCGTGTCCGGGAGGCTGCACTTTTTGGTTGTGGTCTTTGCAGTGTTTCTTTGATGGAGACATAAATCCAGGGGAGCTTAAAACCAGGAGGTTGTCTCAATGTTAGCCTGAGTGTCTGAGATGAGAGTCCAGCTCTAAATGTGTATTTCTGCTGCAGTGGTGACTTTGGCCAGGCTGGAGCAGGTTTTGCTGTTGGAATCACACCTTGTCCCACGTTTTCTCCTTGGCGCTTTCTGCTGCTGGGACCCTCCCATGGGGGCTTCACCATCTGGATCCCCATCCCTCATCCCATCCTGGGACCCAGAGCTCCTTGAGAGCAGTTGCATTTCTAGCTTCACATTAAAACCAGTGTAGTTAAACTATTCCTGCCTTGAAAAATGCATGACAAACAAAAAAAATCCATTTCCTTGCGTTTTCCCTAATTTCATAAAGAGTGTGGACATACAAGAGAAAGGGACACTCGGGAAGTACATTGCTGGACCCAGTCTGAAAATAGCCATCAACTCTTGCTCATGTGTGGCATCCTGGACAAGCTTTTCATCCAACCTTGATCAGCAAAGTGACAGTCAAAGGACATTTTATTCATCCTATGAGGCTGTGTGTAGGAAATACAAACAAGTCCTTCCTGGGGTGCGGTTCTGATTTGTTCTTGTATAACCTTGGACGGTTCCCGGATGCTCTGCATGGTGCCACATGATGAAGTAATGGTTGTAATCATTAGTATTTTCACATTCTTTCACAAATGCATTCCAGGGATCTCTATAGAAACTCCCTATCTCCTGTAGGAATGCTGCCTGGGGAGAACATAGAGGTGTTGAGACGTGCAGGGTGAGAGAAGCTGCTTTTGTACAAAGTGATGCTGTGAGAGGTGTAAGGAGGTGAGCAGGGCATATTTTACAAGTTGGCTTGAAATGGTGTTTCTTGCATGTAGCAAACTCTGGCATATGTCTTGCTTTATAGTCCCTAGTGGGACAGATGTCCTATCCTAGAGCTACTCCCCATTTCCATGAGACTACAGATCACAGAATCATAAAACAGGTTAGGTTGGAAAGGACCTTAAAGATCCTCTACTTCCAAACTGCCTGCAATGGGCTGATGAGGAAATCTCCCCCACTGTGTAAGAATTGCCCCTAAGCCCATGCGCAAGAGTCCCTGGAATCACTCATGGCCATTGGGCCAAGCCCCCAAGCACCCCAAAAGACATCAGGTTTTAGAGCAGACACAAGTTGGAGACATCCCAGACAAGGGTGGAGTTCAAGGGTTGGTTGCAAAACAGCAGTGCTGAGTTGATGCAGTGATTCTCAACTTCCCCGCCACTGCTCACAAATGTGAACTCAAGGAGGTGAGTAAATCCCAGGCACAATTTAATGTAGGCCCTTTCCATGCAGCTGTGAGATGCCTGCTGGTACGAGAATATCAATATTGTGAGGTAGCCACACGTTCAGAAATCAGTGACACAGCCAGCACGAGGCATTTAATACTGAAGAGGAGGGGACAGGACGATGCCAGGAGCCAAATATGTGTCATTTGCAGGTAGCAACACACTAATGAATGACACGTTGGAGCCTCATTAGCTCCAGAGACAAATACACGGCACTCAGACAGTGTTAAAGCTCTGAGCTATCATGGAGGGAGGTGGCATCTAGGGAGCAATTCAGGGAGAAGTGCTCCGGGTTGCACAACAGCACCCTAGTGAACTCAGTGCTACCTCTACCTCTTATGAGAGCATCTCTCTGGTACCATAATTTTGGCTAATTAAGGCAGAGCAAACTGCTGAGAGATGAAAGCCTGGCTCCAGGCATCCAACAGGTCCATGCACCATAGTCACATCTCCAAAGGAGATGCCCCACTCTGGCCATCATGCTCGCAGCATGACAGTGAGGTTCTTCCAGCACTTCTGCCTTGAAGCAATAGCCAAGTCTGGTAGAGTGCAATGTGATGAGATGCCTGAACTCCCTTGGCTGAGCAAAAAATGTTGGTTCAATTCCTTTCAGAGCACTGTGTGAATAAGAAAAATCTAGGGAAAGGAGTTTTAATCTCATCTGGAATGCCTCTATTCAATCATGGACAATTTTAACGGAGGAAACAGTGGCTTCTCTCCTGCCACACGATGATGCACTCAGAGCCCTTTAACACAAGTTGGTCTTGTACCAGTTCTTTTTACCCATAATTATCTATTCATCATATGTAACACTGAGTAGACAGCCCTGGCCTGAATAGTTCAAGACTTTTGCCCCAAGAGAGCAGGAGGTTAAGACAGCTTGAGTCACACAGAAACTCACCCCTTTGGGGCAAATGGAAAGATTCTCCCTCTCGTAATAAATTGCTGCGATTTGCAGATACTTTCTGCCTGATGCAGCTTTCCTTTGTCTTCATATAGCTGTGTAGAACAGCTGAAGAGAGGGGTTGTCCCAGGTGGATGCGGCTTCGCGCAGCTGGCTGGACCATTAATGTCCATCAGCCCATCAGGAACAGGCATAGGAGCATGTCACATGAATATCAGCGAGTGCAAGTCGCTTCTCCTGTTGGAAGATGACAAAGGACGTGGCATTAGGATCCTGAGCACGAGCAGGGGGAACAGGTCTTTGGCTGGCCAGTCTGAGCCCAGTCCTGCCAAAACAGATAGGGCTGATTTACCTTTTGCCCTTCCTGCCCTGTCATCCTTCTGGCATGTCCTGCATGATAATAAATCAGGTCTGCTAAGTGAAACAGCTGTGGCTTTGCTGAGAAGCTGAGTGTAGGTGTTTTGCAGGGTAAACACTGCCTGTGCACAGGGCTGGGCTTGCAGGCCCATGGCTTGGGAGGACAGAGTATATCTCCAACATAACCTCCAGCATCCCTTAGGAAGGCAAATATCCCACTCTGGGATCCTCTTTCATGTGTAACAGGAAGGTAGCTGAAACCTGGTTAGTTCTTACAGGCAGGATTTAACCACCTATTATTATTGCAGGTGGTTGGGGAAGCATCCTATGATCTCCAGGCCAAGCAGGTCACCTGTAATATCCTTTTCCTTCCATCCATAATGCTGGTGGATGTGTGTTTGATTTATTAAATACCAAATAATAGGGCTTTCATGTGAATTGCTCTCAGAGAAATAAATAGTCCCCTTTGAAGAGAAGTTTCTGGGAGGTAACTTTTTTTACATATATATACATATATATATATATATATGGCAACGTAGAACCTCCTCCTTGGACATCCCTGATCTTTCAGACCATGCACAGCTTTGCCTCAGCCTCTCTGTACCATTTAACACGCTCAGAGTGATGATCCCCAACCTGCCCCGCTGGGAGAATGATTAATGCTGCGCAAAGTGCTTTGAGAACATCAGATTAGTAGGACAGAGCCTCATTATTATATTAGCAATCACCAGTTCCGTGGCCTTTTCCACTCCCAGCGCACTTAGTGCAGCATCTAAAAGCCAAATGCTGTTTACAAGCAAACCTACAGCGCGTTGGGATGCTTCGGGGAGAGCTTTCTGTGCCGTTCACAGGTTTATTTTTAATGATGCACCTGTGGTCCAGACTCCGCCGAGATCCTCACAAACCGCTGCCCTGCTTTTCATGCAGACACAGTGCAGCTTAAAAATAAAGCCCACTGGGTACTCACTGTTATAACTATAGAAACCAAATATTTGGTGCGACTATAAAAGGCAGGAGTGTTTATGACTACGAGGCCAAAGGCATTTCCAGCCAAAGTGGAATGTATTTTAGTTGTGGGACTATTTATAGACAGGCAGCCGCTCTAAATTTGAACCTTCCCTTCCGTAAGCAATTTTTTGGTGTCTGCTGGGATATATCCTCCTCATCTGGGGTTTAGCGATGTCCCTATGAGGAGTCAAAACAGTTTGGAGTCACCCTGTAAGACGTAACGGCTTGATATAGGGAGTTCCTCTGTCAGTTCTGTGAAGCTGGAGGGGAACTTTGCTTGAAAATTGAGTAGATGTTTCCCTTGACTGTACATTAAACATTTTGATTAGAGTTACTGTTTTAACCCTTCCAAACGGAATGTGAAGTGGTATTATGGACTGAAAAATCCAAACGCCGTTACGAAACGCTGAAGCAGTTTCAGGGGCTTGGAACTGGGTTTAAAGGATGTTTTCTCCAAGAAAATAATTCTGCAGAATTGACCCAGATTAGGGAAATTCCTCTTGCTATGCCATGTTTGTCCTTCTGAGGGTTCAGCTAAAAGTCATCACCTGTCCCAATGCTTTAGACTTGAAGCTGGTGGTGATAGAAGGCATAAAACAGGATGTCAGTGGGGAAATGTGCTTGTTGGGCAACCTGAAGACACACTGGCAGCAGAGCAGTGTGGTATTAGATACCTCTTGTCCTTACTCTGGTGAGTTTAAAATCACACCAGCATCAAGAAACCTTCTACAGAGGTGAAACTCGACGAAAAGGTTGTGTGTGCTTCTCTGAGTTCCATCATGACACGTGATACGGAGACCTATAAGATGAGGGAGCTTCAGCAAACTGCATGTGAGAGATCTAAACCCCAGATAGCGGTCACCGTGAGTTAGTGCCTTCACCTCATTCCTGCTCATCGTACTCTGTAAAACCCCTTCAGCGATTTCCCTCTTGTCCTTGGTGTTTATACCCTTCAAATATTTGCAGACAGCCAAGCCCCTGCTAAACTGCTGTTAAGCCAAGCTAAACACATTAGCTCAGAAAGTCAGTCTCTCTGACTCCATAATAATATTTTGCTTTGTTCTTCTCTGAATTTCCTCCAGTTTATTGATATTTTCCTGGGATGGTGGCACCTGGCCCTGCTGGCGATCTGGGGAGGGGTGGGGTGGGGGCATGTTTGCAGCAAACCAAATGATGGGGAATAAACCTGGGTGTCTGTGGCATAGGAAGCCAGGAGAGATGATGGGTTTCATGGGATCTAGATGCCTCGTTGCCTTGTTTAAGTGCATACTGGAGGTATCTCCACAGCCCTAATGTAGGACCATCCTCCATCACCTAATAGGGGATCACTGTCCGCGGAGGTCAGGGGGTACGTCTCTGACAACCCCTCCCTGGGCTTATCCCTCCTGTCGTCTTTTTAGTGAAGATGGAAACTGAACTTTGCCAGGCTCAAAGCGTGTGCAGACCTGTAACACAGGGAGTCTGGAGAGCTTCTCTCACAGCTCATCTGTGCGTGTGTGGTGCTTTGCCCTGTAGAAAAACCCACAACACTTGTCTCATAATGATACAGCTTTTGAAGCCCAGCCTGGTCCTGGTGCTGTGTCCCCAGCCTTCATTCCTCTGTGCCCCTGATGCTATAGTGTCTCCCTTGTTCTCACTGTCTGAAGCAATGAAACATCCTTGGCTTGACAGAAGGTTAGGCTACACACAGAGCCCACCCTTGCTAGGAGGGAGAGCTGTTCTGCAGTGTTTGTTCAGGGTGGAGAACTCAGCAGGGTCCTCAATGCTCATCCTTGCTGCTGGGAGGGTGAAGAGGGAGGGATCCACAATGGACTTCACTCCTATTTATTCAGCTGCAGGAACCACTTGAACTTTCAAAGGGCAACCATAGAGTGAATAGAAACCGCCTGCAGCAATGTGGTGGGGCAGCCCCAGCCTGGACAGGGAGGGCTGGGGCACATGGTGGGTTTAGAAAGCTCACAGCAAAAGCAAAGCCCAGGATCGCCGAAGCATGAGGAGGTACTGTAATAAGGAGTGGGTTTCCTTGAAGTCATGCAGAGCACGGGTTAGATAGTTATGTATATCCTTGGAAACACCCAGACAAGGAATCTGCAGTATTTTAACCAGTACAGGAGAGACCCAACAGACTACACAAGTTTGGGCAGGAAACCCACCTACCCCATGGGTCCTCCAGCATGGCCAGGCAGGTCCCATCATTTGATAATGTTGTTACAGTCTCCAAGGGAGTCTGCAAATGAGGTCCTGTGCTGGAATATAGTGACTTTTATCACTGTGCCTATAGATGAAACCCCTGATTCTGGGGTGCCCGTGTGTCCATACCTTGCTTGCATGCTTGCTACTGCGAGATACGGAAAACACTAAAATATAGAGGGTTATCCTGTTGAGAGAGACCTTTAAGTGGGATCAGATAGGCAGAGAAATTTGAATGAAGAAATGCTGTACCTCCTCCATAGGTGCAGCATTCCGGAGTGGAAGGAAAACATCTTTGAACTTTACTGTGCCACCAGGCCACCAAGCTAAGCACAACCCACCAACAGATTTGGGGACAAGGACTTACTATGAGAGCTGAACCTGTTGTTCCTTGGCAGCCCATGAAGGGCAGTCCTCACAACCCCTGAGCAAATCACTTGGAGAAAATCTCTATTCTCTCTGGAAAGCATCTGTGGTAGTCTGTGACCCCAGGTTACTTGAAGGGCATGTCTGAAGGCAACGCTGAGCTCTGTGGGTCACGTCCTCCATGCAGCTTGGCCATGAAGAACATTTCCTTCTGTTCTGCCTAGGCCAGACACTGTGTTCCTGTTGCAGGATTGATCCCAGATGTGAGATAGCATTACAAATATGTCTCAAAACCCTTCTCTCCCCCAGCTGCCAAGTTCTCCACCCCTGTCCTAGTCCCTCTTCTAGAGGGATGATTGACACATGCTGCAGTGAAATTCATCAGTTACTGCTCTTTCCTCCGCTCTTTGCTACAGGTTCACGTTCCCACACGCTGTTTTCTACCTCTTGGTTTGCAGAAGTGTTGCAGGCAGAAAAATCACTCTCCACCCATCATATAACTATACTTTCCAGCCCCAAAGTATTTCTGCAGATACCTGCTCAGACCTTATTTTTTTACAATCTACATCTGAGATTGGGTCTTGATTTGGCTCTTGGAAAACTGCAGCAGAACAGGATAAAACCCCTTTCTTCAAGGGCTTTTGATGGATTAATGGCAGCTGCATCCTCAGATCACACAAACTCCTACTTCCCAATCTTGCATTCAGCTTTCTTCTGCAGTTTATTCCGTTCAGTCCAGTTTTGTGTGGTTTAGCTCATCTAATACCTAGGCTATATGAGCTTCATAAAGCTAAGGTAAGCAGGGATTAATGCTCTCATGTGTATCTCCAAGATCTCCTCCTGGGTCTTATCCTAAGGGGTGAAATTCAGTGCACTGTTCCGGTGTCTCCGTGAACTTTCCTTTACATTCCTCCTTAGTATCAAAGTTAATTGGCAGCCCATTTCTTGAGAGAAAGAGCATCACATGAGAATGAGCCCCAACAAAGATTTTGGGCTTTGAAACACTGTCCAGCACCAACATGGTGTGATAGTGAGGGCGCAGGATGAAGCTCTTAACCCTCCAAGGTTTGCAGGCACCTTGCAGCATCCTTTTGTCCTCGCAGCACTTGTCAAGTGCTTTCTCTGTGATGAAGCAAATGGAGCTTTTGTGTCCCTCTCTAATAGCCTGAGAACCCTGTAGAGTCTGAGCACTTTGCAGAAAGCCTTTATTGGAGGAGAGTGGCTTTATTTTTATGACAGTAATGGAGAAACAGGACCTAATGACAGCTATTCCTGCTCATTCCACTCACAGAGGTACTTTTGGAGCCGAGTGGTGTTTATGCTGTCAGTTTGTCTTATCCAGGTCTGCCCTGCAGTGCACTGTTCCTCCATGCCCCACACATGTCAGTTTGAATCTGGGATTGCTGTGGAACAATTCTACTGATCCCCTTTCTGGAGAAACTTGAGAGCAGAGAAGAGAACAGTTGATGTGCAGACCTAGATACCTTTGCAGGATGTCCAGGATGTTCCTCTGCTTTCTCATGAGCACTGTGATTCCCAGGACGTGTAGATGGGTTTGTCCACCACCCATCATCATGTTTGCCATTTGCATCTTTAGAGGAACTAAAAACATGAGGAGGATTCAAGGTTTCTTCCCAACCCACAGGTTCAGGCAGGGAGGAACATTGTGTAGGAAGGAGGACCAGGGAGTCTTGTTTCTCTGGCTGTGTTCATGCAGCGGATGGGCTGAATGTTTCCTTTGTGGTTTGTCTGTGAAGGCTTGTGTCTAGCCCTTTGCTCTCGTGCCAGGGCGTCCCAGCACTTCCATCCTGGAGCTGTCTCGCTGAGACAAAGGACATCAGTCTGTGCACAACTTCCCCAGTTCTACCCATAGCCCTTCTGACAGTTTTGTGTTGGAGTGGAGCGTGTTTAAGTGGGTCAACAAAGAGATCATTTTTCCCAGCACAAAGTACCCTAATAAATTAACCAGTGATAATTTTAATTATACATGAAAGAGGAGAGGTTTGCCACTTTTGGAAAGGCCTTTCAGCTATTGTCAGGGTCAGCATCTGGGTC
This sequence comes from Upupa epops, assembly GCA_013397515.1. Classification (NCBI taxonomy): domain Eukaryota; kingdom Metazoa; phylum Chordata; class Aves; order Bucerotiformes; family Upupidae; genus Upupa; species Upupa epops. Next base: position 167,321 of record VZRI01004763.1, read on the forward strand.
AGTAGCCATTGAGATTTGAGTGGAGGGAGAGGTGGTGGGCATTGTCATCCATTGATGAGCATATCTATGACATCAGGACAAAATAGAGCTACGCCTGTTTCAATCTACTGTAATAAGTGTTGTTAATGGCTCTCCGACACACATTACAGGCTGAGAGAGTGGGATTGTTCAGCCTGAAGAGAATCAGAATCATCATGGCTGAAAGGACCTCCAGCCCTTATCCCAACATCTCCCTAACCCCTAGACTGTGGCTTCAAGTGCTCTATTTACTCACCTTTTAAACACCTCCAGGGATGGTGCCTCCACCAACCCCTTGGGCAGCCTGTTCCAGAGCCCAACCACTCTCTCAGGAAAGAACTTCTTCCTCATATCCAATCTGAACCTCCCCTGACTCAACTTGAGGCCATTTCCTTTTGTCCTATCATTAGAAGTTTGGGAGAATGGACCAGCACCAGCCTCGCTACAACAAAGACTGGGGGGGACCTTAGAGCAACCTTCCAATACCTGAAAGGGGCCTTTAAGAAGGCAGGGGAAGAACTGTTCACAAGGGCAGAGAACAATAGGATGAGGGGTAATGGTTTTCAATTAGAAAAGAGTAGATTTAGGATGGACGTTAGGAAAGTTCTTTAATATGAGCTTAGTGGATTACTGGAACAGGTAGCATAGAGAGGCGGCGGAGGCCCCATCCCTGGAGACATTCAAGGTCAGGCTTGATGGGGCTCTGGGCAATCTGTTAGAGATGTCCCTGCTTGTGGTAGGGAGTTAGATGACTAGATGACCTTTGAAGGTCCCTTCCAGCACAATACATTGTGTGATTTGCAGGCAGGCACAGGAGCTGCTAGAGGATTGGGGGATGTGGAATTAGCACCTACCCTCCTGTTCACACCTTTGAAGCCTGGAGCAAATGAGTTTCAAGCTGGGCTTCCAGCTGGGTTTTCAGAAAGAGGAGGCTTGTGTAATCAGTCAGGGGGGACAGCAGATTACCATGGCTGTATCTATCTGAAATCACTTTTAATGGAATAATTTAATTTTAAGGAGAAAAGGCTAATCCACAGAGGTCACACTTAACTATCCTGTTGTTCCACTCGCTTCTTGACTGTGGTAAAGTGGTTTTCATCACCTCAGCTGATTTATTCCCTTCCTTGATTTTAAAGAAATCTTTAAACAAGGCAATCTGTTACCATGATCCCAGATTATTTATCTGCCATCTTCAGCCAGATCTGTGGTCATTCTTTAGGTCAGAGTTGGAGTATTAGATGTTCTCACTCTGTGTTGGTTTAGCAGGAAATAGAAATATTCAGAAATGCTGTGGTGTCTGAAATGCACTATTGCAAGGCCTTTGTTAGACTCTTATTCTTAGAAGACAATTGTGATATGAATATTCATTAGGAGTAGGTTAACTTTGGATAGGCCCTGTTCTCATCTGTTTGAGCTCGTCTACTTTGGCTAAACTGTACTGCTGCTTATCAAGTGATTTACTGTGCGCTTGAGTTCCCAAAGCCAAACAGACTATTTGTGCTCAGGAGTATCTGTGCTTGCTGACAGAATACAAAAGCAGAGACAGATACGTGCTGCTCCTGAGGAACATGAAGGATTCTGCAAATGCACTTCTGCAGCATCCATCAGATTAGGGCCATCTGCCTTTGAGGTGCTCCCCTCTGGAGAAGGTATTTCTTCCTACAAGAAAGTCCAGGGATTTCCTTGCTCTCTTCCAAATTTGGAGTGGATGGTCTCCAGAGATTGCTTCTCCTAAAGCCTTCTGGTCTAACCAAAACTCTTGAAGGCCATTTACCTTTGATTCTTGAAGGGGTCTGGTCACTGAATGACCATGGGAAGATTTGAAAATGTGGTATTCAGGGGAAAAGTGAGCAGAGCACTATGCAAAGTTCCTTGAGGGAAGCTCAAAGGATCCTATAAGCAGCGGCTGTTGTGCCTTTCCACCAAAGAAGACAACAGCTTTTCCATTACTGGGAGAAAGCTATCAGGCGAATCCTGCATAAGGGAGTTACCTCCAATCCAGAGGGAGAAGAAATATTCAGAAGAGACCCTAGGCAGCAAAAGGTCAATGTCCAGCATCAATCCTGGGCTAAATGGTGGAGCCTGCCATTGTGTTAATCAGCTATCAGGTACTGAGGGCAGCCCAGGCAGCCCCAAGCATGTGGCGAGTGAATTAAAACCTGACAGCTCCCAGAAGGATGTTACCCTCAAACGCAGCTTCGCTCCGTGCCTTGTTTCAGGGGTCTCAGCGTTTCTCTAAGTGAAGAGCTGATGGCTCCTGCAGGGAGGAGCTGCCAGTGGCACAAAGGGTAATGAAACGGGAAACGTTGGAGACAAATTCATCAGCTGGGGCAGGCTGGATCACTTGGCAGGCAGAGCCCATTTGAAAAACATATTTTGGGAGACAGAGCAACACAAAATTGTACATCAAGGGAGAAGAAATTAAGATTGTTCCTAAGGAAAGGGGCTGCACTTACCAAATGCAGTTCTCTGGGCTTAGCAGAAACTGCACGAGCCGCTCCTGCCATGGGCCCAGGCTGCAGTAGAAACAGCTACGGTGACCTTTGATGTCTAAATGAAGGTGTAAGAGGTGCATTTAATTTTCCTCTTATGCAGCAACAGCAAAATGCGCTAGAGTAGCTGTCTGCTAACGTCAAAGGCAAAGAGGAAGAAAGGGAATACGAAAGTATTGCAGGCATGGTGTTTAGCACAGAGATTGCTTGGGCTGACAGCTGGCGTGTGTTTTTGAATTGCTGAGAGGTTGGAGTACACAGATGATTGCAATGTTTTCTCCCTGCGAAGGTGCTAAGGATGCTCCAGTCTAATGGAAAGGGCATCGCAAAAACCCTTTGCATGGTACCAAAGCCACAGAGTAACAGATTGGAAGCAACCCCCTCCTTGCTTTTTCTTTCTGGAGACTGTGGCTAAATAAGAAGATGAATGAACACTCACTGGGCTCCATATGGGCATAAATGTGCATTTAATTAGGAGCCTCTGATACAGAAGAATCAGCTTACAATCATAGGAACAGCGAATACTTCAGGTTGGAAGAGACCTCAGGTGACCTGGAATGCCCCCTTACACAGGTAATGGGGAAGCCCGGAGACAATTCCCTTCTGCAGACACAGGGTTGTGGCAGTGGTAGAGTTGTGAGGCCCCAGCCAGCTGCCATCACTGACAGATGTTTTAGCTGTTGAGGACATCTGGAGAGTTGTATCTCCCTGTAGCGGGCTTGAAACCAAAAATCTGTGTATTTTAGCTGGCCACCCTCAACCCAGGAGTGCAACAAGTGAGATTTCGACTCCTATATTGTGAAGGTTTGAGGTTGTCCCCATGTACACCCAGAGTTATCCTCCACCGCCCTCGAGCCCACAAGCTGAACTACTTGAGCACGGTGCCTGCCAGGAGAGCCATAGCTGGTGCTGTGAGCCTCAGGGAGTGTCTGGATGGATATGTGCTTTCTGTGAGTGTCTCCTGGAGACCAGTAAATCCCTCAGCAGGGTTCATAGGGGCCTGACAGCAGAATAAGATAATTAGGTCTCTACGTGTTTCATCTAAACGGGTGAGTTGGGAGAGGAAAAAAATCCTCTTTTAACTAAGGAAAGGCTTTTGTATGAGCTTCCACAATATGAAGCACCAGGGACTCCAATCCTTAGGGTGCCCTTTTAAGCTGCAGGAATGAACTCTGGGCTCCAAAATCAACTCAGCCATGAGAAATCAGCCCAGGTGTGAGTGCCATGGGTGCTCGTCTCCACAGACTGCCTTTGTCATAGGAGCCTTTGACTCCACTTCTGTCATGTACACAATCCTATGTGTTGGCCTCACATCCTTCTGTCTCCCTGTCCTGCCAAAATACCAACCACACTCGCATTTCTCAGAGCAAAGCCAGGGCGTCACATGAAGCCATGATGGTTTGGCTCTGACACCAGGGTTGGTGTGGACAGTGCTGCCTCTCTTGCTCTTTCCAAGCCTGGTGCGTTTGAACATCCATCAAGGATCAAACCCAAATCCATCTAGTGTTGAATCTTGCAGTGTGGTCAGTGAGCAGGTATCTAGGGAAGATTCCTCCTCCTAATTTTTTTGCTGTTGTCACAAGTTTTCACCAGCTTTTCCAGTTGTCAGCAGTACAGACCTCCACTGCTATGCATGATGGCACTCGGTAACCTGTGTGGAGTTTTGTTCTTGTTCAGTCTTCACTTGGGGGCAGCTGAAGTCAAAGTCTCCCGAACATCTTCAGGATGTTCCCATGGTTTGTTGCTCATTTGCCCAAAGGAAAATCTCCTTCTGTGTGCCCTGAGCCTGGATCCTGTTACCTTCCTGGAATGCCCCATTGTTCTTGTATTAGGTGAGAGTGAGGTCATCTCCACCACCTTCTCCCTGACACTGGTGGTTTCCTGAGCATCATTCTTATCGCAGCTCTTTTCCAGACTGAGAAGTCCTGTCTCACTTAATAGTTCCTTACAGAGAAGCCATTCCAGGTCAACATTCTAGATAATCCTTATTCCAGATCAGCCTTGATGCCCCATTGTGCCAGCAACTATGATGCTGGCCACACTGCTCAGGTAGTGTAAGGTGTAAAGGACTGTCCAGGAGACACACTGAGACAATAGGACAAATTATTAAAGTGCTTGAGCGTTAGCAGGTTTCAAAGTTCATCTCTAAAATTAAGCAGGCTAAAATATCCTGACAGAGAAAACAGGAGATCAGTCCTTTAGATGATGGGAGAAAGTTCCTGACAATTGGCTATCCTCAGCCTCACAGTACCTCCAGTTCATCAACAAACCAAACAGGGATGGTGACTTTTGCAGTGCCCAGGACCTGTTAAGCTCAGAAAAGATGCAATATCACCTTGTCAGACTCTTGTTGTGCAGCCTTTAAGGGAGGAAGGTGGCATGCCAAGGGAAAGGAAAAGCGTCTTGACATACCGCTCATTCCTACTGTCCACATCTATATCCATCTATATCTGTATTTCCACCCACCTTCACTTGCAAGGTTGAGGGCAGAGCACTTGAATTAGAGGATTCAGACCTACAGCTGACATGAGTGCCTATCCCCAAGAGATTGAGGCTAAGCCTCACATTGGCGTTTTCAGATTCTTCTCATGATTCAAAAGCATTGTTTTAAATCAGCTTTGCTTTGGAACACAGGGAGCATTCAAGGCTTGCAAAGGGGTCACTGGCTGGGAAAACACCAGCTCCTTCCCCATCTCCCTCTGGGGCTCATGGATGCTTGTGGATTGGGCCAAAACCCCTCAAAATGCAGTGCCCTGCCTGGAAAATCTCCCACAGCCAAGTCCAAGCCTGGTGAAAACAAACCTTGTGCTCTCCAGTGCATCTTTCTGGGCATTGCAGAGCACTGAGGAGAGATGTCACAGGGTGGGACAGCAGCCACAGCCCTCAGGAGAAGGCAGAGGGGAGGTAGGCAATGATGGGGTTTTTTCCACACAGCCTGGTTGAAGCTTATAGGGTGAAGCATCCCTGCAGTGAGTTCCTCACTGAGGAAGTCTGGAGCAGGCTCTGTGGCCTCTACCACCAGACTGTGAGGGAGTTTGGGGGGAACATCCCTATTCTTGGGGTAGGAATCTGGAGTAGCCCAGTGCAAGGGGCAAGGGAAGGGAAATCTCTAACAGTTCTGTGGGATTTATTTTGCTCTTGCAGAGGCCAGAAAGCTGGAATAACTCAGTTATCAATTTGTTCCTGCCACATTCCCATGTCCAGCCCTGCTTGTGTAATGACCGGGAAAGCGCTTATCAGGGCCTGATACCAGAGTCTCAGGAGAGAAGAAAAATCTGAGCAGTTTGCTTTTTCTTCCAGAAACCCAAAGTTGAAAAAGCAGAGGAACCTCCACTCTCGCTGTCCGTGTGCTCTCACAGTGTGGGCTGACTTATCCTGGTGGGCTGGTTGTCTCTTGCTTATGTTTTGGAAACAGGGTTGAAAACCACCAGTCCTGATGTGCATCAAGTAAAATATCTATAACTAGAGTATCATACAGTATGTAATCAATACAATATCACATAAGAAGCTGCTGGGGCATCGTTGTGCTTGTTGCAACCTCTTGCCCATGTCAGCCTTCAAAGAGGCAGTGAGACACAAGCCAGCCCTCACAGCACGGATGTCAGTGAAGGTGGGGATTGAGGACGATGTCGCTGTGTGCTCAGTTCACCACTCCCATGGCAGAGTGGCGTGCTGGTGCCCAGCAAAGTAATATGTCAGTGCCATCACTCCACAACTTCCTCCGGTGTTAGGTCACTGCATGTGGCCAGGGCAGATGCAGGGGTTGGGGATCACCCTTGGGACCATGATTGCCAAAAACAAACCACCTCAAGGCTGAGGATGAAAAATTGTTGTAGAAGCCCTGGCTTCTGGATCAGACCCAGGCTAAACAGCCCGCTGGAGACTCACTGCAATCCCTTCAGGGCCCTGCAGCGTTGTTTTTGTGGGATGTGGGCCCTTCTGCTGTGCTGTTTTTCTCAGGCTGGCCAATAGGGTCTTGGGGCAGAGGCAATGATGCTATCGTCTCACCCCTTCACCAGGTGGTCATGCAGATCCCTGAGGAGCCCTCAGCTCTGCCTGCCCTCACAGGGAATACCCTCCCACCTGCACCTCCTTCAGATGCCGCTCCAGTCCCCCTGCAAAGATTGTGTCACAGTGTGGTGTGGGGAGAGGTTTTGGCCACAAGTAGCAGAGTAGAATACAAAACAGGGCTGAATAGAAGGGAATACTTCCAGATAGCAAAATCCATGGCACAGTGGCAGGGATATGGTGGAGACCCCACACATGGACCATTCATAGCCACCTTAGAGCAGGAGACTGGCTCTAGCTGCTTCTTTTGAACATCCTACCTTCCCACCACCTTTCCACTTGCAAAGGCACCTTGCACTTTTCAGCAGAAGGAATTTCCCAGATAGGGCTATTTTACACAAGCAGAGTTAAAGAGTGCTGCCCTTTCTCGTGTTCAATGCTGAGGATGGGTGGAAGGAGTGCAGCTTTGCCAGTTTGGACCCACACTGCCGCTCGGGATCTAAGCAGCCTCTTCAGGTCTCTGTATGACAAGTTCAGCACTCCTCACTGGGAACTGGATCTAGTTATAGAAAAGAAATCCAGATTTGGAGAGCTCTGAGGCCAGAAGGGACATTTGAACACCTCTGAACCAACCACCTGCTCAAAGCAGGGCCAGCTTCAACCTAGGGTCAACTCAGGAGCAATCACATTGCTCCTGGTCTTGTCTGGGCAGGTTTGGAGTAGGACCAAGGATGGACATCATCCCATCTGGGCTTTTTTTTTCATACCACCCATTGTGAAGCCTTTTCCTTACATATTATGGGACCTTCCCCTTGCCTCTCATGCTGTCCCCATGTGTCTTCTAGTAGAGGTTGGCTCCATTCTCTCTACACCGTCCAAGCGGGAGCAGTCTTGGCCCATCCCAGGGTTTTCCCTATGTCCTTTTCAGTCACAGCCTGTATGATGTGTTAAATACAGCCTCACTACTTGGTATATTGTTTTTCTACCCCATCCTTAATCAGGCACCCCAGCATCCCACCAGAAATGTGCTCAGTTCCCTCGCATCCCAGAGAGACATCTTTATTTTCCTAAGATTGACCATGCAGCACTGAAATCTTTCCAAGCAGAGGACTCCCATAAAACAAATACGAAGGGAAATGTTTTCCACATTGTGTCACTGCGTTGTCACCCATCACATTTGCAGAGGGCAGTGGTGAGGAGCGGGTCCTCCAGCTCACACCAGCGTACCTTTAGCTCCCAGGCATCTCAGCCAGCCGTGAGTGGTGCTTGGTGCGATAAGTATCACGCCAGACACACTGCCCTCGGGTGGATTTCACACACAGCGATGCAGTGTGCGCTCTGAGGCCTAATTACACCTCTGACAGCAGGGAAAAAACATCTCAGGAGGGAAGGGTGGTCTGACAGCCCAAGACACACACTGGGTTGGGGGTTTTCTCATGGCCATTGCTTCCATTTGAACAGCGAGCCAAAGAAGAGCCATCTTCTCCCCCCACAAGGATCTCTGTGCCCCACAGGGTCTCACAGCTGCGGTTGGTGTCATTAATGCTGCCAATTATGCCTCCTCCTAAGTGATGAGGATAAGGAACTCACCATGAGCCCATCTACAGTAGATACATGATTAGCAGGGATACATCTCCACTCCTTTGAAGGGTGAGAGGAGGAGGGCTAGGACCTGTCTGTTCCCAGCATCATGTCAAAAGGTTCTGTGGGTGAGCAGTGGGATTGGAGAGCCATGGGGAATCTGGAAGGTAAGAAGGAGTCTCTTGAAATTTCTATTTGCTTCAGCTCAGAGACACTGGAGCTTTGTGGGGGCAATGAGGCAGCAAAACCAGTACCTGAGCAGACACAAGGGCCTATCCTGCTGCTTGCAAATCTTCTTCCAAGCTGCATTTCCATTGAGTTAGAGCTAACGTGGGGACGAGAGGGTCGTTCTTGCATGAATAATAAAACCAGCATCCTTCTGTCCATCAGATGAGATAAAAAGCCCCCAGGGACACAGAGGAAGACAATATTATTACACAGGTCACCAATAGGTTATTCTACAATCTGCATATATGGGGCTTCAAACCCTGATGCTGGTAGCACCGACTGCAGTAGGGGACTGTGTACCTTCTTCAAGCCTGTGGGGGTAGGGTGGCCAGGGCAAGGTCAGCCCCAGTGTGGGGTAACAAAGCCCAACAGCTATACTTGGTGTTGCTGCTGTGCACAGCAAAAAACTACTTCACTGAGCAAGCCAAGCCACCAAAAACGTGCTCTTAAGATACCCCATCATCCCTATCCCCCTTTCCCAGGGATGGTCTTGCCAGGGTGGGTAAAGTGGTGGCATCTGGGAGGGGGACAGCAAGGGGACACAGTAGCTGGGAAGAACAGTGAGATCTTGCCAGGTGGCAGTCTTCACATGCTCCTGTTTGCCACACCATGATTGCCAGGAGCCAGAGGGCAAACATGCTTGGTGGGGTGCAAGAGCACTCTGCATTGTCGGGTGAAAACTAGGTCTGTGTCAGTCTGGGATGGGCTTAGGGCTTTCCATGGGCACCTTTGCCAGTGGCTGGCAGCAGTGGGGGCAATGGTGGGAGCTGTCCTGCACCCTGAGCTTCTTTGGCTCTGGGCAAATTCAGGACACAAGCACCTGCTTTCCCTGCTGTGGGGTTTTCTGCTCAAATTGCTCAATCCCTGGCTTCATCCCGGTGTGAGAAATTTGCCTGATGTCACAGCTAGGTCACTCGTCCCACCTGCCAGAGCAGATTAGATGCTGTGATTTGTGTCAGATCAGATTTTGGAAGGTTTGTTTCACACTGGTTGTGTGCTGAGGGATGAAGGCAATGGCTGGCAAAGAAGGAGATGGGCAGAGAGATTTCCTGGGAAACAGGTATTTCTCGTTCTCCTCTTTTTGTTATTTAAGAGTTAAGAGGTCTGGCTGAGAAGTTTATGCTAAGTGAAAGAACATTCCTTTCAATTAAAAGCTAACGGTCTCTGACTGTTTCCAGCTTCTCACTTCTGATCTAAGATGATATTGCCACACCAGCAGTCATATTGTCTCCATAGTGTCAGTATATTTACTGTTTGATTCCTTCTTAGGATTGTGGCAGTTAGCAAGCTCCCCAGGAGTCAATAGCTGGCTCTTCTAACATAAAAACTACTGGTTTCCTCACCTCCTGTTTTCTGAAACAATGCATAGGCTGGGTCTCTGCAATCACTTGACAAAGAACAGGAGAGCAGAGAAGAAGATACTGTCCAGATGCCCTCTCACTATGATCATAGTTAGTAAAACTTCTGTCTGACCTGCCATTGACTGTTCTTGAGCTATTGTATCCTTGAAGACAACACAGATCCTCTGGCAAAGAACAGTTTGAACCCTCTGCAGTGGTGCCACCAGCTTGATCACAGCGTTGCACCACCAGGACAGCCACAGGGAACATAATGGACCTCATACATGGTGTGGTCAGAAGATGCCCAGTGGTAGTATCTCGGTAGTTCAGAGCAGCTACCTCTTTGATCAGGATCTCCCAGCTCCTCACCTATCAAAGGGCACAGGAAAAGACCCAAACACTGCCTGAGTCCTCCAGAGCATCCTCCTAAGTAAACTCAGCCAATGAACCCAGCAGCACCGCCTCATCTCTGCCAACCCAACTCTCCAACCCATAAAACAACCAGTTTCAGGTAGCATCCAGCTGGAAAGCAGTCATGTTTGTAAACTTTAACTTGCCACAGAACAGTTGAGGTGGAAAGCAAAAAGCAGTCATCACTCTCAGCACCCAGGGAGGATTTACATTGCACTGGCAGCGTGATGGGCATTTTTTCCTCAAACAAGTCTTTAAAAGAAGTCCTTGCCAAGCATCAAAATATTTTTCAAAGCTATTAGGGTCCTTTAGCAGCTGTAATTTGACTAAAAAGCAACCAGAGGCAGGCAAAGGACCACACAGCTGGAAGTTTGTGCTGCAAAGGCATTATGTTATGGCTGTTCAGCCATTGGCCTCTCCGTGTTGTAAAGCTGCTAAACAAACACAGCCCTTGGCTAACACCACGTGTCGCTGAGGCACGTTGTTTTGGCAGGAGCGAGCTGGCAGCACTAGGGGCTTCAAAGGAACTGGGAAGAAATAGAAATAAGAATCATCATAGAGTCATTCAGGTTGGAAAAGACCCTTGAAATCATCAAGTCCAACCAATAACCCTACTCTGTCAAGTTCACCACTAGGAAAACTCAAGTGGAGAGGGAGATAGATGCCCGTTGGTCGCCACAGCCCTGTGGTGGGAGAAGGTGGATCCTGGAAACAGTGTGCAGATTCACGTGGAATGGCATACTCCTCTGGTTTGGCATGGGCTGCAGTTGTCATGCACATATGGATCCTGTGCTTCCTATCACTGTTGCAGGTGGCTGTTGGTAGAATCTTAAAGCACCCTTTTGTAGGAAAGTGATATTCTAGGGAAGCCCAGACATGGAAGATTTGGGTGATATGGATAGATTAAAATGGGAAAACAGGTGTCCCAGGAGGATAGGAGGATGTATCACAAGCTGCAGGCTGCATATCCTTTGCCACATATTGCTATATGTTGAAGCAAGCTCTGTTACTGCCACAAGATGCTTCAAGAGCAGCCCCAGCCTAGCAAACACGAACTTCCCTCTTGAAGACAATAAATTCATAAGGAACAATTAAAATGCACTTGTTGAGCTCAGGCCTCAAGAATTCGAATAAATAGGGAAAAGATCCACAAAAATAAGAAGGTTCCTGGCTATTTCTGTATTACTTCCTTCTGTTGTTTTCTGATGGTCAGTACTTGTTCTTTGGCTGAGAAGATAATCTTAGGAGGCAGGAATGGCTGATTCTGCTGTGGTGACATGGAAAAGTAGATACATCTGGCTAGGCTGCCTGCAGCCACCTGTCCAGGATTGGCAGTCCAAAGGCTGCTGCCATGAGATGTTTTTCTGTCTCAGAACCTGTTTTAGAAGAACATTGGTGATTTTATCATCAGAAGGGTACCAGGTAGATGTGGGCAGTGTGATCATCCCAGACTGGCAGGGTTGTTGCCCTGGCCATCCTTGGGTAGCTCCAGTGAGACTCCAGCTCCTCAGGGCTTCCACAGAAAGTTTGTTCAGCAGGAGTGGTTCTTATGCCACCAGCTTATAGAGGACTTACTCAATACCACTAGACTATGTGTGTTATACCCTTTTCTCTGCCAAATATTGACTCTTGGGGCTTTCCATTGCCACTAGACAGACCAAAGAGAACTAGAGAAGCTGTGGCTTTCACGTTGGCAGTGAAAAGGGAAGCTGTGGTAACACCACTGGCCTTGCTTGCAGCATTTCCTCCTGTTTTTCCCATGAAAGCTCAAAATTCTAGAGTGTCATTTCTGTACTTCATATTTTTTTAATGCAACATCTGAGCCATGGAGGGATGCTGCAAGGCTTGACTGACAGTTGGAAAGCAATGAGCCACATAGAAAGAACTAGTGTTGAATGTGTCTTCATTCAAGTGGTTGCACCACTTGATCTTTCACACTGCCTCTCTGACGTGTGCACATGCCTCAGTCTGGCCAAATGGCTGCCAAGAAATGGCTCAATGTTAATAGGAAGAAGCTAATGGGACCTTCTCCACCTCAGGATAGAAAAAATGTCCATGAGTGCTTCCCAGTGATTTGGGTGATCCATTTTGAAGAGATGGACCAGCAAATTACAGTGGCTGCCTCATGAAATTGGTTTCTTCCTTCCCTGATGAACGCAGGCCCACTAAGTGCAGGTTCTTTCATCTAAAACATCCATTTTGATGAGAAGTGGGTGAGCATCTCCTGGATGAAACCAAAATCTGCCAGCCTTGCACATCCTCTTTCTAAGCAATTTGCTGCTCCACTGCCTTTGGGAGATTACGCTGAAGACACTTTCCTGGCACTAGGAGTCTGTTTAAGAATTAACACAAAACTAATTTGGTTACAAATCTCAGAGACAAGCTATTTTTAAGTGTTTGAGAAGCACAGTGTAAACAAGAGCGTTCAGAAGAAACACTGCAGGCATTTCATACCCTTATTTTAGCCACCAAATTCTCTGAAACTGTGGCTCCCGGTGCAACTGGCTGGCTGATATCTCACCCAGGAGACCCCACACCCGGTGCCTCCTTCCTGTAGGTGTCATGATGCTCATGCAAAGCACACCCCTATAAAAAAGAACCTTCCATCCATGCATGGGGAGTTTCGCCTGCATCATTTTCCTCAGAAGTCGTAGCATTTTGTATGTTATTGTTGTAGCTGCTCACCCCCTCGTGTGGTCCCAAGGGGAGCAGACGGGCAGCACCTCCCAGCGCCAGGGCCAATGGCTGACATTTATTTTGACATTTTGCTTCAAATGCTGAAACCCCCTTGAGTCCAATCCCCAGGTGGATTGGCTGAGGGGCTGCTGTCGACAGAGCTCAAATGAATCAATGATAACATTTTTCTTTGCTGAGGAGTTTCCTATGGACTGGGGAACAGAAGATGCTGAAAAACACATGAAGCTTCAACATGGGTCTTCCTGGCATTATTCCTGATATTTAAAAACCCCAACCAATTCCCTGTTGGTTTTATTAGCCTTTCTATCCTGGTATTTAAACAGAGGTGGGATTGGTGTCGTTGGTATTTGCAAACACACACTGTGATGCTCACGGGGTTTTCTGAAGGGCACAATAAAATCACAGAACCAGGTTGGAAGGGACCTCAGAGATCATCTAGTTTCAACCTCTGTGCCCTGGGCAGGGACACCTCTCACCAGACCAGTTTGCCCAGAGCCCCTTCCAACCTGATCTTGAACACTTTCAGGGAGGGGGCATCTACAGCCTCCTTGGGCAACCTGTTCCAGTGCCTCAGCAACCTCAGAGTGAGGGATTTCTTCCTAAGATCCAATCTAAATCTACCTTCTTTTAGTTTTAAAACATTCCCTTGTCCTATCACTACAGTCCCTTGTAAAAAGTCCCTCTCCATCTTCCCTATAGGCCCTCTTCAGATACTGGTTTCCCATAGGAGCACATCCTACAAGCAGCTTCCAGCAGGATCTGCTCCATGACCTTGCCAGGCACAGAGGTGAAACTGAGTAGCTTGTGGTTCCCGGGTCATCTTTTTTCCCCTCTTTAAAAATGGGGTTATGTTGTCCCTTTTCCAGTTGGCAGGAACTTCTCCCGACTGCCAAGATTTCTTGGACATGATGGATAGTGTCTGAGCAACTTCATCCTCCAGTTTCCTCAGAACCCTTCCTGTATGATCAGCTCTAGGAGAACCTGCTCCAATAAGGGCACTGGACTAGATGGTCTCCAGAGTTCTCTTCCCTACCATTCTAGGGGTACTTTTTGCAGGACTGTCCTGAGCAGCATCCCAGAGCATCCTGGAGTAGAGATGTGTTGTGCCAATCTGTTTCACCCTGCTCCTGGTAGTGTTTTCTTAGCCCTCACAGCTTGCACTCACACTTCCTCTATTCTTGTTTTTAGGCATGGAAGAAACGCTGGTTTGTCCTGCGCAGCGGTCGGATGAGTGGCGACCCCGATGTCCTGGAGTACTACAAAAATGACCACTCCAAAAAACCTTTGCGTGTGATCAACCTTAATTTCTGTGAGCAAGTAGATGCAGGCCTCACCTTCAACAAGAAGGAGCTGCAAGACAGCTACATCTTCGACATCAAGACCAGTGACAGGACCTTCTACCTAGTGGCTGAGACTGAGGACGACATGAACAAGTGGGTTCGCAGCATCTGCCAGATCTGTGGCTTCAACCAGTCTGAGGAGAACACAGGTACTGTGAGAGTCATGTCTATGCCCAAGAGCATGTCCTGCCCTGTCCTCCCAGAAAAACCCAGCTCCACTTTCATATCAGACCTGTGGGATGGGTGTGCAGCACACCAAAAGGCTGAGAGGGCCATGTGGACATCTCCATGAGGCTTTCCTACCTTCAGCATCTGAAGTAGAGGAGGCTTTGCCCCTGTGAGCTATTTAATTCATTTTTCCCCCTATAACTATTGACTTTTGGGTCTCTTACAAGAAGTTGGGGGTGTTCAGGGACTTTTTTATCTGCAGCCTTTGTCCTCACCCATCACTATATTCCCTTCAAGAGTTGTGGGAACTAACAGTGAAAATCCCCTTTGTTCAGGGCTTTCAATCCCTTGGTTGAGTGCGGAAGAATCTACAGGGGCCATGTCCCTCCCTGCTGCAGTTGTCCACACTACATCCAGGCTCTCATGTGAAGGGCAGACACGTCCTTTCCACCTTCATCCCCATCTCCTGGGACCCACTGGGAAAATTCTGTGAAGGGAGGAAAGTACTAGGTGGTTTTGTGCAGTGGGGAGATGTGTTCCACCAGTCATGCTGCTCCATCTATACTTGGTTGCACTTTGTCATTGTGCTCTGCAGTGAGCACTGGTGAGCTGCCTTCACTTCCCTGGCACCACAAGGACAAGGTCTCACACAACTCCTGAGTGAGGTGGGATTGAGACTGAGTGTGGGGTGCAGCACCGTGGTTGCCCGCTGGTCCTGTTACAACTGGTAGCACTTCTAAGCATTTTGTTTTATCTTATCCACAGTCTAGACTCAGGGCAACTCCAGTCCTGCACTCTGTCTACATGAAATCCCCCATGATAAAGTCCAGCTTGAATCTGTTTTGCTCCCTCAAATGCCAGCTGCCATCCGCAGGAGCTGACACTTTGCCAAGAGCTTGTCAGGCAGGACAGCAAACAAAGCACCACGGCAGCACGGGTGTGATCTTCACCGGCTGACGCATGTAGTGGGACGTCACCTTGGCAATGGGCATACAAGTGGTAGAAAGGACCCTTGATAACACCGCTAGTACAGACTTTCAGGCAAAGGTCAAGCTAAATAAATTACATCCCGTTCCAATGGCAGCAGCACAGTCCTCGAGGTTCAGCGCAATCGTTTGGGCCTTTTTTAAGAGCTGTTTTGCTGCAGGATTTTCCATTTTGCATGTGTTCAGCTGGGGGAACTGGTTTTCTTCCCATTTAGTAAAACGAGCTTTCAGCCCAGAGGCAGGGGGATCGATACTGGACTTCAGTGAAATATAAATCTGGGCAGCAAAAGGAAAAACAATCTCCCGCTTGCAAGTCCATCTGTCCCAAAGGGCACGCGGAGCTCGTCGGGCTACAGAGATCCAAGTGCTATTCCCTGCTGGATCATGGAGTGACATCAGCAAAAGAGGAACAAAAATCCTTGTTTGTAACAAAATCAGAGCTCGTTAACAGTCTAGGGAAAGGAACCACTTGAAACAGTACCCAGCTGCCAAAGCATGAATTTCTGAGTCAGCTGAGAAAAACCCTGCAACGGCAGACGCAGCAGATGTGTCCAGATGCTGCAGAAAAAAAAGGAGCATGAATTATTCAGGGCTGGTGCTTCGCTTTGGTGCTCGCTAAAGCACCGACCCCATGCTCACCTTTCCTTCCCCGTCTCTGCTAAGTAATGGCAAAATAAATCATCGATTGCTCAAAGTAGATAATGCTTGTTTGAAGGGCCCATGGCCCGAGGCTGGGCAGAGAGGCGGAGGGGTTGTTCCAGCATGATGGGTATTGGTAGTCGTGTCCACCTTGACGTGCATAAGCCCATCACAGAATGGTTTGGGTTAGAAGGGAGCTTTCAAGGCCATCTAGTCCAATGCTGCAGCAAGCAGGGACATCCTCAGCTAGGGACACTGTCCAGCCTGATCTGGGATGTTTCCAGGAATGGGGCAGTGTCTCACCACTCTCAGCATAAAACATTTCTTCTTTCTATCTAGTCTGAACCTCCCTCTTTTAGCTTAAACCCATCACCCCTTGTCCTGTCACAGCAGCCCCTGATGAACAGTCTGTCCCACCTTTCTTGTCACTCCCTTCAAGCACTGAAAGGCCACACTAAGGTCTCCCCAGGGCCTTCTCTTCTCCAAGCTGAAAACTCTCAACTCTCAGGCTGGCCTCACAGCAGAATGGCTCCAGCCCTCACATCATCGCTGTGGACTCTTCTGTCCCTGCTCCAACAGGTCTATGTCTTTGCTGTGCTGAGGAGTCCAGAGCTGCACCCAGCACTGCAGGTGGGGTCTCACCAGAGCAGAGCAGAGAGGCACAATCCCTTCTCTCGACCTGCTGCCCACACTGCTGGACACGTGGCCCAGGATCTAGTTTGATCTGGGTTGTGAGTGCATGCTGTCAGTTCATGTCCAGCTTTTCACACACCAGTACACCCAAGCCTTTCTCGGTGAGCATCCTTCATGATGGGTCAGCTGGAAGGAGAAATAAAACAGTTGCAGCAATATTTGTACCTGCTGTTCACCGCCTATCATCACCTTGAAGCCATGGTTTGATGGATGGGAGAGGATGCGGAGTTTGCATGAGATTAAGACAGTTCATGGAGCTTGGAACATCTGGCATTTCATTCTTAGACCTTCGTCCCTCATCTCCAGACACCTCTGTGCCTCATTGTGGCCTCTGCCTTGGAGAATGAATGATTCAGTAATTGGGCGCACCAAAAAGGAGAGGAATAGGTAATCACCATGGGCAGAAATAGCTCCATGCTAATTGTAGCAATTAATTAACTAAAGCTCCCTCTCCCAGCAGACAGGCAGCGTGGAGGAACAAGATCAGAAACTGCTGGGGAAGCCGCTGTGCACATTTTTCTGGTTGCACTCGTTCCTGAGTGCATGACTGCTTTATTCTGACCCAAAATCCTCACTGGGTCGAGGCTCAAAACAGGGCTGTTCCTGCCTGGGATTTGTTTGCATTAAGCCAGGGAAATGCTCCTCCAGCTGAGCCCCAGCCACCAGCCATGGGGTTACTTTTAACCCGGTGGAGGCAGAGGGAAAGCTCATTAGCTTTTGGGGGCAGTTTATGTGAAGGCCTGTTTCACCAGCTCCCCACAACAGAATAGATGGGGGGGTTGGTGACTTTTTAGCACAATTTAGTGAGCAGACAGGCCAAGCAGCTGCACGTGGTGAGGCAAGGTGGGTGCAAACCGTCTGCACCAGCGTGGGGGCTGCCCCTGCCTGTGCTCCCAAATGGCAAAAGAATTACAAGGCCAATGAATTTGTACCTTTCTTCCTGCTGGCAGCTCCATGGGAGACCATAAATTTTCTGTAGCTTGGTTTTTGCATTAGTCCTTCATGTCCTGTCTAGACTGGGGGCTCTAAGGATTAAGGAACAGGCTCGAGTTTAGGGCGGTTTAACGTCATGCTACGCTCAGCTTCTGGTTGAGCTGATTGCCAGCTGCATTACACATCTGGTTTGTCAAGAGGATGTTCGTTTCAGCCTTGGGGACTTAAATGTCAGCGAAGCAGCGGGTAGTGCTGCCTGCCCCAGTGCCGACAAGGAGCAACCACTCCACAAAGCCGCCGCTGTGGCTTCGTTCCCTGCCCCAACCTGAAAATAATTGCAGAGCAGTGTGATTGCATCTGCTGGGAGAAGGAAAATTAAATTGACTCAAAGCTGTTTACCCAGACTGCGGCGAAGCTCTTTGTTTCTGTTAACACCTATTTACTTTGAGAGCTAATTACTACTTTTGAACAAGCAGAGCCTCACAGGATCCCAGCTCCTCTGAGGAAGCTGATGGTGCACGAGGAAGGCGGATTCGCTCCTGGCTCCGCAGTGCTTTTACACTGCGATTTGCGCTACTGCCATCTCAGCTGACTCAAATGTGCTGGAGGAGACCTGCTGGGAACCCTGAGCCACAGGCTGCAGGAGAAACGCAGGCGCGTGGGTATTTCAGACCATCTGCATTTTCCCTGCCCTAGTGGGCAGGCAGCCAGGGCTCAGCTGTGAAATGGATTTTCTCATATGCTTTGTTTGTCGGAGTTAACAAAAATACCAAATCCCACTAAAAAGTATCTCATGTGCCATTAACCCTTTCTGGAGCTGACACTTTGGCCAAAGCCCCACGGTGTCTCATTCCCAGTAACAGTCAGTGGCGCAGCTATGGCAGTGTATAATTTAATTTTCATGAACCCCCCCACAGGTCCTTGCAGGTTAGTTACTTCAGAGTTATTTCAATACCTTCGTTAACTCTGTCCCCATTTACTGTGCTACCCCCAGCACCTCCCCTTCCACTTCCTCTGTGGAGCAGGGGCTCTCTCAGGGGTTTGTATTGGTGGGTGTTGAGCAGACACGAAGGGAAGTTTTAAGAGCTTGTTTGTGCACCACATTAACACCCCGTGCTAGAGGTTTAACCCAGCCATTTAAGCAGGGAAGAGAATATTTGTGGTGACTAAACATCCTTGCTCTGAGCTGAAGGCTCCCATCTCTCAGTGAGGGTGAGCAGGGCGTGGGAAAAGGGTGGTGCTTGGTTCCTACCCTGATGGGTTGTGTCTGGCAGCAGTGGCTTCTCCCATCCAGCCGATGCATGTTGTCTTCCTTCTTTTTTCAGCTGGGGCTTTATTTATTTCTCTGCTTTCTACCAGGGGCTGAGCCAGGGTGATCCTGGGCTCTGACTCACTCCTTGCTCCATTTCCAAGGCTTGGTGCTGCCATTTTGCATCATGACTGGGATCAATCCTCAGCAATCCCAAGGTTTTACTGTTTTGCTGAATACAAGTCAGGGCCAAGCATTAATGTTTAACGGAGAGCTGAGGGCTCTCCTTCCTCCACCAACTCAACCATGCTTACTCCAGCCAAGTTTGCTGCATCCAGACAGCTGTGACTCTGCTTACAACAATGAGATCCCCTATACACAATCTCTGCTGTGGGTCTCCTTGGCTTGATGCTGCCTCAAACTCTCCATTGGTTACCCTCTTGCAGCTCATGAGATCAAATTTATTGACTTCCTTTGACTGAGAGTTCCATATGGGTCACTGGCTCATTGGTCTCCAGCCTGCTACCTACTCACATGGGCGCTCTCAGGCCATATGGCAAACCTTGCTCCCTCCTTTTTTCTCTGCTGTCACAGACAGTAAAACACAAATGAGGAGCAACTTGACAGTTGAGTTGAACTTGACCTACGGGGTAGCTGGAGCAGATCTGGTTGGATTTTTCCCATGTATTCCAGCTTCTAATGTCTCATTCACCTACCAAAAGATCTAATGTCCCCTGCTCCACTTGGGACTTGGAGGTGGCCTGCGTTAGGACAGCAATGTGGAGTCCTTGAGCCTTGAATCCTTTCCTCTCACCCCATGTCCTACAACACATATAGGTGCAGACTTTCCTCAGTATCCCTATCCATATGTTCTGCACAGCATCATATAGCTCTTTCTTTTAAAACACCACAAGTCACAAGTTTTAAAACACCACAAGACCTACTGATCGCACATCTCGAGGACATTGGATCAGTCCTACCCATCCCTCTCTACCATGTGCTGATTTTTTCTAACAGGCACAAATCTTGGCCCAGGCTCACTGGAATGGGTGGGGGAGATCTAGTGACCCCAACTAACTTTGTCAAGACTCATGTTTGAACTTTGAGTGCATGCGAATGTCTTCTTGCCTGAGTCCCGGTTCATCCCTTAGTCATCCTGCCTCTTTAAATTAGTTCCAAACTTCCCTGCCTCTGGTTTCCCTGCTCTACAGACAGCAAGTTATTTTAAGATCTGTCACTGTTAAGCTTTTATTTCAGTGTAAACAATACTGGAGATGGAGTGGTCTTGGCAAAAAGGAGCAGCTTGAGAGCCGTTAAGTGTCTGCTGCCTTTTTCCCCCCACATTTTTCTCTGCCTTTGGAGAACGAGATAGATGCTAAAGAGTCCACTGAAGAGCAGAGAGCCACTAACACCTGGAATTTTATTTCCTAGAAGACAAACAGAGAGACATAATTGCTGATCTCTATCAACAGTTCATGGTCTCCTTGCTGTGATTCCCCTGGCATTTTGGAGAGGGAACTGATGCCTTTAAGAGTGAGACATGTGCTGGTGTTTATAATCTGTCCACTTGTGGGGAGAAGATGGGAAAACATGTCTAAAATTAGGTGAATCATCAATTCGTCAGTACTGGATCAAAGGTTTTACTTGATGATCTTAAAGGTCTCTTCCAACTGAGGAGATTCTGTGATTCTGCGAGTCACTTTCACCCTGAAAATGCAAATTTCTTTCCCTTAGCTCTCCAGGGAACCAGGACTGATGAGCTCAGGTGGCCACATCCACTTTGTGGACTCCTAAAGCTTACATCTCAAGATGTAAAGATCCCTGAGATATCTGGATCTTCAAATGGTGCCATATATCATCGTTTCCTTTAGAGCAGATGAGATCAACCACTGCTATTCTTTCCTACCTTATTCTTCTTGCTCTGTTCAGTTCATGCTGTGTTACCAAAAGCACTGCAGGATCAGAGTCAACACTGTACTGCTGCGATGGCCACTGGCAATGCCAAAAGCAGGTTTCTGGCTGAAAAGGACTGAAGCAGACATACGGACAGCTTTAGAAATTAAAACAAGTGCAAGGGACTGGAGGTATCTACATGATTAGATGCATGTCACTGGAGCCCTCTGACCATATCCAGCACTGATGGCAATTGGCAGATGATGAGCCTGTCTGTGGGAGCTCCAGGTTTATAGGCAAAGAATGCTCTTATCTCACTGCAAGTAGTAAAACCATCAGCCAGTCAAACAGAGAATTTATGCTCAGTTTTCAAAAAAACACCAACAGCCAAAATACTCCGGTTCTTCTTGAGTCTTTCCCAGCAGGCGCCAAGCACAAGCGTATCTGACCGGCCTCTTCTCAAGATAAATACGGAGCTGGAGGATGGGGGCCTTTGGGGAAAATCCTGCCCTTTCCTGACCAAAGTCCCTCTGGGTTTGCAGAGCTGGGGCTGGGATTTTAACTGGAAAGGAAAGAAGAAATGTGAAGTTCAAGAGGTTTGGGGCTTTTTTAGAGCAAAAAGCATTGTCCAGCCCTTTCAGCACAGGTTTCCCAGCAGAGACTGTCAAGCTGCACTCATACCTCTCAGCCTGCCTGGGGCTGTCTCCTGGCCAGGTACCCAGTATCAGAAACTCATTTCAAATGAGTCTTCATTTTATAATTGGCTGTTATTGCTAGAAGCCCTGTGCATGCCAGGTCAGCCCATTAGTTTAATGGGCACTGAGGAATTTTTAGGATGACTTACTGACCGTGGAAAAAATGAGTGTGGCAGACGCTATCAGCATCACATCAAAAGGCAAAGCCACGCAAAGCCTTTGGAAACAAAAACAGCTGATGGGCTTGGAGCAAAGGGACCGGCAAAGCACTGTCTGAACAAAACAGAGGAAGGGAGGGAAGGATTTTGGGTGTCAGCCAGCTGACAGGAAACCTGTCATCAGATTCACCACATTTATATCTCTGAGAGGGACCCTAGGACTGTTTTAGCCTGTGTGCCCCAGCCGTGCTTCGTTGGGGTTCATGGAGCTGTACTCCATGTCTGCAGAGGTGCTCAGTAATGCAAATCTGCAGGTGATGCCCAACCCATAGAGACTGTGCTGTGGAAAACCGGTGGACACAGGATCCCAAAGAAGTGCAAGCAAGTTGGAGGACAAGGAGGAAAATCACAGCCACCTTTGCAGTGGATAATTTCCAACAGTTTTTCACAGCGTGACTTTTTTAACCCATCAAGACATATTTTACCTTTTCCTCCCTCCATGTATCTCACTTTGCTCCCTCAAAGCCTTCTGTACGGTCTGTGGTTTATACACCCTGACTGCTGCTTTGTCAACCCTGATAAAAGCCAGGACAGGTTTAGACTCTCATTTCCTGGACCCCAATGCCTGTTTGTTTACCGGTTTGTGTTGGTTTTCATTTCCAATAAAACCGAGCTTGAGTAAAGGCCTTTAAAGCCTCTGAGTGAAGGCACACGGAGCAGGAAGGAGTCGTGAAGCTGTTGATGGCTGCGAACTTTTCATGACACCAGTAGGGGTTTGTTTCCAGACTAATTTTTATTTATGAATGCAGTCACATTTATTACTGATTTTATCTGCAAAGATAAGACTTCTTCCCTAGACAGTTTCGGTCCTTCAGTTACAATGACTGCCTTCTTCTCAGAAATACCTCTGCATTTTCTGCTGTGGTGCAATGTCAGAGATGAAATGTTGGTGATTCATTCCTTGGGCTGTGGGCTTGCACCTGATCCAAGGAAGACCCCATCCGTCTTATGTGTGCATCCACATTCTCTCCATCTCTCAGGGTCCTTCCCAGTGCTCGCGTAGCCAAGAAACCAGTCTTCTGCTATGCCAGGTGCTGCACTAAGCACAAAGGCAGCCTCTACTCAAAGGGATTTGTCATCATGGCACACCATAGACATGTTGGGTCATCTTTTCTTTTTGCCTTGAGACACTGCAGGAGGCGGCTCTGTGGTGGTACCTGAACCCTCCAAGCAGGGAAAGGTCTTAAAAGGGACACTTGGCCACAGTTCTTGAAACACTTGATGAGAATCTCTAGGAAAATGAGTTGGCATTTTATCTCCTGTTCCTCTCTTGCTGTGTGTCTAGAAGTCAGACCTAGGAGGGTTTACAGTTTCCAGCAGATATTTTAAGGAGCAGCTGAACTGTTGGTCTGTGCTTATGATCACAGAAAATGATGCAATTGCTTATAGTTAAGCACAAAAAAAACACCCCAACTTGTCTGCATCCTTGGAGATACTCAAAGCCCAACTGGACTCAGTTCTGGGCTGCTGTAGCTGTCCCTGTGTTGAGTGAGGAGGGTGAACTAGACCATCTACAGAGGTCCTTTCCAATCTCAGCTTACACTGAAGGAAAATACAAGGCTTCAGAGTATGGTGAGGAGCTGAGAAACCTCAGCAATCCCAGCAGGTAAAGCTGGAGCTGTGCCTTGTTAACATCATCGGGAAGGTGGGAGGGCAGAGCGTGAGAGAGCATTGTCTCATCTGAGTTCATACCAGAGCGTTTTGTCTGATCTCCCTATGTTCTGGGTAAGTCTTGCCCTTTCTGATCTATATGATGTTCCACGAAGTCCTCCAGCTGCTCTCTGGCAGATGGTGAAGCTCTGGCATGTCTCAGCTTCCTTTCATATTTACTGGGTCATTGTCACATGCCCAGGAATGTGTCTGACTCACTTGCACCTTTGATTGATTGCCACCCTTTATATCTGTTATTAGGATGGAAAATAACATTTCACCTCAAAAATTTTGTCGTGTTCTTTCAGCTCCACATGACCAACTCCCATCCCAGCCAACACAGCTGCCTCATGCCAATTTCTGGTATGATTGCCTTCCATCATTTTACTGCCAAATAATAACTCGCTCCTGTCCTTGTATGCCATTGCTTTTGAAAGTAATCTGGAGCAGAGTGACTCATCACGTTTGCTAGGGGTTTTTTCATAACTGACAACGAATCCTCTTTTTGAAGCATTGGGCTGGCGCCGGGGCACTTGCAAATCCTTCACCATGTGTAGAAATGTAGTGAATGGCCATTGCACTGCCCACGGTTCCATCCTTACCTTTATCTCCCCACAGATCACTTGCCTTGCCAAGAACCACCTTGGTTGACATTGCTCTCTGTAAACCATTCCCTGGAGCCTGCATATACTTTGTAGGTTCAACCTTGATATAAAGCCTTTATGATGGTAATTATTTTGCTGGCTTACCATAACGGTTCACATTACTCTCAGATGAGTCATGATGGAGACTTTCAAATACTCACTTGAAATCCCTAAGTTCCACAGTGAGTGTTTTTGCTGGTTGATGGTTGCTTTGATGACAAGTGTTAAGGTGAAAACCTGGCCAACATCTGATCTTCCAAGCGAAAATGCTGCCTTTCTCTCTTGAGATTTGCCCCGGAAGCATTCCTCATAGAGCATGACACTTTGTCTCTCCTGGAGAGTACTGTAGTGTCTCTTCAGTAGATTTTTTAAAGTGTGCCCATGCCCATTTCTTGACCTCTGTGGCCTTTCCTTATCCCCATGCTTCACAAGTCTAAGAAAAAGGTCGGGTTTGTAATTTTCACTTGAAGCTCCTTCATGCTTTTACAGCTTTAGTACAGGTTTTATGTACCATTGTGCCTGTTCTTTGGCATCAATGTCACTCCTGAGGATATGAGATCCTGCTGGGTTTTCAGTGATGCTCCAGGGCCTCCCTTCCACTTTTTTTGCTACTTGTAAGAACTCAGAGTACAGACTTGCATGGAATTTTTTTGGCATGTTGCTGGAAGGACTACCCTGTCCTCTGCCTGCCACTAATATTTTTATGCCAATAAGTCCATGATGTCCTAGCCCTGGACAAAGAGTGCTTCTTGCAGTAAAAAATATCTGCCAAAAGATCTCAGTAATCAGAACACACACTACTGTCTGGATTCTCATGGTGCAGATTGAAGGGAAGACCAATCCTGTGTTCACAGGACTGGATGACACAGATATGTTTGTTTTACAGATAAAGTGGCTTAAAGAATTAATCCCGCTGTGAGAGCAAGAATGCCCTCAGTTGTATTAGATAAGTTAAAATATTTGCTTTAATAAGGTTTATAAATTATTAAGTGAGGCATAAATCAGCCTCTCCTGTGGGTATATTGCTGCATGAGTAATCTTTGTGAAGTTCTCAGCTGTCTCCAAAGCATTTGGAGATGGAAAGCTGGTGCAGACTGGCTTCTGGTCCAGTCTGGTCCTGGTAATCCCTGCATTCCTGTGGTTGTACCCAAATTCCATCTCTTATTCCTCCCAACATCTCCAAAGAGAACCAGACCCAACAGCGTTGCATACTTGTTACAAACCACTTCTCATCCTATGGTGAAGGCCTCTGTGATAGCGTTGAGAGGGGCTCCAGGTGTTGGATTTCATCCAGATCTGTTTCAGCAGGCAGATATATCAAGGTAGGATATGGGTCATCTAGATAATGAAAATAAAACCCAAAAACATGCCTGTGAGGAAGGGAGAGATCTCAGATATGGCACATGAGGAGGCTGAGCAAGCTGGTGCTGGGGATCCACTGCACATGGAGCAAGCAGAGCAGGTGACAAGCCCGTCACAAACTCTACTTTAGAGGTGGTAAAAATTCAGTGCGTTCCTTTTCACTCTCACTGGAAGCCATGTTCATCCATTTCAGCATCAATTTTGATTCACACCTTTTCATTCTGAATTTGAATGAATTTCAGAAAAAATCTCAAGTGTTCCACTCAGAATTGCACTTTCACTCCTAAAAAGTACACGATAATGATCATCCTCGGTTGAAGAATGGCAGTCCATCTCAAGAAAACAATCCACTCTGATGAGAACAAATTGAAACACCTTGACCTTCTCCCCTTTTATTTAAAATTCACTTTCATCCTCTAAAGGTTTCTTACAATTTCTGGCTGCAAGTGATCCCTTGGCAAGCGCCTATCTTGATTAAATGGAGTTTTCCAGCTGGAGGATGTCAGAACATTTTCAGCTGGTCCTGAGCCAAGCACGAAGCATGGGCGATACACCGGGCAAGAACATGTGGATTTGGATCTGGGTGCTGGTACCATCTGTGGTGTGTGGCAGGATAGGAGCAGCCGCAGCAGTGACAGTGTAATCTGGCTGGTTGGGGGTTTAAGGGTGGGCTAACGGTTCTCTACAAGCCTCAGCTGAGCAAAGAAAAGGAGGGTGAGGAGCTGCAGAATAAGGCTATGGGATTGTTCACAACCCATGTGAGAGCATCAGAGGAGAAAGGGTTTGCTCCAGTCGTTGGAATCCAGAGGCATTTCATTCCTGAGTGAGGGGATGAGGAGTGCCAAAATCCAAAAATATTACTCTCTAGGAGATTGTGATAAATCTTCCTTGTCCAGGGCGCCTGAGGACCAAGCTCTACATCACCCTCTGTTGTCCCACTAAACTCAGCTCTGCTGCTGCTCTGAATTAAAAATAACCACAAATCCAGCCCAGGCTTTAGTGCACAAGGTTCAAACAGCAACATCCGTGCTGGGATCTTGCCACATTGCTCAGCGCAGAAATGCACAGAGGGCAGAGATTTGCTTGCCCATGACCAGATGTGATGGGGAGGTGGAGGGTGTCCAGGTACAAATGGTTCTGCACAAAGATAAGAAATGCCTCAATTCATGAAGCTGAACTAATGGTGACCTGGGTCAAGCGGGATGTTAAAGACAGCAGGATTCTGGACTCTAGCCAACCCTGAATGTCTTTTAATCACCTTCAGCTTTTCCATGGGATGATCCCAGAAGGGTACATGCCGTGGTGGCCAAGGAATATGGTTGTGGGGCTAACCCCATCCCAAAAGCACTTGCAGGAGAGACTGTCAGTTCTGCATTTCTGAGTGCAAATACCACGCTAACATACTGCTGTGCTGCTTTCAACCCATGCCAGTTCTTGCCTTTGGCACAAGCCACGCTCCCTGGTCCCTGCCAAACCAGTACAGATGTTTTAACACCCACTGGAGCTCAGATAATTACAAACATAACCAAGAGACTGGTTGGGGCTGTTTTCATTCCCTGAGCTCTCAGCCATTCTCAAGCAACGCATCTCCCACTTTCTGACACAGCTTTCAAAGACATTTTTGTGGGCCACATTGCTAAAGCCCATTTTTATTAGGGGAACACCAAGAAACCCCAGCCAGGATGAGGATCGCACCATGCCGGCTGACGTAGCAGTGACCACAGAGTGAAACAAGTGCAGGAAAGATGAGTGAAGCAGCTGGGACAAGATTTTAATGGGAAATTAGAGCTGGTTTCTAACCGGTAGCTTTCCAGCCCTAACACTGAAAAGCTCAGCTCGTTTTCAGATGGGTTTGAAGAGTGTTTTCAATGGAAAAAAGCAACACAACCAGCTGGTGGACACTAAAAGCAGATGTGGGTCCTTCCCATCCTAGAACTTCAAGGCATACAATGCTTGTTGTGGTGAGCATGTGAGCAGAGCAGATGAGATGAAGGACGGAGAGCAGTACCTCCTGTTTTATTGGAGGGAAGCCAACAGCAAGCACTTCTTTCTGGTTTGTACTTGTACAACCCTAAGATTTGGGAATCTGGCCCATGACAAGGACACATCTTCTGTCAAGTCATCTGCAAATACCCAGGTTTGAGTTTACAGGTGAGAACTGATTTAGCATGAATGAAACCAGTTGCCATATGCATCTGCCCTGCGGCCACTTAGAAAGAATCCTTGGGACAAAGGACCAAGAAAGCCTCTTCAGGCTTCACAGCTACATTAACCTCATGACTATTCACCCCTTTTCTTTCAGGATGATCTTGATAGTCCTGGACACTCATGTTCATCACAGTGATAACACCGTGATAACTAGTTGGATGAAAGATGACTGACACAAGCCCACCAAGCATGGCGAGCTCAAGCCATCTTCATGGCTTTCTCCTCCATCTCTGCTGTAAAATTCCTCCTTCACCATGCCCAGCCTTGAAGGTTTTCATCTGACATTATTCCAATTTGTTTCCTGTTGCTGTGGAGACCAATTTAAATGAAACTCTAGTATTTTGAAAGAGAATATGATTCTAAGTCATTTGCAAGGCAAGGTCCCACGCTAATAGCATTAGCATATCATTTGGATATGGCGATGTGTAGGGAATAATTTCCAAGTCCTTTTGCCATCACTGCATGTTAAGAGGAGACAGAGAAAATCCTCCAGCTTTTAGCTGATACTGACAATCTTTATTGCAGGTGGACTCATGATTTCTAAATGCAGAAGGCTTTGTGAGTCGCAGGCATTTTTAACCTCAATGGCAACAGCTCCCCGGTAGGGACAGTTTATTTCTCTGCCTTCCACTGAACGCAGCTGATAAACTGTCTGAGAGGCAGGAGTCAGGTTTTTAGTGATGGATAGAGATCCAGAACGGGTTTTTTTCATGTTTGCCTTTTTGATGGTGTGGCAGAGTCCAGCTAGAGAGCAGCTGTCTGAGGTGCAATCCTCCCATTGCTCACAGAGATTTTCTTCTTGCGTTTTGCCCACAGTGTCTTAGGCATGGTTTTGCCTTCAGGATTTCTTCAGATCATTCTAATACGTGAACGTTATGCTCCTAAATGGAAAAAAAATTCTGATGGAATGCTTTTGCATAGGCTTATTTTGAAAGTAAAGGCTGCAGAGATGGACAAGGGGGCAATGGATTTCCAGCAGGAAACCCAAGCTACAGTATTCTTTTGAGCCTCCATTCCCTAAGGGAACATTTTCTGGGGCTGAACTGACCCTTGCTCACACTGACCCCTGGGCCACTTTACTCACTAGTTCAGGGACATTCAGTAGTTCAGGGACATGGTATTGCAGCCGTGGGGGTTAATGACTTCTTTTGTCTCCACTTTCAATTTTTGCAGTCACTGTGACAGATTTTGCCCGGTCTGAATGTGTTGGGCTCACCTGAAGCCGTGAGAGAAATTTGGGGCTCTACTGCCACCCCATCCCAGTCTTTCCCTTTGTGCAGCATCCACCTCCCTTTGCTTTTAACCCATCAGCAAAATACCTCCCAGAACAAAAATAACATTAATACCAAATGGAAGAGAGAAAAAGTCCTGCAATTAGTCCCATGGATGAGTGAAAATGCAGTTGTGATGAAGGGGGTTCTGAGAGGACAAATTTGGGGACCCTTTCCCCAGCCCTGCCTTGCTGAGTGATGTTGAAGCACTTAACAGAGCTGCTGTTTTATTGACTCCCCAGCAAATCAGGAGTTATAATGTTTCTCCCCAAGGTAAGGAGAGATGGAAATAACTAACTTCTGTGAAGAGCTGGGAATGGCAGTTCTCCTCTAATACGAAGTGCAAATATTTGGGCCTTTCGTGCACTCCCTTGAATAGAAATGGTACTAAATCATGCAGAAGTAAAATGGGTTCCCATTTCCTCCTAGTGAAAGTTTTCCTTTGCTCTCCTGGAGCATTAAAGACCTACACTCCCATTGCCATAAAAAAGGCTATAAAATTTAAAGCAAGCCGTTAAGAAGCCCTGGCTGGGATCAGGCTGGGATTCATCCTTTCTCCACCTCCATCCCTTCTCAACGAGGCGTGCAACTGTGTTTGCTCAGGCAAAGACAGGGGCCCTCATACTGCTCACAGTGAACAATAAGGACAAGAAGAAATACGTTCAGGACCTAAAGGCAATTCTTTCCTGGGCTAGGGGGTGCAAAGACAATGGTGCACCAGGTTATGGACTTTAACCTTGTTCATTAGTGGCATGTTGGACCACGGCACTGGGTGAGACCACATTGGCATGCTGTCCAAGGGAAAGCCCAGTTGGGAAATGCCAAATTGCTAATCATCACCATCATCATCATAATTAACAATTACTGATGATAATAACCAATAATCATAACCAATGCGATCCTCCAAAACAGGATGCCAGAGCTTCATTTTGCACAGTAAGACAGCTGGTTCAACTCTGGGCTGTCATGAGACTGCCTCTGACAGAGAAAAACAACTTTTTCTCTTACAAATGTGTCATCTCTTGCAATAGCTCTTAGCTTTCCACAGCTTCACCCCTGTCCTGCAGTGCTGGGCTCCACAGACTGCTCATACTTCCAGCCAGATTTGCCAGGGATGCCCTTGGCATCTGTAGGAATCACATGCCTGCTAGACAGAATGCAGCTAACTCTGCACATCCCAATTGCCTTGGTTTTTGCCCCCTTATCGGTACTCTCAAAAAGGCAAAGTACCCCCCTTGAGGCCACTTTGTTTTATACAGTTGCAGTTACATGTCTTTGGCTTTTCTCTGTTTCTTCCTTTTTTCTTTTGGGGTTTTTTTTTTCCCTCATTTAATCCACTATCAGGTTGGTTTGGCAGTGTCCAAGATGATTCACGAAGCCCAGGGCTGGAGATGAGATTGGTTCTGTGAAGCAAATGAAGCCTGTCCCAGCCCATGCTGCCATCCTGAGATTGTCCTTCATACCTGGATGTAGGTCGTTGTCCCACTCCAAGGCTCTCAGATAACGGTGTTCCTGGTGGGATTCTCAAGGTCATGCACAAGCCAGGGCTGTGAGCATCCACATTCACCTGCTTTTATCTCCAGCACTCATAACAAAATTAGATAACAAAAATAAATAGGTGCACACCAGGCATCCCTGTCTGGCCAAATGTTAGCCCTCCAAATATTGACACAAGGGTTGAGCTCCACAATTTGTTCTTTAAAGAGTGGCTGCTGTGGCGGGATGTGCTGAGAGGATACAGAGCTGGGGCATTGACCCCAAGGGGTGTTTCCCAGGGCAAGGATGGGATTTAGGGGGAACAGCCTTGTCTCACAGAAGCAAACCTGTGTTCTCCAGAGAGAAGTATCACATCGTTTCTATTTCAGTCTCTCTCTCTTCTGCCCCTTTGTCCTTCAAAGAATTGATTGCTGTTGAAATAACTGAGACATATAATGTTCTGCGGTCAGGATGATCTGACTTGGCTCCTTTCCCTCTCTTCTCACTCACTTACTCTCCTGTGCTGTGATTTTTATCCCCCTGTTCCCTTGCTTCTCTCCAAGGCAAGAGCTCTTGTGGAACCACCGTTTTTCAGATGTTTCACAGGAATGCAAGCAGAGCACTGACACAAACGGGCAGAGATGATGCTATTATTGCCACCTATCTTTGTCTCTCTGTCCCTCCCATCAAGTTTTTCTTGGACAATTCTCCCCATCTTATGTTGGATGCTGAAATAGTTGTAGGGTTTCACTGTTGTTGGTAAAGGAAACCTCTATGAGACCAGCTTGGGTGAAGTATCATTTACTGGGACTGGTACATTGAGTCATGTACTAAGTGACTGAACTGGGTAAGAAAAGCCATGCCCTTAGCCGTGTGTGCAGCAGTTCCATGTCTGTAAAGCTGTGGTGCTCCTCTTTTCCCTAGGCCAACCTGTCCTGAGCAGTTTCTCAAAGCCAATGGAAATAAGCAGTAGAAACCAGAAAGGATGAGCTCAGAAGCACTGTATCACTTGTGTCCTCTCTCCTGCTTGGCACACAAAATTCAAGCAAGCCAAATATTAGGGTACCTGTGTCCCCACACACAGTTCCTCACCCTGATAGAAAGTAAGAGGGGGAAATTACCCAAGACAGACACTCTTTCCCGCTAACTTGCCAGAGGAAACCTTTATTAGGTGACCTGCCAAGACGCCCTCAGGCTGACAACAGCTTTCCCAAATGCCATCCAGTTTGGAGGCGATAAGGAAAGCTCAGTAAATAAACCTTCCTTCCTCAGGTGTCATGTTCTTCCCCATGGCATCCCAGAGCCTCCTGGCAGCGTGGTGTTGGAGTGACTCAGACATTGGACATGTTGTTTGTCCTCTCCCTGCCAGGATAAGCACTCTGAAGGCTTGTTTTGGAAGGGTTGTTTATCTTTGTAATTATTTTTTGTATTTGTGCTCAAGGAGTGAGCTGGCAGCAAAAGCAATTAGATTTCCATGGGAGAAGAGTTCCCCTTGTTTTCGTAATAAATGATGGAGTTGCTCCAAAGAGTGGGGAAAGACAACAGCACATGAGCACACTCAGCCCTGTGTCTCTAGGGATTATTTCTGGTAGATTTCTACTATTCCCTTTGAAAAAAGAAGTCTCATTTGCTGTAAGTTTTAACTGGCACAAAGTCATCAGCACAGTTTGAGGTGTTTTCTGTCCTTATTTGCCAGGGCAGCTCTGAGGAGCCTTTATCTGCAATGCCCTTTGGACTAACTCAGCCTTGCCAGTGTAGTGTGGGCATCACAGGAAATTTTAATGCCACTCAGAGATGCTAAGCAAACCTGACGCTTCTGCTGCATACATCCTCTGGAGTGCAGAAATGTAGCTAAAATCCCCGCCTTCCCAGGGGCATCACTTCAAGTCTGTGGGGTACAGCAGTTGTCCCAGTCTCTGCCTTCAGCAGAAGCTGCATAGTGCTCCAGTGAATCATAGAATCATTAAGGATCAGAAGGGACCTCGAAAGATCATCTAGTCCAATCCCCCTGCCACAGCAGGATCACCTAGACCAAGTCACACAGGAACACATCCAGGCGGGTCTGGAATGTTTCCAGAGGAGACTCCACAACCCCCCGGGCATTCTGTTCCAATGCTCCATTACCCTCACTGTGAAGAAGTTCCTTCTGATATTTATATGGAACCTCCTCTGTTCCAGCTTGCACCCATTGCCCCTTGTCCTATCACTAGATGACCTGGAGAAGAGCCTGGCTCCATCCTCCTGACACCCATCCCTCACATATTTATAGACATTAATGATGTCATTCCTCAGCCTCCTCTTCTCCAAGCTCAAGAGACCCAGCTCCCTCAGCCTTTCCTCATAAGGGAGGTGTCCTACTTCCTTCATCATCTTTGTTGCTCTACACTGGACACCCTCCAGCAGCTCTGTGTCCTTCTTGAACTGAGGGGCTCAGAACTGGACACAGTACTCCAGATGCGGTCTCACCAGTGCAGAGTAGAGGGGTAGAAGAACCTTTCTCGATCTGCTAGCCACCCCACTTCTGATCCTCCCCAGGATGCCATTGGCCCTCTTGGCCACAAGAGCACATTGCTGGCTCATAGTCGTCCTGCTGTCCACTAGGACACCCAGGTGAAAGACTGTTCTGATCAACAATTTCCTAAGGAGGACAAGTAATTATTTCATTCTGATAAGCCCAGGAACATTGCGTGACGCTCTATGCACAGAGCAATAGTCAGGCACTCTGAGCACGGGAACCTGGAGCTGTCAGCAAGGAGGGAAATACTGCTTTGGGGGATTGAAAACATTCACAGAAAATCCCTGGCTCCCAGCCTAGTCTGTGTCACCAGGCGTGATCACGGCTGTGTATTTTTGATTCGGGGATGCAGTCATAAGGAAGTTTTCCCCCACGTTTTCTGCAACACATGGCCAAAAAGACACACCTTAACATGGACTAGAGAGTGCTGAGCCTTCAGCTGACCAAAGCCTACCCAGCACCGTGGGCTGTTGTAGGCGTCTGTTGGCTCATCCTTTCAGAGCCTCTGGTTTGCTCCTCTCGGGAACAAACCCAACAGCTGCAGCACAAATCCTTGCAAATCATACTGCTGACAATAAAATCAAGTTGTAGGCATCCAACACCACCTTTTCCAGACTGTGAGATTCCAATTCCCTGAACTCAGAGGAGAATCAGCCAGGAAACATGGGGCTAAAATGACGCTCCCCACATGGCCCTGCTATATATTGCCTTGGGAATGGCAATAGGAAGTGGAACAGGATCATATCCCTCCTTGGCTGTGTTTGATACATTCCCTCAACATGAACTCAAGTTCTCAACATAAAGCCAAGGGATTCGAATCACAGAATTGTCAAGCAATTGTTAAATAAAATAGGATGACTGGATGGTCATGAGGACAGATGGACATGAAGGACAGAGAAACATCACTCTTTTTGGCCATGGCTGAATTGAGTGCCTTTGGTCATAATGTGGGTCGGAGCAATGCCTGGAAGTGTCTGGTCGGGACACCTTGGAGGTTATTGACTAAGTGCTCTGCATGGGCATCAGAAAGGAGCCTTGGTCCTCATCACCTGGGAGTCAGGCGCTGCAACATGGCAAGTTGAAATGGCTTTGGGACCTCTAGCTCCTAATTCACCCTGTAGACCTTACTGTCATGATGATCTCTCTCCACTTCAGCCCAACATGAGAGCACAAATGTCTTGACTTTTCCCTTTAGCATGTACTAGCTATCTAATACTATTTTTCTGCCTTAATTTCCTTTCTCACCTCCTTTTCTGACCTCAGCAGGACCAATTGTCAGCCTGTGACCTGGGGTCATGAGCTGCCTTTTGTTTCTACTGTAAAGAAGCCCCACAACATAAAAAATACAGAGCGGTCTTGGCAGTCCCCTTCCGCAGCCATAGGATTTATCTTCCCAGCCCTTGCACTACCCTCCCAGCCCCATGAAGCAATCCATCTCTCACCTGCTATTACGGAGTTCATCTCACAGACCTAATGGAGTATGTGAGTCCTGAATTGGCTCTCACTAATGCTCTCAGTAGCTGTGGGAAGCAAGCTGGGAATTAATTTTGAAAATCAATGTGGACACCGATGGAGCAGCTTCCCCTAGGGAAGCGACGTGCTTTTACCGGGTGCTGCCGCCTGCTTCCCTCTGTTCCCCATTTTCCTTTATGCTATGGGAGCAACTGCAAAGTAATTTTGCTTTCAATGAGCGTGTCTCATGCATCACAAGATCTGATTTTCCCAAATCAGACCGATTATTAAATAGGGTCTCCTGGCAGTGCAGGGTTTACTGAGCTTTTCAAAGCGGTTTGATATCGCTGTGCCCTGGTGTGTGGGGGGGGGCTGTCTGCTCTTTGCAGTTCCATCTCTCCTCTTACGTTGTGCTGTCACAAACGCACGGGTACAGTTTCTAACTCCCAGGTTTATTTTGGCCTTCCATGGCTTTTCCACGCAACAGCACATGCAGAGCCCAGTGTTGGAGGATGGTTCGGGACAGAGTGATGCCAAGTCAGCACAATTCACAGTTGTTTCCATTGCTGATCGTAATCTGGGAGACAGCAAGATGAGGGAGCGGATCCCAAGAGGCACACTGAGTGCAGCACACCTGTTTTTGATAGTAACATGGGGATGGGCTCTACTGTGCTGGTTGGCCGCAGAGCATTTGATTTGGGATGATAATCTGGGACTTGCACAGCTCTCAAGATTCCTTTTCCAATGGAGATCAGTCTGCACTGCTACAAGATGAATATTTAATAAGAAATGAGGGTCAAGGCACTGTTTTGTCCAAGGACACCAAGCTGGCCATTTACTCCCATGAAAAGCACCAAGGGATTTTTAATGCCTGTGCAAAGAAGTCAGGAATCTGAGTTTTAAGCTCTCCCTCCTCCCCCCATTAATGTCAGTGTTAAATATTGATCCTTTGTGTGTTTAGCACAAACTGAACAACAGAGTCGAGCCACGCTCTGTGGCTTTTATTAATGTACTTTTCCTGCGTCGGGTGAAGTTTGCAGCAACCCCAGGAAAATAATGTAGCAGCACTGAACGAGCAGCAGACAGATCGATTTTGTATCTTGACACGATTCAGGAGTCGTTGAAAAATCACCCCGTGTGAAGCATCTCCCTGTCCAAACCATGACAGCCATTTAGCAGAAATCTCATTTCTCTTCAGTGTAAGGAAGTCAGGCCCAGAATTCCTGGTAGGATTAAGGGTTTGAGAGAAGGAGTGGAAAACAAAAGCAGTTGGAAGTATGTGAAATCCCCCTTGTTCCCGTGTCAGAACAGCTCTTAAGGGTGTGTGAAATCAGACTTGAAGAGCCGGTGGACATCATGTTGGAGGAAGCCTAGGAGCAATCTCTGAATCACTGGTAGGCAGAAAATTAGCGGATTTACCCAGGGAAAGATGGCCTTGTTATTAGGATTTGGGTTTCCTTTGCATTTTGCATCAGTATCCAATAAATGTAAATAACACCTGTTATAAAGGGTGACTTCAGTGAACAAGTGGTTTCCACATGCCAGGAGTGCATGCATAGCACAAAGACCATGCATGGTCTTCTGCATGATCTTCTGCAGCAAGAGATAAATCAGCTTTCCCAAAATATTATGCAGCTTGTGGGTTTCTGGGATTTGGGGGTTGGATATTTTTGTAATAGGGGTTTACAGCTTGTCCGTAAAACTTCACCCCTGGTTCAACTTGTTGGGGCACACTTACTAGAGTGTTGGAGCAGCCGTGTGATTATCCCTGACCTCTGGGATATTGTCCACTGAAAATAATTTGATATTGTAGAGTGAATTTCTCCCTGAGCACTACAAGTCACGCTTGGGTCTGTGTCCTGTTTTATTAGCAGAAATCAACGGGAACTCTATCGAGGTCACAAAATCAATAAAGAAATGGGGAACTTGAGAATGTCTTTCATCTCTCCTGTCATTATGTCTGTCTACATTCTCACCCTGTTCCTCAGTTTACCCAACTGTAAAAGGATAGCAATGACTCCTTTACACATAGAGATAGGGATGACCTAACCCGTATTTCTGAAGTTACCTACAAAAGGTGTCTAAGAAAAAAACAGAAGCAGAAACTGTGATGTGAAAGCACTTCTATTTCTTTTCCTCTTTATCCACTTTTTAAGCATCCACTGAGCAATTTATGACTTGAGCTGACATCCACCAGACATCCCTGCAAGCCACTAAGCACATGATAAAATACTATCAAACGATAAATTATGATAGGGTATTTATTTCCCTATGTGATACCTATAGGTGCATGTGCTACCACTAGAGGAGCCTGCTGCTCAGAGCATCAGTCACGGCCATAAGCAAACCCCACCAACCTCTATAGATGCCACAGTGCTGCAGTAAGGAGAATCCCAGGATCCCCACAGGCTGTAGGGTTGTGTGTCTGGCCCCTCATGGGTGTGTTTTTTCCCTTCACAGATACCCTGAGGAGCATTGTCTCCATGAACCACGCACCACGGTCCTCCCCAGCAGAACTCAGCAGTGCCAGCCACCACCTGCTGAGAGAGCGCAAGTCTTCAGCACCATCCCACTCCAGCCAGCCTACCCTGTTCACCTTTGACTCGCCTGCCAGCCACCTCCAGAGCACCTTGTCTGCCAGTGCCCCCCAGGACTACCTTTTCCTCCACCAGTGTATGAGCAGAAAGTCAGAAAACACAAGGTATTGTAGCTCACACAGGGGCTGAGGGAAGGATGGGGGGCAGGTGGCTCAAGCCATCTCCATTGATGAAGGTCTACAGAACCCAGCTGGTGAAAGCCTTGAGCAATTGGTCTCATTTCATAGCAGTTGGGAGAAAGAGGTCAGAGTGTCAACCTCCTAAGCTCCTGGGTTTCCTGGCTTTCTGGGTTGTGTTAGAAACTGGCTGAATGACCAGACTCAGAAGTTGGTGGTCAATAGCACAAAGGCCAGTAACTAGTAGTGTGCCTCAGAGGTCAGTACTGGGTCCAGTCCTGTTTAACATCTTCATTAATATCTAGATGATGGAACAGAGTGGATCCTTAGCCAGTTTTCTGATGACATCAAGCTGGGAGAAGTGGTTGATATACCAGAGGGTCACGCTGATACACCAGAAGGACATCATCCTGTACCTGGGCAGGAACTACCACAGGCACCAGTATATGCTGGTGGCCACCTCACTGGAAAGCAGCTTGGAAGAAAAGGACCTGGGGGTCCTGGTAGACATCAAGTTGAGAATGAGCCAGCAGTGGGTCCTTGCAGCCAAGAAAGCAAATGGCATCTGGGGCTGCATGAGTGCAAGTACCACCAGAGGTCAAGGCAGTTGAGCCTTCCTATCTGCCTAGCACTGGTAAGGCCACACCTAGAGTGCTGAGACCAGTTCTTGGCACCCCTGTATGAGAGAGACATGGAAAAACTGCAGGGAGTCCACCAAAGAGCCATGAAGAAGCCAGTGGGACTGGAGCATCTCTCCCATGGGGAAAGGTTCACAGAGCTGGGACTGTCCAGCCTAGAGGGAGAAGGCTCAGGGGGATCTCACCAATGTCCATAAATACCTGCAGGGAGTGTGTAATAGGGCAGAGCCGGGCTCTGTCAGTGGTGTCCAGTACCAGGACTAGAGGCCATGAGCACCAAGTGGAACAGAGGAGGGTCCATCTGAACATCAGGAAACACTTTTTCACTCTGGAGGTGATTGATCATTGGCACAGGTTGCCCAGTGTGGAGTCTCTACCCTTGGAGATGTTCAAAAGACTCTTGAACATGGTCCTGGGCAACTGGCTCTGCTTGAGCTGGAGTGTTAGACCAGATGGCTTCTAGAAGTCACTTCCCGCTTCAACCACTTCGTGACAGGGCCCTTGTTCTTGTTGTTAACCAGAAAACCCACGACCAGAGGGGTGGGCAGGGTTTGCACCACTCTTCCACTCATCTCCTTCAGAGCTGGGTGGGCTTAGGGCAGACAGCATTGCACAGTGTGGTTATTTCTGAGCAGGCAGCAGCTCTCAGCTTCTGAACCCAGCCAGTTGCCTTCAACAGTGAGGAGGGTTTTTTTGGTATGAAGAATTTTGGCTCTTGGGAGCAACAAGGAGGGAGGGAGAGGCGAGAACGGAGGGAGAGGCAGCCAGAGCCCAGCTGGTGTGGGGTGAGAGCAGAGCTTGTGCTGCAGCCTCTGCTGGGCTTTTCTGCTGCAGCTGCCTTTCCCTACCCAAAAAAACAACAGAAAAAGGCTCAGAAAAATTATCTTCAGATGGAGTTAATGGAACAATCTTTAAAAAAAAGAAAAGATCTTACGATGCTCCAGCTGTGAGGACACCCAAAAGACACCCTCCAAGAGCCTGAACGTGGCTGGAACCTGGAGGAGGAGAAAGCAGACTGTCTTTGCCGTCCCTGGAGAGCAGAGACAAGCTGGCCACTGGCAGCTTCTGCAACTGGGCCAGAAATGATGACCCCAATCAATGCCCTGTGCATTAGGCCAGGCTGCAGGACTGCTGGGAATCCCTTCCCTTTCAGCTCTGCAGCTCTTACTTTAATCATCCATAAAATGAGGGTAATAGTAGCTAATTGGTGGGCAGGGCTGAATAATTAAGCTGTGAGATGTTTCAAGTCCCCAGCCAAAAGGATCCTGACAGACCCCAAGCACCTCCCGGACAAGCTGAGCTCCAAAGAGGGCAGAGATTTATTTGTCACAGCAGGGATTCGTTTGTTCTATCGAACATCGTTTGTTTTTAACCCCCAATCAGCCCAATTTCTGAGCGCCATCTCGTGCTGGCTCCATGAAACAGAGTCCCCTGTTGTCCCTATAGAGCATCACCCCCACCCAAGCGGTGTAAACCAGCACGTCCCAGCCTTTCCCGTGGGGTTGGTAGTTCCCCAGTGATTTGCTGCAACTGGAAAACCCTCCCTCCCACATTTTCCCAAGTGTGGTGATTGATACAGGACAGGATGTTCCTTCATGTGGCTGGGTAGGGACAAACTGCAGCACAGGAGGTTCAATCTAATCAGAAGGAATAACATCTTCACTGTGAGGGAAACAACACTGGCACAGGGTGCCCAGAGAGGTTATGGAGTCTCGCTCTCTGGAGACATTCAAAATCCACCTGGACATGTTTCTGTGGGATCTTCTCTAGGAGACCCTGGTCTAACAGAGGGGTTGGACTGGATGATCTCAAGATCCCTTACAACCCCTGCCTTTCTATGATTCTATGATTCTTTCTGACTGAGACCATGTGGTCCTCAAAAGCCTGACCCACAGCTTGGTTATACCTCAGCCTAGGGCTGTATCCCTCTCCTGGTACCTGTGCATTAGCGCTTCTTCCACGCTGCTTCAGCCAGCTTAGGGGATGGTACCATTATCACCCATGCTCAGCTCTGCTACATCTTGCCCTTGTGTCCCAGCATTTCCATGGTGATGCTCGCATTTCCCCAAGTCGTGTGGGATGGAGGGCTGCTTTGCATTGGCAGAGGTTGAGAAAAGGGGGAGAGAAAAGGCCCAAGTGGCCAATTCAGGCATTTCTCTACTTAAGATAATATCATCTGCTGGGTACAGAAGGCCAAACCCATGGGGCTCATCATCTGCAGCATTGGAGCACTGAAAGAGGAAGCAGTAGGTGGGATAAAACAGAAGATTAAACACCTTGGAGGGAATTAGTGGAGGAGTGGTGGCTAATGAGCAGTCATTAAGAGGACAGAGGTCTCCCCAGTTCTCACCTCCCATCCCTGTGCATGACCACAATAAAATCAAGAAATCATTAGCAAGGCACAAACCTAGAGACCTCACTGCCCTTCCTGCCCTGGGGGACTTGAGGGCTTTTACAAATCTGAATTCAGCCCTGACCTTCGTTCCTATTCCTCCACAGATCAGGGCAGCAAACCTCAAATCCCAGCTGGGGACTGTCCTCAATTCCTCAGGGCTCGTCGTGCCAGAGGACAGGGTAGTGGCATGGCTGGAGGCTTTGAAATAATCCCCATCAGGAATTCTTCCAGTCCCTCTCAAACACATTTGCC
The DNA here is from genome assembly GCA_013397515.1 of Upupa epops. Classification (NCBI taxonomy): domain Eukaryota; kingdom Metazoa; phylum Chordata; class Aves; order Bucerotiformes; family Upupidae; genus Upupa; species Upupa epops. Next base: position 207,486 of record VZRI01004763.1, read on the forward strand.
AGGCAGAGGTGGGAATGAGCCTCTCCCGTGCTGTGTTCTGGCTGTGAAAACTGTCCTGCTGGAGAAATTTCTGAATTATTCCTGCCTGTAGCCTCACCGTGGAGATGGGTACACGTGCCTCCAACTGTCTACCTCCCACTCCACCATGGTGGACAAAATGGGTTGTGGGCACATTTGGAGAGGGCTGGGAGGTTCCTGTCACCCCAGGGTTGGGCAGAGCAGATTGGGAAGGTGACAAATGAAGGCAGCAGATATAGGTGAACTTTGGGATCATCTCCCACCCCATCTCAGCCCCCTTCTCCCCTTTCTCCACAGGAGTGCCAGCTTCTCCCAAGCCACAAGGTCTGCCTTCTTCATGCGGAGTGACACTGCAGTCCAGAAGCTCTCTCAGGGCAATGGGCACTGCGTGAACGGGGTCAGCGGACAACTCCATGGCTTTTACAGCCTGCCAAAGCCCAGCCGGCACAACTCGGAGTTCAGGGACAGTGCATACGACCTCCCCCGTGCCTTTGGTTCCTACAGCCACCCCAAGTCGAGCCTCACCAGCTCTGAAACGGATAACGAGGAGGTCTACGTCTACAAGACTCCCAACAACACCCTATGCAAGGAGTTTGGGGAGCTCTCCACAGAATCCTACGATATCCCAGCCACACCACTCTCCATCTACCAGATCCCTCGGACATTTACACTGGACAAGAACCACAATGCTCTAGCTGTGGCCGCTAGTGACTCGTCCGCAGCACCACCCCCGAGACCCCCAAAACCTGGGCAGATGGAGCCACGGTGGGGCAGCCCACCCCAGCGGCCCCAGCCTGGTGAAAGTTTAGGGTTGGCCCCCATGGCAGCCACCATCCCCCGGAGAAACACACTGCCAGCGGTGGAGAACAGCAGGCTGCACCGAGGTGAATTTGGGGGTGGGGAGCATGGGGGCACTTTATCCTATTGAGCAGCCTTGGATGGGGCAGTCCTGCTGGGTTGCAGAATTCCTCCCCAGTGGGGATTGGGCCCTCTTTTTTGCATGCAGTGGGCATAGAGAGGTCTTCCCAGCCCACTTGAGTGGCTCCACTGACTCTTGTATGTTTTGTGCCTTGAACCAAAAAACCAATCCTGCTTGCCTGTGCAGTGCTTCACAAGATTTTGATGAATTTTGGCCATTTTTAACTTGGTTTTAGTTTCAAGGTTATCACAATACACTTCAGTCTGGAGCTACCTTTGGTTTGTTCAGCAGACAGACATCATTCTGCTCATTTGCAAGACCTGATGTCATACAGCAGAGATGCCCTTCCCACTGGCTATGATGGGCCATAAATGAACTTGTCCTTTCCAAACCCTGTTCCTAGGATGAGATGGTTGCAAAGTAACTTAGAAGAAGTGGTTGGAGAGAAAACATACCGTAAATTATACAGGCAGCTCCCTAAAATGTCTCCTCCATCTCCTCCTACCTGTACGCCAACATATAGGCTGAGAGCAGACCCAAGTGTAGCAGTAAATAGACCAGTCTAAGAGACTAGCACCCCATCCTCACCCCATCCACCTCTTACCAGAGGCTGCCAGCCCTCAAGCCTGCCAAGTGAGCTGTAACAGAGCTCTGCCTTAACGCAGTTTTGTCACTGTGATCTACCCTATGTGACGTGTTCACCCCTGAGATTTTGCAGCACTTGGACAGAACCGGGTTAGGTCCATGCAGCACAGGCAGTTGCACTGATGAATAGAAAGATGAAAACTGGGAGGGAGCACAGCAGGGAAATCTGTGAAAGGCTGAAATCCATGTCTTCCCACCAGCTTCTGCCATCAAGAATAGATACCACCCTCCCATTACTTGGATTCAGTTGTCAGGGCCCCCTTTTACTAGCAATTGCACTGGGACGCATCATGTGCTTGTGATTGTGTTGCAGCTTCTTCTTGTGAGTCGTACGAATACCCCCAGCACGGAGGCGGCAGCACTGTCCAGTCAGTCGAGTCTATGAACGATGGGTACAACTCCTACCTGGTGAGCTTGGTGTGGGTCACCACACTTACAGGCACTATTTGTATCTTATAGATTCAGAGACAAATCAATTCCAGATGGGACCTCTTCACAGCCCAGTCCTGCAGAGCTAAGTCAAGAACAGAAAGGTTTTATGGCTGATTTCAGTTAAGACCATCGTGTTCTGCAGGTTAGAGATGGAGGGACAATCACCTAAACCAGCACCACACACCAAGCTTTGCTTAGATGCTTTCTCAGAGTATATCTGCCTGGAGTTTTGACCCAAAAACAGCATCCAGAGGTTTGGCTTCCACAAACCCCTGGATGCTGCTGAGCTGAATGTTGACACGTTGCCAGGACAGCCTCTTTTGTGCTCTTGCTAGGATTTCCCGAGCTGGAAGTGGCATTGAAGCAGCCTTCCATACTGCACTTTCCCCCTATACTCAGCACTAGTGATGCCACACCAGAAATACTGTGTTCACTACAAGAAGCACATCGAGGTGCTGGAGCATGTGCAGAGAAGGGCAGCTAGGCTCATGAAGAGTCTGGAGCACAAGTTCTATAAGGAGTAGTTGAGAGAACTGGGCTTGTTTCACCTGGATTAGAGGAGGCTGAGGGAAGGCCTCATCTCTCTCTGTAACTACCTTAAAGTAGGTTGGAGCAAGGAGGGACTCAGCCTCTTCTTCCAAGTGGCTAGTGATAGGATCAGAGGAATTGGGTACAAGCTGTATGAGGGAGAGTTTAGGCTGGATGTTAAAATTAATTTCTTCACTGAAAGGGTTATCAAACACTGGAACAGACTGCCTGGGGCAGTGGTGGAGTCACCATCCCTGGAGGCATTCAAAAGGCAGATAGACATAGTGCTGAGGGACATGGTTTGGGGGTGACCTGGCAGTGCTGTGTTCAAGGGTGGAATCAATGATCTTAGAAGTCTCTTCCAACCAGAGATAATCTGATTCTGTTATTTGAGTCATGGCCAGAGCCTGGGAAGAATTACTTTACAGGTTAAGCAGGCTTGCAGCTCACTCTCATCATGAGAAGCAGCTCATATCTGGGTGATAAAGATCTTTCCCTCAATTCAGGATGTGGGATGGGGTTGAGCAGTGTCTGATGCTCATGTCCTCCCATTTGTCCCCCAGCAAGCCAAGACAGTGGTGGCCCGCTCCCACAGCACTGACTCCGAGGACAACTACGTCCCCATGAACCCTGGTTCCTCACCCCTGATCCACACAGAGAAAGCCAATGACAATGCCCAAAATCTCTACATCCCCATGAGCCCTGGGCCACATCACTTTGATCTGGTGGGGTTGTCCACGGCCACCCTCCCCGTGCATAAAGGTGGAGCCATGGCGCAGTGCCACAGACGGTTGAGTGAAATCCAGCCCCCACCAGTCAATCGCAATCTCAAACCCGACCGGAAAGGTAAGAATGGCTGTTTGTGGGCAAGTCTTTCCAGGAATCCTTTTCTTCCTGTAATACTTTGGGCTACATCTGTCATCATGTGCACACTCAGTAGAGGTCTATGTGGGGTGTGGTTTGCTACTGTCAGCACAGTCAGACCTTCAGATCTTTCCCATCTCCTACTCTTTTCAGGGAAACTATGGTACAAATGAGCTGGGCAGAGAGAAACTGAATGAGGTACAACAAGAGTCAGTGTGGAGTCTTGCATCTGGGCAAGAACAACCCCAGGGACCAGGATAGGCTGGGGACTGACCTGTTGGAGAGCAGTGTAGGAGAAAGGGACCTGGGGGTCCTAGTGGACAGCAGGATGACTATGAGCCAGCAGTGTGCTCTTGTGGCCAAGAGGGCCAGCAGCATCCTGGGGGGATCAGAAGGGAAGTGGTTAGCAGAACAAGAAATGTTCTTCTCCCCCTCTACTCTGCACTAGTTAGGCCCCATCTGGACTATAGTTGTGGGCCCCTCAGTTCAAGAGGGACACAGAGCTGTTGGAAGGTGTCCAGCGTAGAGCAACAAAGATGATGAAGGAAGTAGAACACCTCCCTTATGAAGAAAGGCTGAAGGAGCTGTGTCTCTAGCTTGGAGAAGAGGAGGCTGAGGGGTGACCTCATTAATGTCTATAAATATGTGAGGGGTGGGTGTCAGGAGGATGGAGCCAGGCTCTTCTCCAGGTCATCTAGTGATAGGACAAGGGGCAATGGGTGCAAGCTGGAACAGAGGAGGTTCCATATAAATATCAGAAGGAACTTCTTCACAGTGAGGGTAATGGAGCATTGGAACAGAATGCCCGGGGGGCTGTGGAGTCTCCTCTGGAGACATTCCAGACCCACCTGGATGTGTTCCTGTGTGACTTGGTCTAGGTGATCCTGCTGTGGCAGGGGGATTGGACTAGATGATCTTTCATCTGGACATCCCTTCCTATCCCTAATGATTCTATGATTCTATGAAATGCAGCTTTCATGGTGCTTGAACAGCCTTTTTCAAACCATCCTGTCCTTAGCAGGAGATGCACAGAGCAGGAATGATTTCAGCCCCTTTGCCTTCATTCCTCCCTATACAGACAGATAGGACCTCCCTTTCCAGGCAGATAGGACTAGCTTCACATTCACAAGCTCTGATCCTCATGGGAGACTTTAACCACCCCAGTATCTGTTGGAAAGACAACACAGCAGGGCTTAAAAAATCCAGGAGATTCCTAGAGTGCACAGATGATAACTTCCTTCTCCAAGTGGTAGAGGAGCTGACAAGGAGAGATGCTATGCTGGACCTTGTCTTCACCAACAAGGGAGGGGCTGGTGGGGAATGTGAAGCTCAAGTATGCCTGCAGCCATGACTGCAGCGATTGTGAGGTGGTGATCAGTTACGAGTGGCATTTCTCAGGGGTCTGCTTTGGGCTCAGTACTGTCTCACGTCTTTGTTGGTGACATGGACAGTGGCACTGAGAGCACCCTCAGGGAGTTTTCCGATGACATCAAACTGTGTGGTGTGGTTGACAAGCTGGAGGGAAGGGAGGCCATCCAGAGAGACCTTGACAGGCTTGAGAACTGGGCCTGTGCAAACGGCATGAGGTTCAGTAAGTCCAAGTGCAAGGTTGTCCATCTGGGTTGGGGCAATCCCAACCACAAATACATGCTGGGTGGTGAAGGGATCGAGAGTTTTCCCGAGGAGGACTTGTGGGTGTTGGTAGATGAGAAGCTCGACATGAGCTGGCAGTGTGTGAGTGCAGCCCAGAAGGCCAGCTGCATGCTGTGTCAAAAGGAGTGTCCCCAGCAAGTCAAAGGAGGTGATTCTCCCCCTGTGATGACTCTTGTGAGACATCAACTGGAGTAATGTTCAGTTCTGGAGTCTTCAATGTAAGGAGGACATGGAAATTTCAAAACATGTCCAGAAGAGGCCACAAGGATGATCAGAGGGCTGGAGCACCTCTCCTACAAAGACAAGCTGAGGGAATTGGGGCTCTTCATCCTGGAGAAGAGAAGGCTCTGAATGGGGCCTGAAGGGGGCCTAAAGGAAAGCTGGAGAAAGTTTAATGAAGGACTCCAGAGACAGGACAAGAGGGAATAGTTTCAAACTAAAAGAGGGTAGATTTAGATTGGATCTTAGGAAGAAATTCTCTACTATGAGGGTGGTGAGACATGGAACAGATTGCCTAGGGAGGTTGTGGGTGCCCCCTCCCTGGAAGTGTTCAAGGCCAGATTGAATGGGGCTCTGGGGAAGCTGGTCTAGTGAGAGGTGTCCCTCTCGTTGGCAGGGGTGTTGGAACTAGATGGTGTCTGATGTCCCTTCCAACTTGAACCACTCTGTGATTCTGTTTCTCTCCAAAATCTGTGTTGTATTCAGATGACCCATAATTCTCCTACCGTTTCCTTGGTGGATTTAGAAAACTCTTCCCTTAGGACTTTGCTTACATCACTCAAATTCCTCCCCAGACCATTGTCTGACATGTCATCAAGGAGATGTGGCGGAGGAGGGCTCCCATCATTAGGGTATCAGCACCTTACCTCAATGTGCTAGCAAGGACTGGGACTGGAGTGCAGTGGTCTTCTCTTCCACGTAATGCACCCCCATGATGAGAAGACAGTTCTTATTACCCTGGTGGTGTCCTTTTCCATTCTCTGCGGGGAAATGCTCAGCCTTTTCCAGCCTCTGTGGGGAGGCAGCTCAAGGCTGGCAGAGCCTGACTTGTCCCCCATCTATCTGTTTAACACAACATTCCCTAGTGAATGGACTTACTGGTTTTGGGGTTTTAGCAGAACCTCATTCCCTGGGAAGCACTTTCCCCCTTTGGGGCTACCCTCGTATTTTGGGGCTAAGATTTGGAGAGAGAAATTCACTCTTTTTCCCACTCCTGGTGTAAATGAGTGCAGAGATTTTGGTTGGGGACAGGAGTCATCAGTGAGGAGGGCTGGGGGAGCTGAGGATCAGAACAAGAAGCAATGAGCATTTCCTTGGGGATCTTCTCAGGCCAGTCATGAATGCTGAATTGTAGGAATGTGCTGCCTCTGAATAAAGGCTTTTCTTCTCCCCAGCAAAGCCATCACCACTGGACTTGAGGAACAACACCATCATCGATGAGCTTCCCTTCAAATCACCAGTCACAAAATCCTGGTCCAGGCCAACGTGAGTTATTGTTGGTTTATGAATTCTTGCTTTGCTCTGTCAGCAGATCTCTGGTCTCACTCTCACTGGTGTCCACGTGTAGCCACGTTGTCACATCTGTCATGGATTAAACATCTCTGGCTGAGTGTAGGAGGAATGTCAGCTGCCCTTCCCCTCCGTTCACTGCAGAGGTTTCTTCAGCTGTCCTTCTGCCTCCACTCACTGGGAGGTTTTTTCTGGCCCACCATCTCATTTTGCTGAAAGGGCACATTTGTAATGGGCCTCCTTGAATCCAGCGGGAAGTAAGCACAGACTGGAACGCAGACCTGATTTTCCCCAGAAGCTAGATGATGCCTTTGACCCCCATTGTGTTCTATGACCATTTTAGAAACAGAACATGCAGAGCCGGGTCATCTGCACTAGAATGAAAGTCCACCTTGCCTGACACCCTACTCCATCAGGAACCAGTAGGAGGTATCTGGGAAGAGGGACATGGATACAGTAATTCTTTCTTAAAATGCCTGGGCACACCATGGCAATTTCAGGCTCAGGGGTTTCCATGGTGACTTCATAGCCAGACTTAGGACTTGGGCCAGATGCTGTCAAAGCAGAGGGCTTCTTCTCTTGGACTTTTTAGGAGCTTAGTAAGCAAAGTATGGTAAGAACCAGAGTATTATTTACCACATCACAACTGGTAGCAGGAAGATCATAGGATTATAGGATCATAGGATGTTAGGGGTTGGAAGGGACCCAAGAGATCATCGAGTCCAACCCCCCAGCCGGAGCAGGACAAAACTATCTAACACAGATAAATTCCTTTAGGTTAGGACTGCACATGAAAGCCCATTGAGCAGCTAATTTAGATCCCTTGAAGAATTTCCTCTTTCTGGGATCTGACAACTCCTGGAGAGCTGTAGCTCTGACACAGGATCTCTGGTCCGCCACAACTCGTGACCTAGCTGAGCCACCCCAGCTCAGCCACACTGGGGTACAGGGCATGATTACACATCCAGCTCTCCTCTCAAAACCCTACTGTAATCTCAGAACAAGGAGGGGAGGACACTCATGGGGTCTGAGCAAGCTGTGTTTTGTTTGCCTTGAAAGCAAAGCCTAGGCTGAAGGAAGTCCGAAATGAAAGCAAAGCTCTTCACTGCAACGTCTGCCTGCCAAAAATAACAGGACTCACACGGTTCAAGTTCTGCTGCTAATTCATGATGTTGTCCAATGAAAGGCAGAAGCAAAGCTTGGCCGCTATGACTCCTCTAATAAATTGGATTGTGTGGAGACTGACTGCAGGGCATGAGCACTGTGTGCTGAAATCACTGCACTGGCAAACAGCGAGCAGGCTTTGATTGACAAGACGTCCGACCCTGGAGAAGCTAATGGATTTTTCCCTTATCAGCTAATCATATGACCCTGCCTTTACTGCAAGGCAACAAATAGCTTTTTAAGACACGAGCTTTAATGCCAGAAGCTGATTGCATTATGTTATTCTCTATAATTAGATTTGGCCAATTGAAAGCAAGACAATCCCTCGGAGCTTTTGTGTTCCAGCAAAAAATTTGGGTAGGACCCCGCATGGTAAACAAATCCTAGAGCTGTGGCGAGGTTGGAGGTGAGAAGCTCCACCAAGGCCGGCCCAGTATGCACCATGATTAAATACTTCCTGTGAGACAACAGAGTTTGTGGACCCTGATTTATGCAGCTGGTAACAAGACAGTTACATGTACATTGCAAGCAAGATGTGATTAGTAATTCCTAGAAAAAAAACCCCAGAGAAGATCAAACCCTGTGATTTCTAACCTGTGGGAAGGTCAGGTTGGAGAACATCAGTGCCACCAGCTCTTCTTAATGCTTAGTCATAGAATCACAGAATGGTTTAGGTTGGAAGGGACCTCAGAGACCAGCTAGTTCCAACCCCCCTGCCCTGAACAGGGACACCCCTCACTAAACCAGGTTGCCCAGAGCCCCACCATTACCAGGGATGGAGCATCAACAGCTTCTCTGGGCAACCTGTGCCAGTGTCTCACCACCCTCCCCAGGTCTGAGTATGGTGATGTTTGGAGATATCAGGTGCTGCCCCATCCTACCCCTCCTTTCTAGAGGATACAGAGCCTGTGCAGCCACCATTAATGCACTGACGTTTCCCCTTACAGCCAGACCTTCAACGTTGGCTCTTTGCAATACTGCCGCCCTGTCTCCTCACAGAGCATCACCAGCACTGACTCAGGAGACAGCGAGGAGAACTACGTGGCAATGGTAAGGGCCCCACAGCTAAGATATATGGTCCTTGGAAGGACACACACATTTCCCAGCTCTGCAAACACATTCCTAGCTCATGACATGGAAGTGCTCAGATAGCACCGTGAGGAATGTGGTGCACATCCTTACATGCACAGAACAGTGGCTCTTGTCCCTAAACCAACAGATCCCGCTGGGGTTTGAATGGTACATGAGAGCAGGAACATATATCACCTACTTTTCCAGGAATTAAGAGGGTATAAAAATTCCTATGGACTGCCACAACTTATTTTCCAAATGTAGGGATTTCTTTCAGTTTTTTTTCCTCTGCAAGCTGCTGACATCATTTCTGTGTGGAGGGCAGGGGCTATCGGAACAGCAGAAGGGAGTGGCACTGCTTACAGAGAGGAGGTTTAGTCTCTGTTTGTGAAGCTGATGATTTGAAGCATATTTTTGAGGCTGTGTAACTTAAGGGGGTAGAGGAAATCTGTGCTCAGTGTTTTGCTGCTGTGATTAGTGGAGATCCCAGAGCTGCGCTGGCCTCGCTGAGGTGTGGTTCCTGAGAAATGCTGAAGCCCACATCTCATGTCAGGCATGGGACTAAAATTAGAGCAAAGGCAGCAGAACTGCTCTGATACATAACATCAAGAGCAGGAACTTGAAATATTTGGTAGCACAGGGTACAACATACATGGTCCCACAATGGTTCTGCACACCCTCATCCAAGGCTGGTGAGCAAATATGCCAGCCACGACTCTTTTAGTAGGTCATTTCATTGCCACTTTTGTGTTAATTCCTTTTTTCTGTCTTTCTTCCCATTTTAATTCGTGTTCTCTCTCCTGTCTCTTCTCTGCATTAGCAAAACCCCATCTCTGCTTCTCCTGTTCCTAGTGGCACCAACAGCCCAGCGCCTAAGAAGAGTTCAGGAAGTGTGGATTATCTGGCACTGGACTTCCAGCCAAGCTCACCAGGGCCACACAGAAAGGTATGGGGGGTGCTAAAAATATCTGAATAAAAGGGATGCAATTTTAAGGGCAACAGCTTGGTTGAAAGCCCTGGGCAGGGGTGACGAGTAGCATAGTGACCTCAGAGATGTGATTTCTCCTGCAGGTCTGCTGCTGCATTTATTCCTGGTCAGTCTTTGTTGCATGCCTGCAGCCTTGCTAGAAGCATTACCCAAAGCATGGAAGTGCAGGGGTTCAGGGATGCTCGTGAGAACCAGAAATCCAGCTGGAGATTGTGAAGTTTGTGGTGGACCAGGAATCCAGCCAGAGGCAGTACCTGCAAAGGCTGGCAGGAGGTTCCCCAAGGATTGTCAGGGAAACTTTTTTCTCCTCCAGAACAAGTCCTCTGAAGCCAAACATGGGTTTTCCATCTGAGATACTATCAGGAGCTCTTCTCCTGAGCTCATCAGGTGCTTTTAAAGGATGCTGTTTCAGCAGGAAAAGTACAATCTACTTTCAAAAAGTGAAGGTGCTTGAGCTCTTGCCTGAGGAGAAGGAGCTGTGGGAAGAAAGTGGGTCAGGAATGGGATCCCTCTATCAAGTGTCATGTGGAAGGGGAAACTCCTAATGTCCCGGTTGTTGGTGACTTTTCTTCAGGTTCCTACATGGGGGGAAACACACACACCTTTAAAGTGAATGACAGGAAAGCAGGGTAAAGGAGGACCTTGGAGCATGCCCATATCCAAAGGAAACCATCTTTCCTTAGATAAGAGATGAGGCTTACAAGTCTCTTATGATGGGGATTTCACAACCTCCCCAGTAAGAAGACATCCAGGTTTGACAGAGTGGGCTGGGGAGGGACCAAATTTGGACCCTGCTAAGCACCACAGCAAGCTGGGAGAGAGAAGGAGAGACTGGCTCAACAGGCAAAGCAGCTCATGAGCAAGGGGGCAGTGACGCATAAACCTTTGAATAAACCTTTGTGGGGGAACATGTGAGTTGGCCTCAACTTCCTTGAACATCACCTTGTTTCCTTGGCAAAGAAGCCCACGTGTTAGGTCTTTTTATTGCTTAACAGTTATTCTCCATTTGCTTGTTCCTGCCCAGCAGTATTTCCACGGGTATTACCAACTCAAAGTATAGCCCAATCTGGACAGGTCATTTCAGCCCACTAGAAAAGGCATTGGGACACCAGCTGCAAGCACCTTGATGTTCTCTGAAGTGTTTGTAGAGGCAAAGTTGCAGGACTAGAAAAACTACGGAGAAAGTATCCCCTTTTTCTTCAGTGGGTATCCTGGGTGAACCTGCAAGCATGTGTGTTGTTTTAGAGATGTAAAGTTTCTTCACAGAAAGAGTGGTGAGGCATTGGGACAGGCTGCCCAGGGAGGTGGTGGAGGCACCATCCCTGGAGATTCAAAAAACTGGTAGATGTGGTGTTCCAGGAGAAGCTTTAGTGGTTAGGGTTGTAGAGTGGACAGTTGGACTTGGTGATCTTGAAGGTCTTTTCCAACCTTGATGATGCCAATGATCCTCAAAATAATCTGTGGCCATAGGTGTGTGCAGTCAGCAGAACTAAGAAGGATGAAGCTGGGATTTTTACGCATAAGAATTCTTGAATTCTCTACTAAAGAATGAGAAAGAAGTTATACTGAACTTGCAATAGCAGCAGTTAGATTCCACAACTGCAGCCAAATATTCATGACCCAGAGTTCATGTGAAGGTAGAGATTCAGTTGTTCTTTCCCTCCTTTATACAATCAGAGAATCATAGAATCATTATGGCTGGGAAGGACCTCCAGGATCATCAAGTGCAGCCCTCATCCCAACNCCAATGAGGTCTCCCAGCCTGTTCTTCTCTAGACAGAATAACCCCAGTTCCCTCAACTACTCCTCATAGGGCCTGGATTCTAGACCTCTCACCAGCCTTATTGCCCTCCTCTGGACCTGCTTCAGCACCTCAGTGTCCTTCTGATATTGTGGCTCTCAAAATGACACAGTACCCAAGGTGCAGTCTCACAAGTGCAGAGTACAGGGCCACCATCACCTCCCTACTCCTGCTGGTTACACAGTTCCTTCTTGGCCACCTAGACACACTGCTGGCTCATGTTCAGGTGTCAATCATTGCACTCATGCAAACAAGATGCAGAGCAGACTGAAATCTTTCATACAATACCCTTCAGGAGGTTAGAGGGAGGGTGATGACCTATGGACTGTGAAATAAAGCAAGGGAGGTGCCAGAGAACCTGCAGCACTCATGGTGCTGCTGTGGGAAGGAGCGAGAGGGAAGAGAATGGAGCTGATGAATGACCACGTGGTGTCTGTGTTCCTCCTCCCCGCAGCCCTCCACCTCATCAGTCGCCTCAGATGAGAAGGTTGATTACGTGCAAGTGGACAAGGAGAAGACACAGGCGCTGCAGAGCACCATGCAGGAATGGACTGATGTGCGACAGTCCTCAGAGCCCACCAAGAGCATGAAGCAGTAGCATCTGAGACAGGCAGCAAAATGACAAATGTCCTGTTGGTTTTCCCCAACTGGAGCCCTACCAAGCTGCCAGGTCCACTTGGGCTGGATTTCTAAGACCTGTCTGTGGAGGGATGGGGGTCCTCATTATTTGTTTTCTCTTTTGAAACAAGAAGAAACATAATTTCAGGGGAAGGCTTGGCAGATACTGTTTACCAGTGATAAAGACCAACTGTTTGGTGGCTGGGTTTGTGCTTTAGCTGTTGGATGCACTACCCAGGAATTTCAATTTAGCAATACCAGGTTGCACCCTACGCATCGTTTGCTTACAGCTATTAAAGCCACTTTCTGTGTGCTAATACTGCATCATCTCTCCCTGTCTTTTTCCATGCTGTACCCCCAGGTTTGCAGCATAAGACATCATTCTCCAGCCCTGATTCCCCATTCCTCATGGTTGCCCTCTTCTCTGCCTCTTCCCAATCCCAATATTGAGCAAGGACCATTCATTTCGAAACCACTTTTGTTGTCTCTTGTAAATAATGGGTTCAAAACATCTGAGGGCTGTTCTCCTAGCATGACAACACCCATGCTTTTGGTTGTGGTCATTAACCTTCAGCAGGTCAAAGATCGTCCAGACTGTTAGGTTGAGCTGACTTAGAAGCCCATTGTATACACAGGTGTATGCCAGCACAAGCTCACACACGTGAAAGCACGTGTGAAACAATGGTATTTGTTTGGGTGTCTTCTGCTCTTGATGCTCTCCAGCATCTCTCAAAGTCAGCGGGCTGGAGAGGTTGTCTTTGGATGGCAGAATTTAAGCCCTGATCCACTGCTGATCTGAAACCATTTGCCTGTGAATCTTGCCCTAAGAATCAAAATCTGCCCTGTGTGGCACCAAAAAAAGCCCACAGTTTGAGAGTCCCTCACCCGTAGCCATTGTCCGAAGTTCTGTGGTTGAGTACAAGTGGTGCAGGGAGGCTCTGGAGGACATGTATATCTAGACTGGTGTGAGGATGAATGACAAGGAGGGAATGGAAGGATGTTGCAAGGTCTGAGAGAAGGTGAATGCTGTACTGCAAATGTTGGTCTTGGATGAGATGTTCCGGTGAGATGTGTCTTCAGGGAAAGGAGCAGAGTAATTGACAAGTTGTTTGATGATGAGACCTCAGGTTTGAAAAGAGGCTGGTTAGGGGAGTCAGGGCAAGGTGCTCAGTAGTAGCTTTAATGTTTTGTGGTGAGTGAGAAGGGCCAGACTAGATATTTTCTCCCCATCATCAGTAATGTTTCTTCAACACAGAAAAAGGGCTTGTTGACATTAATGACTCTGGGCTCTAATTATTGGTGAGAATCTGCTGTTGCCCCTTGCCAGCACCATTCACACATCCAGGCTTCGGGATCACTCCCTAGGCAGCTGCCGGGCACAGATTGCCAAGAAGGAAGAGACAATTTATTGCAGAGATAATAATTCATGATCTCATGAAAACAGGAAAGACTAATGATTGCCATGGAGCAGCCTGATTGCCAGACAGCGGGAGCTGACACAAATAAACAAGCCAACTGCAAGCTGAGAGCCAAACGAAGGAGACATTAGAAAGATTAGATAATAGTATTTATTACATAGCTGGAGCTATTCTTTCTGCAAGCTGAACCCCTCCCAGCACCGTAGGCAATGTGCTCCCCACCAGCACCCAAATCGTATTGATTATTTGATGCTTGAATATTTAGACCTCTGTTTAAATTTGGTCTGATTTGCAAAGGGCCAGCCATCACCAGCATGGAGATAGGGTACCAGTCCGTTAAGGGCTCCATGCTGGTAAAACAAGCCTTGCATTTCCAACAGCAGTTTATATTTTCTTCTTGCGTGCCGTGAAAGGGAAAGATATTAATTGAAAAGATACGACGACCCTTTTAAGACACAAAGTGTTGGCCTTTTACAGGAATAATGAAGCAAATATCCCCATGCTCGTGGAAAAAATAATGATCATCTAGGAAGACAAAAAAAAGACCCAAAGGAGAAGATTTTAGCACAGCCAGATGCTTTCTGAAGGTCAGGGATTTGTCACAGCATGCAAGGGCCTTTGCTGCTCGCTGGAAGCTTGCACACTTGTGTTATGAGATAATGAAGAGCACAGTGCTTCAGATTTCTATAGCCCTTTTCATCCTTGTATCTCAGGGGAGACTAAATGCTGGGCTAGATCCAGCCCCACTGAAGTGTGCATTCACCCAGCTGGGAATGAGCTCCCCATCCCCAATGAAAAGCAAATGTGACACAAGTGGAAAGATTATTTTTTCCCTATTTATTCTTCTAAACTGTCAGGCAGATGCAAAAGAAATGAGGCTGGGGGAGAAGGGTTATGGTGCTGGATGGATTTCCATGCCGAAACAGTGCTGTTCGCCTTCTCTCACTGTCAAACGCAGCCACCTTTGAGCTGGATTGCAACAGCAATTTAGGGAATTGCTGCTGCTTTGGGCATCTCTCAATAAAGCCATGCAGCTATGATCGAGGTGAAACGGAGCCCAAGACCGGGCTAAAAAATCTTGGATCAAGAGTCTGAAGAAATCAAGTGGTAGCCTAAACTCAGGCTGAGACGTTTCCTCTGCCGGCAACACGGAGGGCTCAGCAACTACCGAAAGTACCCTGCAAGTAAGCAAGGTGAGGGGGAGGCAGCAGCAATAGTAATTTCTTACGGTGCAGATGCTTGAGAGACAACATGATGGTTTGGGATACCTTGTGCTGAGTCAGTGCCTTGTGCTGCTGTGGTGGGTTCCCACTCCCGCATTTATCTGAAGCATTAATTTAGACTGGAAAAGCCTGCATGATATTGGAGAAGCTAGTTCTTTTTCTCCACATCCCATGAATGTCTGCATTTGCTCATGGGGTGGCAGTTTTCCTATGCTGAGGCTCCCCATTTAGGTGATTTGCTTCCCCGGTAACTGGCCCTTTGCTTTGGTCAGGCCAAGGACCAGGACAACTCAACAGTAGTTATTTGGCAGCTGTGCTTTGCAGCAAGGCCTAGGTTTTCAAGGAATGGATATATTCCTCCACATTTTTCCTGCTAAACACCCAGCAAACGGTGCCTAAAAACTAAACAGCAGCCTATAGAGTCCATGCAGTGCTATTTAGAGGTGACCGTATCAACACCTCCTGAAAGCCGTTTAGTAATCAATGGCTGCAGTGGAAATAGTCATTCCTGAGGGTTGCCGAGCTGATTACAGCAATGCCTAATGATTAGTGTTTGTGCAGTATTTAGAGTTAAGCCATGCTGAAAGGCAGCTGGTTTAATTACACAACCTGTCCAGAACCTCGTCCTGGAGGCACGGAGTTTATGACATCCACTCTATACTTGGATGCTCAAGTATGACTAATTCTTTTGCTAGAAATAGGTATTTTAGGAAGCTGAGTACATTGCAAATTATTCATTTTAATTGTAATTAAAACAGCTCAAATCTTCACAGCAGAGCCCAATCTTCAGCTCTATGGTCCTGTTTAAGAGAAGGGATGTGCTCGGATGTGTGTGTGCTTAAGAACCATTGCTTATGGGACAAATATCGTGACCTCAATATTTAGTTTCATAAAGTAACAGGGCCATGGCTCAAAACACTTCCCAGGACTGAGCTGCTGGTTTTAAATGCAGAAGTCTCCAAAAGTGTGTATCACTTGCTATGTGACTGCTGCTCATGGTTCCTCTGTCTGGTGAGATATGTGAGCTACCTTGGAGCTGACTTGTTTTGAAGTGGCATTTGAGTGCTTAGTGGGAAACACATTTCCAGCTCTGAATGGATGCCAGGCTTAAGCTTAGTCTCAAAATTGAGAAGGAAATCATATGTGAGTGCAGATTTTGCCAGGGCAAATCTAAGCATCTGGCACATAGGGCCAAATGCAGAGCCAGAGCCAGAGGGCTTGGGTTGACTCGGGGTCTGGTGGAATGGATTTGTATCCAGGGCCACCACTCACTGACAAGGGTTTTATATGGGGGAACATGATGCTTACTTTGGCCACTTATTGAGCATGACTTCTTGGGAGGAGTAGAGCCATGCCTAGGTCTTATGTGGTGGTAGGCTTTGCTAGGAAAATGTTTAAATGCCTTCCAGGTCCTGAGTAACCTTTCTGGCTTAGGAGAAGAGGCAGAGGATGGTTTTCTCAAGTCATGCTTGCATTATGTTGGAGTTTCTCCACTCTACTGATATTGCTTTTCCATGTAAATGTTGACGCTCTCTTGCACCGTCCCACTGGAGGGATGTTGTCTGGATTAGATGGGTGCAGTGCATCTGTACCTATGGAGAAGCCCTACTTGTGATGGTAAGGTCAAAGAGCAGAGTATAACCCCACCAGGTGACAAGCAGGGCCACAAAGAGCCATCAAGAAAATCAGAAATACCTGTCCAGCATCAAATTACAAGAGCATATGAACTAGTTTAGGACCCCTGGTGAACCCTTCTCTTCTCTGCCCATGAAACGTGAATGTGCCCATGAGTTTGTTTTGATCTTGTTGCTGTTAATGAGGCTCTTACAGGTAGAGACATGCAACTTTCGGTCATGATTTCTCCTTGGTCTGGAGACCATCATCTTGTCCCTCCATCATCTTGTCCTTGGTATCTCATCCCTGTAGTAGCAATTGTATCTCCTTATTCACAGCTCCTAGAATTGTACTGTTCATCAGGTTGTTACTTCAGTGGCTGCTGGTGAGGAAAGCTGACATGTAGCACAGTGTCACCAAACAGCTCTCCCCCCCATCCCGGCACATGGTGTCAACACCAGCCAACAATCTCTGGAGCAGAAGCAGACCCATGTGGCTGAAAGAGCTTCTCAATGGACTTGCTTCTAATCATCAGGCTCTTAAACTTTGATCCAGCTCATTGCTAAGATACAATGGGTTCGTTTCTAGGCCAGTAGTTTACTCTATAGAAGAAGTTTGCCCCAAGGCCAGGAGATAAGAAACCGTCATTTCTATTGTCATTCTTCGGGTGACACTACACTTTATCTTCAGATGGGACATGGGGGTTCATCAGAACTCTGTCTTCTGCTTTTTCTCTGACTTGTAAAATGAAGAATGTTAGCACTTCTGTCCTCACCTCACAGATGGGTTGCAAGATGTGATGAAGTGGCATCTAATAATGCAAAGAGCTGGTTGAGTCTGCATGCAACAAGCAGGCAGCATGTGATGCTACCTTGTTGTTGTGATCAGCATCACACATCACACTGCACACCTTGCTCTGCAAAACTCATTAAAAATCCCCTCATCCCTAATTAGCAAGGTGGAAAAGGACTTGGCAAGATTTCCTCCTGAGCAAAGGCAGGGGAAAGCCATCTGCAGAGTTTCAGTGCTCTGCTGCCACACTGATCTGAAAATACCACGCTTTCTTTGAGAGCCCTTTGGACATGGTGGCTGAAGGACAGGGAGGGGAAGGGAGCAGGACTCTGGGCTCCACGGGGAGCCTGTGATAACGAATCCCATAGGGTTAGGACCAAACTTTTAGAGTAGTTACGTCCCACTCAGCCCAGCCCTTGACAAAGTCAGCGGTTCACCACTGACTCTGGGCATCCCTGTGTGGGAACAGACCCAGACAAATTAGGGTAGTTTTCTCTATTTGTTTCTTAACCTGCTGCGAGGTGGGGCCAGAGCCTCGGCTTTGAAACCGTGGTGTCCGGCAGCCAACTCGCAGCGATGTTTTCTGTGTTTCAAAGCCTATGACTGTTCTTAAAGAGGAGTATTTTTAATTCTTTTTTTCCATTTGTAGAAGGAAGGACAAGAGTAATCTGTGGCAAACTGTACAGTATGTGTCTTCTTGTGGTGTCACTGTTTGAGTGGTTATTAAGTTTTCCAATCACTGTGGACAGCTAATCACTTAAGTTATTAATTTATTCATTGGGGTTTTGTTGTTTGGGGTTTTTTTAAGTAATTTGAAGCAATTATTTATCCTGTAAATCAGTCTCAAGTGAAGCCTAGACTATACTTTTTTTGTTGTTAATAAACATGGTACATGCCTGACGTGAAGGTGATCTCATTTTTAAGTACTGTATACGCGATGGGAACAACGGGATAAATAAAAGAATGATAATAAAAAGGCATCTCGCACTGGTGACTCTCAGCATGGATTTGATGTGGGGAGAGAATCACTGGCCAAATCAAGTTGAATTATGCAGCACCATCAGAGCTTTCAGAGCATCTTCCCAGCAAGTTATCAAGTATCTCCTACAGCTTCAGGTGTCCTGTCTGGGCAATGAGGGTTGTTAGGATGCAGCCAGGGTCTTTCCTAAAACCAAAACCCAAGGTACGTGTTTTTCAGCTGTGACAGTGAATTTCACAGTATATATCTGCTCCAGGGATATACTTTGGTGCATAGAAGATGAGGGCAAACGCTGCTGTTCTCACTTATCTGCAGCCTAGCACCTGTAAGCCTCAGCTTGGTACACCTAGTCACCCACAAAATCTAAACATAAGAACAAATCTTTTTCCCTAGAGCTAAAAGTTCAACTCCTCACTTCAGGACACTGCTATCTACCCTTAACCAAAGGACACCTGGGGGAGGTCACCTGCCCACAGCACAGACTCTGTATCTCCCTTTTTAAACAAGAGTAGCATCACCTCACAAGTGCAGCACATTCGGGGTTCCAAACTGAAGCTGAGGGTGCAGCTGTGGGATCTCCTTGGCCAGAGGCATGTGCAACACCATGGGCCATACTACTGTATATACTATAGTAGACACTTGGAAAATATACCATATTACTAATATTAACATAGTATATAGGATCATTGGTGCAGCATAGTGACAGACTAATGCTCTATTAGGCTTATCTAAGGTCTTTGATAAGGTTCTTACCTCCAGAGTGGAGAGATGTGGGTTTGATGGATAAACCATTACATGGATAAGTGACTAGCTGAATAGCAACATTGGAAGAGTTACGGTCAATGGCTCGGTTACAGTCGCTGGACACCAGTAAAGAGTGGTGTCGACTTGGAGACATCAGTAGGACCAGTAATGTTATCTTCACCAATAGCATAGATCAAGAGCACCTCAGCAAATTTGCAGATGGCATCAAGCTGAGTGGTACCGTTGGCACACCAGAGGAACAGGGTCCATCCAGAAGTACTTGAACAAGCTGGAGAAGTGAGTCCATGTGAACCTCATGAACTTCAATGAGGCTAAATGAAACGTCCTGCACCTGGGTTGGGGCAACACCCAGTATCAGCACTGGCAGGAGGATTAAGGGATTGAGAGTAGCCCTATGGAGAAGGACTTGGAGACATCAGTGGATGAAAAGCTGGACATGAACTGGCAATGTGTGCTTGCAGCGCAGAAGCCAACTGTATGCTGGGCTGCATGTCTATCTGTGGGCAGCAGCTAGAGAGAGGGGGTTGTGTCCCTTTGCTCCACTCTGGTGAGACCTAGCTGGCAGCAGGTCTCACCAGACCAGTCTCTGGGTCCAGCTCTGACTTCCTCAGCACAGGAGGAATGCTGACCTGTTGGAGCAGGGCCAGAGGAGGCCACAGCAATGATGTGAGGGTGGAAGCCCTCTGCTGTGAGGCCAGGCTGAGAGAGATGTTCAGCCTGGAGAAGGGTCCAGGGAGGTCTTATTGCCTTCCAGTGCTTATAGGAGCCAATAAGAAAGCTGGGGACAGACTTTTTAGCAAAGTGCATAGGATCGGGAAATCAACAGGGACTAAGTCAGACCACCTCATTACACCATTTAAGCTACCAGGCTGCCATCTGTGCTGAGCACTGCATGCAGTTTGCCTCTGCTCATCTCATAAAATCTTGGGGGGAAAGCATAAGACATATTCAGGGAAGAGTGTAGCTATAATACAGCCTCTGTATTTTACATGTTAAGTTGATTACCTGCCTTGATTATTTAAATCAGGATCTCATCAAGGCAGAGACAGTCTTCTGCAAAAATGCCTTCTAGCACGTGGCCCACAAAATGCCTCCAGGTGACAATCCAGACCAAAGCAAGGAGGTGGCATGCCAGCAACATGAAGGCTGTCAGCAACCTCTTTGGACAGGAGGTTTGTAAAGGTCTATTAATAATAGCAGGAAACACCGTATGTTTTGTATAACTTCAGATCCACATTTACTGTGGCAGGGGGGTTGGATTAGATGATCTTTCGAGGTCCTTTCCCATCCTTGATGATTCTATGATTTCCTCTTAGCACACCTTTACATCTAGCAGACTTAAGTACGCTGAACACACTCCACTGTTGATCTACAAGCCATCAGTTGGACTGTGATTTGGAGCAGTGCAGTCTGTTGGGTGCCTGTAGCCGGTTGTGTTCCCCATGGGTCAGTACCGGGTCCAGTCCCATTCAACATACTCATCAATGACCTGGCTGAAGGGTAAGTGTACAGATGTCACAAAGCTGGGAGCAGTGGCTGACACACTAGAGAGCTGTGCTGCCTTCCAGCAAGGCCTGGACAGGCTGGAGAGTTGGGTAGAGAGGAACCAAATCAAATTCAACAAGGGCAAGTGTAGGGTCCTGCACCCAGGGAGGAACAGGTGCCTGCCTGCACAGGTTGGGGGTTGAGCTGTTGGGAAACATTGCAGTGTCTCCTTCTCTGGAGAGATTCCAAACATACCTGGATGCCATCCAGGGTAACCTACTCCGGGTGACTCTGCTTCGGTAGAGGGGTTGGACTAGGTGATTTCCAGGGGTCCCTTTCCACTTCTACAATTCTATGATTCAGAGGGGGTCAGGTTAGGGACCTCCATCCCGCTTCTGCCTGCTTACCGCTTCCAAGGCAGCACTCTGTGTCCTGTATCCTTGAGGCTGAATGCTCATCTTGCATCAGTTTCCCCATCTCCCTTTAGACCCATCAGTCCAAAGGCTCAGTACTGCAGTTGGATAATAAGTCTCTATGTTCAATTAATTAATTTCCTTTATTTATCTACAGGAAAGGCAATAAAAGAACATAATAGTATACACCAGAGATTTGATCTCAAGTGTCCTCTCTAACGGACTTTCTTTTTGTGTTAACCATAGCAATGTCTGTGCTTTGCTCTTCCCTCACAACACCACAGTATTCCCCACCCCCACCCCAGGACCCCACAATCAGGATTAGGCCCTGCATCCAGAACCTAAGGCACAAGTCTCTGCCACTTGTAAACTTGAAATCTCTATTACAGACGCAAGGGAGGAGCTACAGGGACAACAGCTGAGGAGGGACATTCGTGGGAGTCGTGGTCCTGCAGACGTGCTGCCTGGAGCTTGGCTCGGCCTCCTGCCACCAAACCCAGCCCCTGTCCCATTCCTGATTTATGTCACACATTGGTTTGCATACTAGGTATTTATATTGGATTGCTATAATACAGCTGGTTGTCTACCTCCCTTGTAAATCAGCACTTAAAAAAGTAGCTAGTTGGTTTAAGTGGAGGGACAACTGCCATTTGTTGCTCTGTTCAAGATATCTCAAAGGAAAGCCCAGGTTTTGAAGGGCATATCCAGCCCCAAAAGCAATGATATGACAGCAGCAGTCAGAGGTTAAGTAAGTCCTAAAGACACAGCTAGAAACACAGCTGTGTGTCTGGGCCCACCATGTACACTAACAGCGTCCAGTGGTCACAGAGCGGGGCTCTGCTGGAGCTCAAAAAACCCCGACTAGAACAGGTCAGCTTTCTTGGCTAGAGGAGTTTGTGCCCCTTAGTCTCTTTTGAGTGCTTTGCAATGCTGCAGAAAACCCCTCTGGCCAGCCTGCCCCTGCTCACTGTAAGCAGAATAGCATTGTCCCCTTGGCTGTTCAGCATTTTTCAGCCTTTTCTGTATTTAGAGGTTTGTCAAGACTGGCTTCTCAAAACTACATTGAAAACATCAAGCATCCAACCTGAGTCCTCCTCACAATCAACTCAGAACCATGGGAAGCACTGCAGATAGGATCTGCATGGGGCATCTCCATTCCCGGCCCTCCCTGAGTCCATCTTCATCCCCGTCCATGTCCGCTGGCAGAGCGGCTCACAGCAGGCAAGACATGGCTATGCTGAAGCAAAAGGGCACTTCTCTGAGCTGCCGGCTGCTGCTCATCTCTGCGTTAGCTTAGTTACATTAAGGCGTGAAGACCAAGTGCATAGGAAGCGGTGGGACCCTCCGGACACCTCCAAATCAGCCCGAGGCCTTCCTTCTCTATTGAAATGTTGCCCAAATCCTCTTCCAAGATGCTTATTGTCATCAGGGTGAGGAAGAGGAACCTCTGCCTTTGAGTTTGCCTAATGGATATCTGCATGACTGACTGGTTTAACTTGTTGGCTAGAAGACAAGTCCATGAAAGGAGCCGGATCCACCCCCACCTGCTGCTGGGCTGCAGCCCCCTGATGAGTTGTCATCATCCTTGTCCTTGTCAAAGTCTTTCCACCACAGTGGGGATTTCGGCAAGGCAGAAATGTAGGCAGCTCTATTCCTTGCTTCTTTTTCCTGCTCCTGGGAGAAGGAAGAAGGAGAAATAACACTGCAGTTATATCGCCTGGGTTGGGAGATTCTCACACCTTCCATGAGGAGACAGAAGCCTGTTCTGCTGCCTCTGGGAGTGTCCTCCAAATTAAACCAGGGTGAGAAGGCCACCTCTCTGAAACTTGGTAGGAGGGATGCAACAAAGCATGGCATTTCTCCAACAGTCAAAACCAGCCCTTCCATGTAACCTCTAGGAGAGAAGGGACCCTCCCAATTCATAGAAGCATGGAATCACGAATTATTTAGGTTGGAAGGGACTTTCAAAGGTCAATTTGCCCACACTCCCTGCAGTGAGGGACATCTTCAACCAGAGCAAGTTGCTCAGAGCCCCAGGCAATCTGATCTGGAACTTTTCCAGGGATGGAACATCAACCACCTCTCCTGAGCCAGGGTCTCACCACCCTCAGTGATAAAAATGTCTTCCTTCTATCTAGTCTGAATTTCCCTCTTTCAGTTTAAAACCATTGCCCCTTGCCCTGTCACAACAGCCTCTGCCAAACAGTCTGTTGCCAGCTTTCTAATTTTCCCCCTTTAAGCACTGAAAGGTCACAAGAAGGGCTCTCTGGAGCCTTCTCTTTTCCAGCCTGCACATCTCCAACTCTCTCAGCCTGGTGTCATAGCAGAGGGGTTCCAGCCCTCACATCATTGCTGTGGCCTCCTCTGGTCCCTCTCCAATAGGCCTATGTCTTTCTTTTCTCTTGGTTGCTGCAGAACGCTGCAGTTTGGAAAGCATGGAACTCCACCACCTGAGGCAGATCTGTTCTAGCTTGTATTCCCAGCTCACCCACCTTTTCTAGACACTCAGGAGAAAATTTCAGACAGAACTACCTGGGGTAGCAACAGCAAGTCAACCCCAAGCACGGCCGTGAGGTATCTTGCACCAACCTCACCACCGATTTCATCAGGACATCACAGCTGTCTACATATGGCTGCTACAAGGGAAAAGCAGCTTGGCTTCAGGGTGCAGGCAGGTATCAGTGCACACGGACTTACCTCAGGACACAACCCTGCTGCTGCCCGGATGGGCGAGAACGCGGCCCAGGAGTCAGGCAGCAGCAGGATCACACCCTGCTGTGCAGGGCAGCGGGAGTTACCTGCAAGTAGAGGATGTTATCTTTGGAAATGGCTTCCATCAGGTCTTTATGGAGGGAGGGCTCGCTGTGCGGGCGGCCAGCTTCGGCCAGGGTTTCATGCAGCAGGTAGCTCTGCCTGCCTGGCCGCTGCCTGTAGAAAAGGACATAGGCAGTGTCCTTGGGGAAGAAAGAGGTGACATTGCTGACCGATTCAAAGGAGGAGAAAGAGACTCTGGTGTCGTTAAAGAGGTACCACTGGATTTCAAACTCCAACTGCTTGTCAGAAGCTGGTTTTGGCACCCTGTCCCGGGGCTGCTCATGGGGGTCGGTATCAGTGCACTCCCTGGAGTAGCAGTAGTAGTGGCCACTTTCGGAGGAGATGCCTGAATGCACCACCACGCTGCACAGGTCGTACATGACAGACATGAAGCCATTTCCTGAGGTAGCCCTGTCCTTCCCACGCTGGCAAACCTCAGTTTCCTCTGGGGTGATAAGGACAGGCAGCTTGAGCACCACAGGGATGGAGACATTGTCCAAGATCTTCTTCCTCTTCATAGTCCGTGGATCGAAGGAGAAGCGCAGCAGTGTGAGGATGAGGTAGTGTGGGCCCTCTGTTAGCTCTGCCACCTTCTCAGCATCCTGCAGGGACGCACACTTCTCACAGTGATACTTATTCTCTGCTGTCAGTCTCTCCGGGGACAGAAAATAATTGATTAAATCTGGGACAGATCGGGAGTCCTTGGGAGCACATGCCTGATCCCCAAAAGCTGAGAGAGGGTCTTTGGCTGCATCCGCACCAGCAGCATCATCGCTTAGGGGATGTGCCGTACCTCCTGGCTCCTGAAAACCCACCGTTTCTACCAGCACTGGTGGGGCGGCGGGGTCTCCAACAACGAAGGCCTTCCTCTGGATCCAGGGAGATGCTGGAAGCTGGCTTGGGTTTTCAGGAGGCTCGATCAACTGTGGGCCAATTTCCTCCACCGGTAAAACAGACGTGCTCCCATGCACGTGCCTCTCTGGTGGGGGAAACGCCAGGGACAGGTCTGTGAAAGCTTCTTCACGGGATGAGACATTCAGACAGTTCAAGCAGCGAATCTTTGTCATCATTTTACCCCCAAACATCTTCTCAATCAATGTCTTGTTTAAGTAGTGGTGCTCCATTGCCTGAGACATCAAGTTGGATTCCTTGAGCTTCTGGTAGATCCTTTTTCCTGTTTTTTCTTCTTCATGTAATCTTTGGCAAGAGGAAAAAAACGCTGTGTTATGCACCCACACACCACCGAGAGTTATTTTCTAAAGCAGGTTTTCTGTTCTTCACTCCAAAGGGTTAAGCGGGGTTAACCTGCCTGGGCACAGGGGTCTGGTGCAGCAGGAGGAAAGTGGGCATGAGCTGTGAAGGATTTGGGAACTGGAGATCTCCAGGTATCATCGATCCCCCTTTTCTAGAAGGAACACTAGGACACCCAGAGATGGGGGATTTCTAGGTAAACAAAAGGCAAAAATTGACTTTTGAGTGGCTTGTCAGATACCTCTTTACACTTGGTACAGCTCCCTTTGCCTCCAGGGCCAAGGCAGAAATCTTCAAGCTAAACTAAGTTCTGCACTTACCCCTACATCAGCCCAAACAGGGTTTTGTCAAGGAGCCCCAGAGTGGTCTCACTATCTCTCATCACAAGTCTCCACTCTCCCAGCTACTCCAGATCTCAGCCACTTGCCCCGTTTGCACATGGATCAGTATTAAATGTCATGTCAGCCTTTGGATGGCTCCAGAATCAGAGCACTTGCCACGTACCGGTCCAGCAAGTACTTGAGATATTCTGAGCAGTCCTGCTGAGCGCCAGGGGTGAACCAGGGTGGCCAGGAGGCAGAGAGAAAGCTTTCAGGTGAGATAGCAGGTCGCTGGCAGCAGCACAAAAGAAGGAGAAGCATTTTTAATCGGGGGGATCTGGTTCTCATTTCACATAGGGGAATGGAGAGGGGAGGGGACAGTCTTTCTGGTGGCCTGAGTGGGAGCAGAGTGTACCTTTATACCTGCTAAGGTCCCTTTTTTTTCCCCTACAAGGGCTAATCTCAGCACACACGGAGATGTTCTGGGTTTGCTGCAAACCAGGACAGTATGCATGAATTTACTTCACATATCTTCCACAAAATACCCACATTTGCTTCTTCCTTCAATTTTGAAATGGCTTATTTGCCTGACCCAGAGACTTCTACTTAACTGAGCCTGAATTTAATTTGATACTCCGTTTAATTTGATCAGGAACTCTCTCACCAAACCCTTTCATTAAACAAAAAAAAAAACAGAGCAAAGACTCCACAACTCCACAAGACCTCCACTTGTCATTCTGATCACTGCAAGCAGGTAATCTGCATTACTGGGTAATGTAATCTCTGCGGTTGGGAGGCTGCTCTCGAATTAACATGGAAAAAGACCCATCTTCAGCAAAGAAAGGACTGCATGAAGTCTGAAGAATTAAAAATAACTAGTAGGCTCATAGGAAACTAGCAGGAACCTATTAACCATAAACTACACAACAAGCAGACCTCCTTCTGTATTTTGCTCATCACAGATGCTCCAACCTGCCATCAAAACTATTCTCTTCCGTGAGCAAATATGACATTTACCAAGTTGTCTGTATTTCCACACACCACACGCCCCCCAGGTCATCTGTAATGGCATTACACGAGACACAACAAGCCAGCTCTGTCACTTCAGACTTGGAAACAGAGAAGCCCAGATGACTGGCCTCACAGCAAGAGAAAATTCACTGGACTTTCCAAACCAGGTCTTTGTAGAGACAGAAAGATAGACTTCAGAGCAGAGCCAGATGTGACCTAGCTATACCTCCAGGAGTCACTTCAGCTTCATGTTTGTAAGAAAGCTTCTTTGAAGTTTCTTTAAGGGCATTATTTTTGTTTTACTTCCCCTCACATGCAGAGGATTCAAAGCATCTACAATCCGAGGGGGTTACTCTTACTAGTTTTACTATTTTTAAATCTGAGGGCTTCACTATTTTTAAAAAAGACATTTTTCAGGCAATTTGCATTGATTGGTTGTGCTTTGCTGTGAAGCAAAGGGCCAAATGAGCTGCTTCAGTCTGCTGCAGAGCAAGAAGCAAAACCCTCCATGTTACACTAACAGGCTTTTCACCAAACAGACTTCATTGTCAAAGCTGCTAGTTATTACATCAGTCCAACCCAGGAAGACTAGAGGCTGAAGACAGGCAGCTTGGTGTGAACACAGCTCACTTTCATGGGTGATAGGAGTTTGCCTTCTCCACCCCAAAATTAGCCTCTTTCATATAAACAAAGTTTGCCCCGTTACACAAACCCACCAAGATCCACAGCTCCTTATCAGCACGTTGGAGTCGGCAGGAAGCAACTTGGAGACGAGCCTTTCCGCAGCCGACAGTCCAAACAAATAACTAGAACATGAAATAATTACCTGACTGTGCTCCAAAAACGCAAAGAGCCACTGGAGCTTTGTCATCAGGGGCTGGGAGTTGCCCTCAGTTAAGTTCAACACCGAGTGTCGAAAGCTGCAAAAGAAAAGCACAGATGCAAACGGTAAGATGGAAAATGAGTGCACAACGTGGATGAGCAACCCCTGGAGCAGACTTGGGGAGGAGAAAGGGAGCAAAAAACTCACTCTGAAGCCATGAAAAGGGACTGAATGATGCTGTTCATGTAGCAGGTGTTACCCAAGTTAATTAATCCAATCTTTCCCGTCTCTGATTTGGATGCCAGGCGTGGGTAGAAGCAGGCCAGCTCATTCTTCTGGGAGGTCCAAGCATTTTGTCCCAAGAGATGTTTAATCCTGTCTTCATTTGGAATAGGAAGAGCCTTGGAAAAAGACATCTGTGTTATGAACTATTATCTTTCCATGTGAATGATTAGTAACAGGCAACTACAATATTCCTCTGTTAGAGGTGTTCACACAACCTATGTCCCTTGCTCTTCACATAAACATGAAGGAAGAGTTAAATGAAGAGTTTAGCTGCTAGTATTAGTCCTTTAGGGGCATTCAGGATGACTCAGAATTTTAAACCCTTTCTTCTACCACAGTTTGAGGTGTTGATGTTAGGACATCCCTACCAGTACGACAGTTCCTCTGCATTAGACTACAACCTGAGATACTATTTCCACGTGGAAAACAGAAAAACTGCTAAGAGGTGCATGCCTTACTTTGACCGCTTCTAGGACTGGTTCGTAGAGATCTGGAAATCCTGAGAAGCGGAAGAACATGCAGTGAATGAGCTCAGCCAGCTGCTCCAGGGAGCTGGTGGCAGAGTTGGAATCCTCTTTCTTCAGAGAGGCCACCAGCATGGGGATGTGCGGGAGCAGCTAGAAAAGGAAAATTCGGAATGTCAGAAACGGCTCCAAGTCACTCACAGAGCTTCAACACACACACGGAGGAATGAAATTCACCTTCAGGCAAAGAGAACAGTCAACAGGAGTAGACCAGTCTCATTCTTGACTTCCTGCTCTGGCAGAGGTGTTGGACTAGATGATCTTTCAAGGTCCCTTGCAACCCCTTATATTCTGTGACTGTGATTTTGTGATTCAGCCTTCACCCTATGAACTCAATAGCAACTTTTCTGTTGACCTCAGTAGTGCAAATGCTGTAGACTGCATGAGACCTTCAGGTTCGTGTTGCTGCTGTGCCGTGCTGTGATTGCCAATCTCTGCACACATCAGTCCCCACTAAATCACATGCCCGGGGCTGGAATTGGAGGCCCTGGTGAAACAATCGCCATCCCTGGACACATTTAACAGTTGTGTAGATATGGAGCTTAAGGACATGGTTTAGCAGTGGGCTTGGTAGAATCAGGTTAATGGTTGGGCTTGATGACCTTAAAGGTCTTTTCCAACCTGAGTGACTCTATGAAAAGAGAGTTGTGCGCTGAGTACCCCGTGCAGGGAGTGAAACCTACAAGACAGATGATTTTAGCCTACAAGAAGCATTGTCTTGCGTGCTATATTTTATCTCACACTGTACAAACCGAAATGGGTTGTGTATGGTTGGGTGGGTGGCGACAGGCACAGAGACAGCGCATTTGTTAGTTTGCTTCCAGCTAGAAAACTGAGAGGCGAACTCGCGGAGCTCACGGGCACCCTCTGCTGACCCTGCAGCGGCACAGGCTGCTGGCAGCTCCCCAGCCCGGCACTTGCGCGGGACTGACCGCGGGCACTTACGCAACCTCTCTCACATTTATACTCTATGCTATTTTTACCCCAGAACAATCCTGGAGTGAAGTCACAGGGTCCCCAGTTCAGCCATTTCCCGGGCCTCTTGTCCTCACTCATCCCTTCTCCTCTCTCTCTTTTTTCTCCTCAGGACAGTTTTGTTAGAGAACCAAAGGAATCCCAGTGCTAATTTGTACCTCACTATTTTGCCAAGCTATGGCTCACAACTTCCAAACTGCCAGGGCAAACACAAAGAGATAAGAAGCAAAACAGGTTTGTGCCTGTAGTGTTTTAATAAATAGGGGAGGAAACCTGCGCTTGCTGCGCTGCAGAGAGAAACTTCAAGCCAAGAGCATCTGACAGCTTTTGGAATGTTTCAAAAGTTGGATGCCCAACTGAAGACAGTCCGTTGGAACAACCCTATTTTTAGGACCCAAAGAGTTTCTCAAGAAATTCAGGCTTACTTAAAGTGTCTCCAGCTGAGGAATGAAAAATAACATCAGTTGAAAATGTTGGCTAGCTTTGTCTTTTTCCAGCTTATCTGTTTATTCTGTGAATTCTAGGTGAAAAGCAAAATGTACAGGCTTTAACAGAAAAAAGCATAAGATTAATAGGAGTGATTTTCCATTCCTGCTTCTACCATTCAAATTGCTGTCAGCGTGCTGTTGCTTTCAGCCTTGCTTTTTTATTACAGCATTCCAGGGGCAATGCTGGTGAGAAACAGAGCCCTGCCCTAATGTCAACAGAAAAATGAAATATAAAATATCACCGTGAACATTAAAAGGAGATTCTGATGTTGATAGAAGGGTTTGTTTGCTTTTAACAGTGGAGAATTCATAAAGTGCAAGTGTTCCGATCAAGTTCAAGTTTTAGTGTCCTGTTGCTGTGTGGTGTTTTGAAAGAAGACCCATATCATCCAAGAAACTCACATTGATGGCAATTTGAAGTTACATTTGGCAGAGGGCCCACTGAGTCCAACGGACAGTCAGGCACCTGCTTAGAAAGCAGTANCATCATCCAAGAAATAGTGACGGTGCCACACACTGATGGCAATTTGAAGTTACATTTGGCAGAGGGCCCACTGAGTCCAACCGACAGTCAGGCACCTGCTTAGAAAACAGTAACGGCTGCTTAAGAACATATTCCCTGTCCTCCACTGCCTGAGCCCTTCCAGACACACTCACTTAACACAACCCAAAGCCAGAGATGCAACAGCTACCACACTCCTGATGAAAGAGTGGGGACAAATATGGGGCTATATCTTCTAAACCTGCCTATTAACCTACATCCTAAGCCAGCCTGGGTCAGTGGTGTGACCCCCACTCACACCACTCCATCTTCTTCTCTTTCCCTCTCCTGGCAAATGCACAGTGCCAGTCTGTGATAGCCCAGACCAACCTGGCAACCACGACCATCAGGATTTTCTGCTAGATTAGATGTCACCAGGGCTCCTGCATTCAGCACAGGGCCATACAAATAGCTCAGCACAAGGCAGAGTGACTGGAAGAAGCAAGTGGTCTGAGGTCTGGAGAACAAACCCTTATAAGGAACAGCTGAGGGAGCTGAAGAAAAGGATGCTAAGGGGAGACCTTACTGCTGTCCACAACTACCTGAAAGGAGGTTGTAGAGAGGTGGGTGTTGGTCTCTTCTCATAAGCAACAAGTGACAGGACAAGAGGAAATGGCCTCAAGTTGCCCAGTGCAGGGGGAAGTTTAGGTTGGACATTAGGAGAAACTTCTTCATGGAAAGGGTCATCAGCCCTTGGAACAGGCT
>VZRI01004763.1:238169-257582 GCA_013397515.1 Upupa epops
TGTAGATGATGCTTAGGGATATGGTTGAGCAGTGGGTTGGTACAGTTAGGTTAATGGTTGGACTTGGTGATCTTGAAGACCTTTTCCAACACAAATGAGCAAGAGCCGAGAAATTCTCACTGCTGATGAGACTCAGTGTGCCTCCAGTGAGCCAATATATTTTATATTCATTCTCAGCTGACAGCTTTTGAGGTTGAGAGAGGACCATGGAGATACACTTCTCCATAGAGATCACTCCTCCAGCAGGTAGAGCAATGCAGAAAAAAAATGTAGAGCATGCAAATGTTGTACACGTTTAAAATATGGAAGGGCCAACCAGCTTTACAGTGACCTGTCCCTAGAGATGAGCTGTCAGCCTGGTAAGCCTCAAGAGAAATGGAAGGAACCAGAAGAGGAGAAAGCAAAATCTCACTTTCCTGCACCTTGCTCTCTAACATAGGGTCATTGCTCTGCTGTGACAACCAACTCCTTTTAGGCTCAGAACTTGACTCCACATCTCAACACTGGCTTCATGCTGCCCAAAGAGCTGCCTGGGCTGCAGGAGAGGCTGACAAAGGCTACCTGCAGCTGCCAGGGCAGCTTACAAGTGGATGGACAGTGTTGGGTTTACATCATTCAGTGAAATCAAGCAGATGAGGGAAATACCACCCAATATCTCAGCACCTCTAGCCTCCCTTCCCATGTTGCCCCATGGCATGGTTACACTCAGGGCAATGCCTTCACCCAAGTGACAGACACCCTCTTACCAAGTGAAATGCTTCATGGGAGTGCTGGAAGCTCAGCAGCATGTACTGCAGGACGGACAAAGCCCCCTCTCTCACAATAGGGTACATCAACTTGGAGAAGACCTGGTCAGGAAGGAAAAAAATCAAATGAGAAGGCAGGATGGCACCATGAGATGCAGGAGAAGAGGCTGACAGGAAAGAGAAGCACTGGGCATCTACCACAGCTGTTGGTCTGTTCCTACTCCACAGGAGATATTGAAGCAAGCAGCCTACAGCTAGGTCCCCAGTCATCTCCTGTCCAGAGCACAGCTTGGGGACATGCTAAAAATACCCTGTGGGTTATCCTCATCCTTCCAGGCTTGTCCAATGTCCTGCACCATGAGATGCAGACCTCTGCAGCACCACTTCTGTCCATACATCCAGATGGACAAGGCCATGGAAGCACTAAAGGATGGTGGATTTTCTAAAGTGTGCCTTTATTGTGGTGTTTGGAACTTTCTCAGTAACTTTCAGGCAAAGAGATAGAAAGCAAAGGCCTTTCAGAAAGGCTGAGTTATGGCATTTATCCTACTTTACAGAAAATGGTGTAAGCTGGCAATGCCCTTTCTGAGAGGGTCTAAAAAGCACGTTATTTTAAGGGCTGTGTCCTTTCCTATGCATTAACAACAAGATAAAAGAAAAGCCAGCGACGCTTGACTACCTAGGTACATGGGGGATCACCAGGGCAAATGCAGTTACTGATAATGTGCCAATACTGATGACTATGGTCTTGATAACTTCTATGGTGACTTCCACTGGAGGCTCAGACAAGTGTTACCACCACTATACAAAGGCAGGAGCAGCAGGACTGCAGCATAGAAAAAACTTTTTGAGGTGGTGAGTGATTTCAACCCTTGGTCACACGGTTTTCAGAGGGCAGCAAGTACTCACTGCTGAAGCAGCTGATGTCTACGGCAGTGGAGGCTTTATCTGTGTCAGTAAATGAACTAAGGCCAGGGCAAAGCCTTGAAAGCAGAGGACACAAGAGACACAATGTTCCCTTCCAAACCCCTAGGAACATCACACTCTTTTCTATACACCTCAAGTCACACCTCCCTCTCATTCAGTTGAAAGACAAGATATCTCAGAAGCAAGAAGTCTATTGTTCACACTTGTGTTCAAAAGAGGCCACTGACCTTCTCAATTTTTGAAAGAGTGACTTCAATCAAGATGCTGAACTTTTTCACTGCAGCCAAACCCTTTAGCAGAGCAATGATCCACTTATCTATGTTCTTTCCCAGGGGCCAGGACACCCAGTCAATCATCCTGAAACGAAACAGAACTATTGAAGTAAAATTAATGCATATATTGTGGAAGTCAAGCTCTGCTCTGGATTTAAACCTTCTCCAAACTCAGGTCTAGTCAGTGGGATGACCAAGTAAGAGGCAGGTATAAGGCATTTCACCTGTTACCCACAGAATCACAGAATTACAGAATATATTTGGATGGAAGAGACCTCTAAGATGATCAAGTCCAACCTTGGACCCAACAGAGCCTGAAGTGAAATTACCTCAATACCATCATTACACTTTGGTTTAGCAGAGGACCAGACCCAATTGTATAAGAAGAAATTGAGGTTTCTTCCACGAAGGAGTTTCTTTCACTGAGATTCAGATCTTTTAATGCTCTGTGTGGAAAAACATTATTTCTACTAACACATTCTAAGAAATAAATACTGTAATCTTAATAGAGGCCAGATATTCCTGAATGTCACAGCTAACAAATTTTATCTACAGTCACTCAACCAACACATTGCCATGATTCTCAAAGTAATAAGTATATTACAGAATTCACTTTAAAAAAAAACCCAACCAAAACCTCAGGCTAAGTGATGCCAAATTGTTTCTGCTTAAATTTAACATTAAACAAAAAAAAAAAAGGGAAGTAACTAAGGCTTGGGATCTCCAAGGGTCAAACTTTTCAGTACCTTTGATTTGAAGATATTCCAGATCTTCAGTCTCCTACCTCAGTCTGCCTGTCTTACCTTCTTATCAGCCTGTATGTCATGCAAAATATATGGAGGAAAAGAGCAGGAAAAAGAGAAGTCTGCAAGCAACTGGAAAAATAAAAGGCTAACTAGTACAGAAAACCTGAAAAGCAGAGTATGTTGGGATGGTGAGAAATACAAGAAGTCAAGCCACATTGGATAATTCAGCTAATACCAGAAAAGCTTCCTCAGACGTTTCCATCAAAGGAGAATAAGGAAAGCCATGCAGCCACTGTGTGCAGAGGATGTGATCAAAGATACGCTATGGCCTCCAGATGTGACTTCCA
Organism: Upupa epops; assembly: GCA_013397515.1. Lineage (NCBI taxonomy): Eukaryota > Metazoa > Chordata > Aves > Bucerotiformes > Upupidae > Upupa > Upupa epops. The sequence goes on from VZRI01004763.1 coordinate 241,208, forward strand.
AACTAAACACACTCTCTGCCTCCATTTGCAGCAAGAGGAAGGAATCGATCAGGATGACAAAGAGGAGCCAGATAAGAGTTATGAGAATGGAAACAACAGTAATGGCAGTTGATAGGAAAGAGAAACATGAAGGGCTCACAAACTCAAAACAAAAGAAGTTGGTGATTTCCATCACATAAAATGTAACACTGGTGAGTTTTAATGACTGTTAACTTTGGAGTGGTTCTGTATGACAGGCAGTGAGGGGATGACTGGAAGAAGGCATATCCTGCCACAAGGGTTTCCATAGGTGCCAAAGTCAGGTTTGTCAAGATATATGAATTCCTAGTCAAAGGACAGAAGACCATCTCTGACTACCTGAAAGGAAGTTACAAAAACTATTCATCATTATCAAATTGTATCAGCACAAATTTCCTGAATGCAGCTGTGAAATCTGTGATGCTGGGAGGCATCATCAAAGCAAGAGAAGGACCAGGGTATCATGAGGAAGACCTTGAGAATTAGAAATGCAGAAGTAGGAGGAAAAGTATCGACTCAGAACTCATGCAAGGTACAAGAAATGGATGTTCCATGACAGTAACTGATCTGCTTGACAAGAACCACAAATACTAGGTGGCTACAAGCTCCCAGTTTAAAAGTACCTGTGTAAATGAGCAACATCATGCTGTGGTGCAGAAGAAAAGGTATTTTCTGTGTCAGAACCTCTTTATCCATTGTTTAAGGCCATGAGGACCACACCTGGAACGCGGTGCACAAGTATCACCCTCCATGTTCAAGACCAATGAGCAGAAGCGGGAGCAGGTGTTGAAAAAGGCTGTTAAGGTGGCAAGGGAAATGAAGAACATTTTCTGCAACAAAAGCTTAAAATAACCTGGCTTGTTTAGCATAGCCATGGGAAAGCGGAGATGGGAAGGGCCTGCTCTGCGTGCTTACACTGAAGGAATAAACACAAAGGAAGGAAAAGAGCTATTTCAGCTATTTATGTTGGCTTAAGATCAAATGAGCTATAAGATGTCCAGAAATACTTATGGGCTGGCTATTGGAAGAGATATTTGAACAACTAAAGCAACCCAGTGGTGGAAAAGCTGCAATAGAAGAGCAGAGGGAGTAAAAGCCCTTTCTGCATTGAGCAGAGGAGTTGAAGGTTCATGAAGGGGGTCTGTAGTATCAACACAGAAAGCTGGATCTGGAGATCCAAGGGTCCTTCTTGACAGTCTTCTTTTACATAGGCATAAACCAACTGTCTCTGCTTTAAGCTGTTTTTATACCAGCACTAGTGACCAAGTTATAGTCCTGCCTGTTGCCAGCTGGTTGCTGCAGTACAAGAAACAACCTTTTAAACTCACATTGTATTTTCCACAAAGCCCTGATTTCCCAAAGGAGCCATTTATTGGGATGTGCTACGCTTTTAACAGTTCAGATCCTGCTTTTCAGAAGGAGCAAGTGTGTGACAGCAGATACCTGCTTACCTGGGCTCTTTGAAACGCACACACACAGAGGAAAAGAATAATTAAAAAATCAGATCATTGAGCGCTTCTCATGGATGCACATTAATAGAGTACATCAGAAAAGAGACAAAGTCCAAAAGATATCACCAAAAGAGACTGTGGTGTACACTCACACCAGCAGATGCCAGGCTTGCTTTTTTTAACCATTATTTGTTCCTTAAAACACTTGAGCAGAAGCTCCACCCCAGTCCAGCTTTGTCCTCTTCTACTAACTCCCAGCCCTAAGCATTGGAAGGAAAGGCTAATGCATGCAAGCAGTTTAGAGGGGAACTTAAGCTGAATGATCCCTTTGATTCATACTTTTATTCTCTGATCCTACAGGCATGAAAGTCAGACGATGGTGAAGTTTTCTGGGGCACCCATCTGCTGTAAGCACGTCACCCAAACGTCCGCATTCCTGCTAGTGATCCTAATTACACTTGGCAGGCTCTGCTTGATGTTTGGCTAGTTCTGAGTAATCATTTACTCATCCTTCTGCACGACAAAGAATGTTTTAAGGAATGAGGCAATTGGTTTCGCAAATTCTATATTTAGACACTGGTGCTTTTAGAGGACTTAATGCCTGCAGCTCACAACAGCAGGTACCCAGGAGAAAAAGAGAGGAGGGCTAAGAACTGAACTGATAACTTACTCTTTCATCGTGAGCTGCTTTGATCTTCTCCAGCAAGCCAAAGAGAAAGAACCCTTTCCTGCATACATGAACTTCCATACATGAACAACTTATTCTGTCATAGAATCACAGAACCATTTGGGTTGGAAAAGACCTTTAAGATTATCGAGTCCAACCATTAACCTAACTCTGCCAAGCCCACTGTTAAACCATGTCCTTAACCTCCGCATCTACACAACTTTTAGACACATCTAGGGATGGTGATTCAGCCACTTTCCTTTGTCAGCCTGTAACCTTACAGGGGAATTATAAAAGTCCTGCAATAAGAAGACAAAAAGAAAAATAGGTGTTTCCAGTAAGATCAAGTCACAGCAGCTCCCTTGGGTTAAGTGCATGTGCTACTGCATGCAAACGTCACCCATCAAAACCAAGACCTCTAAGGCAAACATTGAGTTGAAGATATTCCTAAGCAAGTCTGGAGAAAGGCGCTGAAGACAACAGACAACTTGGTCAAAAGGATGCAAGGAAGATCGAGTCACACCGAAGGGGGCACTGGTGCTGTAAAGTCTAGGTCTGACATGTCCAATAATATTTCACCCACTACTCTTGACAAAGTTTCCCTTGTCTCTGCCTGCACAGAGGGCAGGGATAAACATACAGCTTCAAGATCCAGTACCACATTCACCTGACAAAAGTCAAGGTGGGATCATTGAAAGAGCTGGGCATAGCTCCATCTCCAACATTTTTAGCTGTCACTGGTGATTGGGGATTACGTTGTTTTGAGAAGAAATGGAGATCAACACAAAATCCTGTAACAGAGATATTTGTGGAAAAAAAAGCCCTCCACAGCTTCTGGAAATAAAATCAGAACTCCTCAAGATCTCTTATGTTTGGCATCCAATAACACTACTTATTTCTAAAGAAAAACATTAATAAATTGTCTTTATTCTAGTTCTCTAGACTCTCAGGGCTGGAAGGAAGGATGTGGAAATTCCCTTTTCTCCCCCCACTCTCCTCACTAGACAGCACCAGCCAACCCGGGTGGGATAAAACTACACAAAGGAACTGAGAGCAGCTCAGCGGCAGGTTCTTCTCCAAACTGAGAACGATGGAGCTTTTCCTACCTGCCAATGGCTGTCATCATTTGCACATCAGTGATGCTGTCATCGTTGGTTAGGTTTCTTATGATGCCATCCATGAGCTCCAGAGGGACAAACTGGACCACACTGGCTAAGGCATTGGATGGCGCTTCCTGCTCCTCTGTAAGACACAGATGAGCACCAGCAGTGAAAACGTTAGTTGCCAGGAAAACCAGGCACATGAGGTAATTTTTCACCTCCATAAGCCAAATCATTTCTGCCTATGTAAAATGGAACAGACAGTCACAAAATCCCAGTCAGCTGCTGCAAATGAGTAATGTCGAGTCTGCTCTTAGCTCTGTTAGGAGGGCAATTCCCCAGATCACAGCACAGCACATAATGAGGTTGGCTCATAGCAGATGAGATGTTGCATGAAGCCATATGGAGCCCAAAGGGAGGAAGAGATCACAGGCACAAGAACATTCTTGAGCCAATTCTAGGTCCTCTGCATGCTCTCTTCATACCAAGTACTGCAAATAACTGAGATGCAACTGCAGGTTTGCCTGCCTAGAGCACCTTCCAAAGGATAAGACTTTCATACAGAGGTCACTGAAAAACTCATCTCCTCTTCTAAGTGTTTCATGCACTTAGAAATAACTGAAGCAGGATTTCATCTACCATAATTACCTGTTCTTTCATGACAACAATACCTCAAAAACCATCTTGAGACTGTATGTAATAACCTAAAGCCTTCAGAACTTAGATAAATATCTTCTGTCCTGTCTTAAGACACATCTACTCTCCAGAGAGATAGGTCTTCCTATCTCTATAGATTGGTGAGACTTAGCTCCTTAGCTTTGTCCCTATTTTCTGGTAGGGCCATGGGGTTCCGTCAAGTCAGCCATAACAAAGTGACATCTCTAGAAGCTTTCACTCTAACCAGCTGCAGAAAAGGTGTTTTTTATCAAGCCCAGATGATGCTGGGAAGTGCTAAGAAAACACACCTGTGCTACAAATATTTCAACCGAGTTAGCAGCTGCTGTGTGCAGACTCTGTGTGGTTCTAGGGGATACTGTTTTCATAGCCTGCAAAACTTCTAGGTATGCTGCTCATTATATTTAAGCTGTGACTGCATTTCTGGAGTGGATGAGAATCACACAAGATGTCTAATCAAATTTGTCTTTACCAGAGCAAACGTTTACATTCATGGTCTTTGTTTTTTTTAATTACCTGTTGAAGAAATGAGAGTGAACAGCTCCTTCAAAGAGGGCAGGATTGCCGAGGTCTGAGTCCTCCAGATCCTCTGCAGCAGACCGCTCACTTTGTTCACCTGCTCCAAAAACTCCATGATGTCCTCTTCCCCCTCAGAGACGCACTGGAACTGCCCGATGCACCGGATCAGCTGCTGACAGAAGAGGACCTGGTGTTTGCCGGTGGGAATGCATTGAGGATGTTGAGTTAGGAGTCTGCTGATCTTTGCACACTGCTTGGGGCTGGGCCTCTCGCAGACTTTCCGGAGCACCTCGATCCTCAATAAGCTGAAGATGCTGTTTGCTGATGGGCTTTCCAAAACAAACTGCAGTCCTAGTTGGATATAATCAAGTACATAATGACTTCTCTTCCCCAGAGGTCCATAACCTTCCTGGAGAAGACTCAGCAGGAAGCGGACATTAAAGAACTCCTCAAATTCCTCTGGGTGGTAGTGGCCATACACCTCCAAAACTTCTTTCCCGATCTCTCTTTTATACTTGGTGTCCCCTATGAGATAAAGCTTGGTAGACAGCTCCAGCATGGACCAGCATTGTTCACTGTCCATGGGCTGCTTTGCTGCCTCAATGACACGCCTCACAAGCCCTTGCTTTACATTGATGGGGTATGAGGACATCACCACAGCTTCCAATATCTTATCCATCTCTGCTCCCAGCTGCTGAAAAAGAAGAGCAGAGCAGCAGTTTAGCCCAGGCAGGATCTGCTGAGCTTTCAAGCCCAGGCTACCAAAATAGGTCAAAAGATTCAGAGCTGACTGGGAGCACTATGAATAATAATAGCAATAATAATCAATAATAATGATAATGGTAATTCTTTTAATGGTTTCTTTCAGAAAAGTTTCACTCTGGTGATGTTTGACTGAAAGGAAAGCTCCCAGACTGAATGAATACACAGAAACACAGGATTTCTTCAGACTAATCACATTTTTGAGCATTTTTGTCTTGTGAACAACCAAACACAATCACATGCTTGACCCAAGTGATATATGATCTTCCCCTCTTGGATGGGTTCAGCAGCTCCAGGTGGTGCTCAATGTTTTACAGAATCCAATCCCCACTGGAGACAGTCTGCCACAGACCCATGGAGGTGCTGAGTGGGGAATTACAGGAGCCAAGATCTTCCACTGGTGTCTGCTGGCTAAGGTGGCCTTGAAAGGCAAAGGTGTTCCTGATGTTTGTCTTCCTCCCCACATTCAGGGAAGGACAGAGAAGCCCTAGGAGGGAGAGATAGGACTGCAGCCTCTCTGTGCAATAGCAGGGGTGCACATTTGACATTTACCCTGTGTGGTCAGCTGCTACAGCTGAGTGGTGCAGTCTTGGCTGCTCCCCAGGGACCTGCTGCATTTGTATGCAGGACCAAAGGGAGAGGGAAGAGAAACTGCAGAGTCAGGCAAAGCTCCCTATTTGTCATGGCCCAAATTCAGCAATAATAAAGTGTTAGAGGAGAGAATGCTTACAAAAACCGTCCGGAATTCCCTGGAAGAGCTCAGAACAACATTTATAACCGGGTGATGGATATAATATCTCACAAGAAACCCCTTTACAGAGTGATAAAATTGGGCAGCCAGGACTTGTACAGCTCAGAGTGTAATTAGTAACATGTAAGTTTTAAGCATCGCATGGACTACAACAAAGGCTCACCCACAGCAGAACCCCTCAAATGCTGCTTGAGTACCTACTTGGAGAATTTCCCTTCCTAGCCTACAACAGAATCACAGAATACCTTTGGCTGGAAGAGACATTTAAGATCATCAACTCCAACCTTCGATCCAGCATTCCTAGGTCACTCCTAAACCATGACCTCAAGCACTATGCCTACATGCTCTTTAAATACCTCCAGGGATGGTGACTCCAGCACTGCTAGGGCAGCCAGTTCCAATGTTCAATGATTCTTCAGAGAAGAAATTTTTTCATAACATTCAGACTAAACCTCCAACTAGTGCAACTTGCAACTCTAGTCCTGTCACCTGCTAAACAATCCAGGGGGTAGGGAGGAGGAAGGTTATGTGTCATCTTCACTAACTAAATGATGGATCAAGGCAAAACAGATCCTTCCACACCTGTGTGTCTGAGCAGAATAGCCACATCTTTCTGTTCCTCCGTTTCCTAACCTGTGAAGTGAAGATGCCAAGCGCCACTTCCTACTGGGGCTGGTAGAAATTTCCTTCGTTCACACTTGGAAAGTGCTGAGTGGGTAATGTCATGATAATAAAAAATATATACACGATTGGCAGATAGCCCAAGTATGGTTCTCACAGATGACATCCAGAAGAGACCTCAGAAGATGCTATCAAAGGAGCAGCCCAACCCTAAAGTAAGTCTGTATCTGAGCCAGAGAGTACCTTCTCTCCTGGTAGACAGCTGCTGGCAGGTGGAGGAGGAAAATCCATGCCAGATACAAACCTCAAGCTCTGGCCCATAGCTGCTTGGCTGGGAAACCACTCAATCAAACACCACTTCTTAACATCATTGCTTCTCCCACAGCCCCACAGGATGAAAAAAACCCCTATGATGTATGGCCAGCACCCCATTCAGAGCTGACAGCAGCCTATGCTGCAGTGGCTTTCCAGACACCACCTTCACCTTTCTGTCCCCTGCCTCTTGATTCATACAGTCCTCTGCTCATGTGCTGGATTTATTTTTCCCCATCAAGGACCACTTCTGCCTTCTCTGCAAGAAGCTACAGCAGAGCTGCTGTTCCTAATCTCATTGTTTCCATAGGATGTAAGACATAAGCAGGACTCCAGAGGGAACAGCCTGCATTAAACCAGTAACAAATAAGGGCAAGGTAACGGGAGAGAGAACAAATCCCCACAGGTAATGTCTTTTCATGTTAAACACTTAAACAAAGGGTGAAAGCCAATCTAAAGAATAGATGGGCCTTACAGATAGGTCACAAAGCAAGAGGAGCAATTGTCCCAGATGTTGCCCAGTGGTCACCTTGGCCATCCAGAGTGTGGCACAGACCTGCAGTCCAGCTGGTACCGCTTGATTTCTTCTCTGCAGCTTCACAAACATAGTCCTGGCATCCCACACACCTGCCAGATAGATAAGGGACCAAGCAACTGGAGGATCTACAGCACTCAGTGGTTATGTCTCACCATCGCATGGTTACCGCCTGGAGAATAAGACCGGCACAATGGTGTGGAAACACCACAGAGGCAGGATGGTTTAACTCCATAAATCATCAGAGTCCACAGCCCAGTGGTGTATACAGTGTTGGGTGGACTCTCTGTTCCTCTCTGGTGGTTGCCTAGTGCTGTCTCCTGTGTGACTGGGCTTTTAGTTACTTTGTCATTGCCAAACTTCACCCAGATTTTCAATGCAATGAGTCTAATTCCAGCTACATTTTGAGATAAACTTGCAGCACCTGAGAGGGCTTGATTCCTTCTCAGGCTGATCACAGAAGGATACCTGAGGATGTCACCCCAACTTTGCTGCCTGGGCTGCAACTAGGTCTCACCTGACACAGAGCAGCAAGGCCAAGGCTGAAACAAACACCGTCCATAAACAACAGACAAGCAAGTGCCAAGGAGGGTAGCTAAGGACTATAAGGCTAAATAGAATCATAGAACAGTTATGGCTGGAAATGACCTTCAGGATCATCTAGTCCAACCTTTTCCTAGCCCTATTGCCACCAGTAAACCATGTCCTTCAACACAATATTTACCCTTCCCTTAAACAGATATTCAACCACCTCCCTGGGCAGGCTGTTTCAATGCCTGACAACCTTGTGAGTAAAGATATTCCTCCTGACATCCAACCTGAACCTCCTCTGGAGCAGCTTAAGGCCATTTCCCCTCGTCCTATCACTAGACACTAGGGAGAACAGACCAACCCCTGCCTCTCTACAACCTCTTTTCAAGTAGCTGTAGAGAGCAATAAGGTCTCTCCTCAAATCTTACTCATCAGAAAAAGCTATACGGCTTATATTGACATTAGGACAACAAAGGCATGCAGAGAGTTGACTATGGTAGAAGGTTCATGTTCTCCTCACCCACTTCAGAAGATTTGGCTTCAGGTAACACAATCCCAACTACATCTCACACAACTACCCTGGTGTCACCAGGAGGGGAAAAATAAGCCCATGGAACCATAGAATCATTAGTCTGGAAAAGACCTTTAAGATCAAGTTCAACAATTAACTACCAAGCCTGCCATTAAACTGTTTCCCTAAGCTCCATATCTACAGGACTTGTGTTTCAGGGCACACGCTGCTCTCTGGGTGTGGGACAGACAAAGCCAAGATAGAGAATGCCAGCTAAGAAGCCCCCAAGAAAAAGACATTTAAAATGCATATTACAATCTTAGGACTACATTGAAACAACATTCCAGTTGCTTTGTCTAACATGCAAAAATAAACATTATCATCTTAAAACGACACTAAAGAAGCATTTTGCACTAAGCGTTCATCCACATGCCAAAGGTCAGGAATTCAGGTGGCTCATTCAACCCCAGCACATCTCCCAATGCTTTCAGAGGATGTTACTTAAAAGATATCTTATTACCTTCTTTTTTCCCCCAGGACGTGCCTTGGGAATGAATCAGGGTTTGCAGTGAAGGAGACTGTAATCTGTATGATCACTGTCTCATTTGTTATAGCAATTGGAAGTGTGTCATAAATAACCCAGGCAACTGCAGGAGGAGGAAGGACAGTTCATTGCTGGACAGCTAAATGATGCCTTGGAGGTCTGGTTCCCGCTCCCCTCTGTTTAATACTGAAATAAAAAACTACATATTCAGATAACCAGACTTCTATAACGAGTGCTCCTGAAGTAGGGCAGCATTTCTGCACTTTCTATTCCTCACCGGCAATAAAAACTCTGAAAAGTTGAGAGGACCAGCACATTTCCTGTTTGTAAAGAGAACCAAGTTCCTTCGAGTATGCTGCAGGAGGTTAAAGTGTTAATTATTAATCTGAAGAGCCGCTCTGACGTTCCCATCTGCTATACAGCTCACATAAACCAGAAAGTACACAAGATGAGCTTTGCAGCAAAGAAGAAAAAAATCCCAGGCAATGGCAAATCTGTTCTGCTCCCCCAGTAAACGACTGGCAGGAGCAATGTGGAAAAAATCACAGACTTCAGGAGGAAAGAAATTTAAAGATCTCTAGTCCAGCCTCTACACAAAGCTGAAAGCAAACCAAACTACCCAAGGGTTTGTCTGGTTAGCTCTTGAAAACATCCCAAGATGGAGATTGTACAACCATCCTGGGCAACCTCCCCCTGTGCCTAATTTGCCCGGAGTGCCAGGTTTTAACTTACTTCCAGTTGAAAACTCTTGCTTAATTCAAGCCTCTTTTTCTCATTCTCCTGCCACAGTCTGCTGTGAAAAACATGGCTCCAGCTCCTGAATAACTTCCTCATAGGCACTGGGGGCTCCATTAGCTCCCAGTCTTCACCAGTGCACAGGTTAGTCCATACTGGATGAACCCCTGCAGGATTAGCCCATCCTGGGTGAATTCACGCCAGGTGAATCTCACTCCCAAACACAGGACTTTGCATTTGTACTTGCTGAATTCCACGAGGTTTTTGTCAGCCCCAGCCAGCCCTGGTCCTCCTGTGCGGCAGCCATGCCCTCAAGTGTATTGACTATTCCTTCAAGTTTAGGGTCACTCACAAAATTGAGGAAGAGTATTTCATCTGCTCCTTCAAGTTGTTGATAAAAATATTAACAAGGTCCCAGGACAGTTCCAACTAGTTTTCTATACAATTACCAGTCCATCCATCTTGGCTGCAGTTTCTCTTGTACCTTTGATCCAAGGATGTCGTGGGACATCAGTACAAAAGGCTTACTGAAGTCAAAGATGACATAGAATCATAACATTGCTTTGGATGGAAGAGACATTCAAGGTCATCAAGTCCAACTAGCACCAACAAGTCACTACTAAACCATGTCCCTCATCCACTACTCTCCCCTCATTCACAGATTTACTGGTCCAGCCTTAAAGGCTCATGATGTAGGTCAAGCATGATTGATCCTTGGCAAACAAATGGTGGTCACTGCCAGTCACCTTCTTTTCATGTGCCCAGGCATAGCTTCCAAGAGGATGTGCTCTATGACAATCACAACAACAAAGGGAGACCAACAAAACTACATTCTCATGCAATCCTTCTTGATTTTTTGAAGATGTGTGAAAACAGAGATATGCTTTGGAAGCGGGAAGAATGTCTCCTAGCTTGTCCTTGTCATGCAGGTGCTCAGACCTGCAAAGCTGTCCTGAGGACACTCTCCATTCCACCTAGAAGAGCAACAAGCATTGAAGGTACCATACACTGCACCAATACACACCAGGGTCCTCGGTAGTTTCTCCCATCCCCTCAAAATAAAAAAGGTGCTATAAAAGAGAGCAGCCCTGTCTCCAGACTTAAATTCCATATAAAGCTGCAAACAAAGTATTCATCAATATTTGCAAGAGGTGTCGTTGACCACAAAACATGTCCTTGCAAGACAGATATCCAGCCATGCCCTAGAAACCAGAAAGGGAACAGGAATTTAAGCAAACAGCAACATCAACCTGCTTAGCTTCACTCGCCGAGCAAAGTGAACTGACAAAAAAGCCCAGCCTCAGGGTGAAAAGTCATCTTTACTTGGGTTTGATCTTCATAATCTGTACTGTTCAGAGGTCTCCTTATATTTCTCTTCTGCCTGGGTTTTTTCTGTAATTAGGATTAATTTCAAATGAAGCCTATCCAATTACTTCTAAATCAATTCATTCCCCTCTCCCTGCCAGCAGCAAACCTTCAGTAAATCATAGAGGCTCCTTAATACTTTTTTTTCAGAATGCAGTATCAACTCTCACACCTCAGATATTATGAAGCTCTGAGAACACAGATCTGAGCTTCATACCTTCCCTTTCAGAAATCCTACTCATAAATTCAGCACATTTCCTATAATGTCATCATATCAATACCACTGAAGGGGGAAAACAGTCCCACCATGCAAATATGGATTGATACTAAAGTCATTTGCTTCTTACTTACAAAGAAGAAGAAATCATGATCTAGTTCCTTGAACTCTCTGGAGAGCTGGAAGTATAGAAACAAGACTCACCTTTTATTGTCCTTAACTCCTGCTGAAATGGTTTCTTATATGTCAGCCAAGACATTACCGTGATACTTGCTGCATTCTCCAGGCAGCCAGGCAATCAGGGCTCAACCCTGCAGCTTGCTGAGCTGCTGCGGGATGTGAGTACGCACAGTGCCTTGCTGGAGCACAAAATACTGCACACACGCCAAAAATACTGCATCCTCTAGAGTTTCTAAAAGATTTGCCATGATCTGTTATACAGCTTCTTACAAAGGCCAGCTCCTGCTGTCACACACCTCACTAGGTCTCTGTTCCTGAAATATAAAAGTAACTGTGACCTCATTTTTTAAAGATGGGGTTTTTTGCAAGAAACAAATGACCCCTTAATTCACAGGCAAAGAGAAACTTCTTGTGGTCCAAAGTGTCTGCCTGTTTAGCCAGACAAAGAGGGGAAACAACTGCCTGCAACCCAGCACCAAACACATCATGGAACACAGGAAGTTCAACCTGAACATAAGGAAAAACTTCTTTACTGTGAAGGTGACAGAGCCCTGGAACAGGATGTCCACAAAGGTTGTGAAGTCTCTTTCTCTGGAGACATTCAAAACCTACCTGGATGTGATGCTGTGCAACCTGCTCTAGGCAAACCTGCTTTAGCAGTGGGGTTGGACTGGGTGATCCCCAGAGGTCCCCTCTAATCCCCACCAGACCGGGATTCTGCAACACAAATTAATGGCAAGGCTCCACTTTGCTGCTTTTCAAGTTGCACCCAATGAAGTGCCAGAGCAGAGCAGAGGATCAAGGCCATTTCTCTGAGATTTGGGCAAAACCTCCTGCAGAAAAATCCAGTTTAATACTCCTCAAGAAACAGAAGTGAGACTCTACTCATCTGCAGTCATAATGGAAGAACTGCCAGCACAGAAGCCTGACCAAGTTTTTTGCACATAATTACAATCTGCCTTTGTACATTCACCTTCTCTTTTCAAGGAGAGTACAAATTCCTTGCTTGCTGTCCCAAACTGCTTTCTGGTGACAGATTGCACTTGTGTTCCGTGTCTCCTACTCACTATAACTAATTGCTTTTGGCCAGCAAGGCTCTTCGTGCTGTCCTGTGCTCTGCTGCACTGAATCAGAACAGCCCTTTAGCACAGCACTGATGGAGGCGGTAGCAGATCTGGAGCAGGAGGTAGTCCACACGCTTTGCAGGACCTTCCACTCTGCTCAGCAGCTCCCTGTCCTCTCCAGAAAGTAAAAATGTATTTGAGTGTCATCACCCAACTGGACTGCTGGCATTCTTGTATATAAGGAGCTCCACATGTGGAACAGTGAGTTTCTCTCCTGTGGCCAAACACTTTCTAAGGGGTCCCTGAAAAGGAACTAACCAAAAGATATCCATTTTGCATATTGGGTGCTGGTGAGTGAAAAGCTGGACACAAGCCAGCAACACATGCTCGCGGTCCAGAAACTAGACTGTAAGAAAGATGGGGACAGGCTGTTTAACAGGAGCTCTTGTGACAGGACAGATGATGATTTTAAACTAAAAGAGGGGAGCTTTAGACTGGATTATGCTGAAGGTGGTGAGACTTTGTCCCAGGTTGCCCAGAGAGTGATAGAAGACCCATGCCTGGAAACATTCCAGATCAGGTTGGACAGGGCTCTAAACACCCTGCTGTAGTTGAAGAGTCCCTGATCACTGCAGGAGAGTTGTACTAGATGACCTCTGAAGGTCCCTTCCAACCCAAACTATTTTATGATTCTGTTTGCAAACTGCCTACATTTACCATACAGTAGTCCTTACCTTTCCTAAATAGTTTGATGTTTTAGATCTACAGATCACTGTGAAGTCTTTTCCTTTCTTCTGCAGTACCACATATTTAATCATTCCTGTTTCCTCTAAAACATTATAAATATGTTTGACCACACCATACAATTCTACTAGCCATCTCCATGGTCTTAATTCATGGACAGCAGTGCTGAACTGGACGTCCTATCTGAATCCCCCTATCTTAGCTACCTTGCTCTCCTATTTCTCCAGTGCCTGTTTGATCCCTTCCTGCATACAAATCGCCCAATCTCTTTGCTAGGTCTGTGGGTTTTGCAGTCAATCATCAAATTCAAAGCAAAAAAAACTTTGGCTGGATGTCAAAGTGATCAGCACAATAATACCAAATGGAGCCCAAGGCTCTAACGTTTCATGTCTTTCTCTAGACTCCTCCTCCCAGCTCTGCTCCTTCCCTTCAGTCAACAGCTACATACACACATTTCTTGACACCTGCTGGTATCTTTTTCTAATAAAACATCTCAAAGCCATCACTACCATATTACCAGCTGTCCTGGTATGGATTGCAGAAAGCAAGGCACAAGGAATTTAACTCCTCTCTCCTGTTGACTTGAAAACCAGCAACAAAGAAAGGCACCTGAGGCAGGACCTGCTTTGACCACCAGACCAGTGAGAGTCCACTGATGCTATAGCTAAGCCCATCACCAGCCACAGACAAAAATAACCCATTCTGGTTTATTTTCAATTTACTGAATATATTTGCCATCATATACACAAAAGCTCTGTCCTGCCCGCACTAGGTAAGTTTTTTCCCCAGGACAGCAAACCTTCCTCACATCCTGCAATGTGAGGAAGATTTTCTTCCTCCCAAACACTTCCTCCTCACCCTATTTCCATGGTGTTTATACTAGAACCCAGATCCTGCACTGACCTTCAGGCCGGTGCCCTTTCTTTTATCATCTCTGGAGACTGTAAATACATCTGCTCCGGAAAGCTGGTTGTTTTCTAGGAGGTATTTATAGCATTACCACCACTCTTCTTTCTTCATATTTCTTTATGCTTTTGTCTGTGTATAGAAATTAAACCCCTGGATATGACCCAAGGAAAAACCACGTCCTGTTCACCAAAGGACACTGGACCAAGAGCCAACACTGCCGACACTGCTTGGGATGCATCAGACATAGCCTCACTACAAAGATATCAAATTTTCTGATGATAGCTTCAGGAAAAAATGGGAGGGGACACTCATTTGAGACCACAGTTTCCCTCCAGCCAACATATTTTGCTTTACGTCCACCAACCCAGAAACTAGGAAGGTGAAGCGAGACCATGGCAAGCTTCACAAACTCCATCACAAAGATGTTCAAGGCATTTCAAACCCCATCCCCAGGTGACAGCTCAGTCTCTTGCTACGCCATTTCAGCCTGAGGTAGGGCATGCCATTGAAATTTTTCTGCCGAGTCCTATAATGGCAAATACTCCAGCATCTACTTTTATCCTTCAGTAACACCTGAAAAGTCCAAGCCAGAGCAGATTTAACCTGAAAAGGGTTTGAATCTAGTCTACTTTGATTTAGACACTCACTTTTAGGGTCTTTTGCCTTTCTATAGGATGGAATCATCCCTGGATCTCTCTCCCCAGTTTTGCTTCCCTCTGGAAAAGTTGAACCCATCTTGAGAAGTTTCTCATACCAAGATGCTGCCCTGTAAACAGGTTTTTGAAGCACTGCAGGCTTCAGATGTGTGGAGGGATGCCCACATATTTACTTGCCAATATTATTCTTGTATCTCTTCCTCCAAGCATTCCCTTACCCCCAAGCATCCAGATCTTTCATTATCCCTTGTCACAGGTTCCCTCCTGTATCCTGTCCACAGATCATCTCTCTGGGAGTTCTGGGCTCTCTCCTTAACCCTTCCCTCCAAGCACTCCACTCTTGAGCATCCATCTTGTATCTTGGCCCTCCAAGCAGCCCATTCTACAACGATCTCTCTTGCATACCTCCTTCCAAGTCCTCTTCTACATCTCAATCCCAAGCATCAATCTGCATATCACTCCCAAGCATCCTTTCTGCATCCCAACCACTGAGAATCCCTCCCTCTGAGCATTCCAGTTCCTGAAAACTCTGAATGCATCCTGACACACCCCCCCATGTACCCCTTAGTCCCATCTCCTTCCTGCATCTCAACCCCTGCTAACTCACTTTGCTCATCCATCCTGCATCTCTTCTTCCAAGCAACACAGCATCCCAACTGCCAAGCATCCTGACCTCAAGCATCCTGACCTCAAGCATCCTTCCTCCATTAACTCTCTATTCAAGCATCTCTCCTGCAACCCTTTCTACATGACTTCTTGCCCACATCCCAACCCCCAGCAGCCTGCCTCCTGCATCCCTTTTCATGAGTGAGCATTCCACCTGCATCCCTCACTCTGACGATCCCTCCTGTGCCCCTTTCCCCAAAGACTTCCCTTCTGCAGCCTGATATCTGAGCAGCCTGAATCCTTGTCATCACTCCTGCATCTCTTCCCGAGCATCTCTTACTTTGAGCATCCCTTCTGCCCTTTCCCCAAGACTTCCCTTCTGCATCGCTAGTCTCCAGCATCTCTGCCTCCTGCATCACTCACCCCAAGCATCCATTACCCTGAGCATCCTTCCTGCACTCCTTTGCCCTTTTGCAACCCGACCTGCGAGCACCCCTCTTACAGCCTTTACCCCGACCACCCTTCCTGCACTCTTTTTCTCAAGACTTCCCTTCTGCAGACCAACCTCCGAGCAGCCCGACCCCCAAGCAACCCTCCTGCACCCCTGCCCTCGAGCACCCCTCCTGCACCTTTTCCCCTGAGCAGTCCTCCCTCTGAGCACCCCTCTGCACCCCTTTCCTCGAGACTTCCCTTCTGCATCCCAATCCCCCAGCATCTCTGCCTCCTGCAGCCTTCACTCCAAACACTCCTTCGACATCTCATCCCGAGACTTTCTGCCTGCATCCCAAGCTCAGAACCACCCGACCCCTCAGCGCTCTCCCGACATCCTTTCCCCTTAGCACCCCTTCTGCATCCCTCACCTCTCACATCCCTCCCGCACCCCTTGCCCCCATCACTCTTCC
>VZRI01004763.1:257831-289378 GCA_013397515.1 Upupa epops
GGATGGGGGATTTGAGGGGGGAGCTTTGGCTTTTTTTTTCTCGTAGCATTTTAAGCGGATTTGAGAGAGAGAAGCCGTAGCTGGGGTTCCTTTTAATAGAGCGAAGGCTCTGCAAACTTTGCATCCCACCCCCAGCCGACCTGCTTTACATGAAAGCAACCCAAAATATTCAATGTTTCTATGGATCAATCTGCTAAATTACAGGATTGACAGCTGTTTAGCAAAATCCAAGTCCTATAGGCCCACATCCTGCCCTGGCAGTGCCATGGGGCCGACTGTGATGAGCAGAAGTGGTGCTCTGCAGAAGGTCTGACTCTGGCTGGCACCTACCTCGTTAGTGCTCTTCTGGGGTGCAGCAACCAGCCATCCTCTAATTGCAGGGGCACTGTGGAGGTGACTGTCTGTGGGAGCTGGGGTGGAAGCTGTATTGCTGGACCTCCCTGTGCCTGAATTAAGCAGTACACAGGTGGTAGTGGACAACATGTGTGAATGAAGTGGTCCAGAAAGGAAATGAAGAGTCCCTGGAAGATATTCCCAGGGTGCCAAAGTGATGTTCATGTGGATGCTTGGACAGGATGTTATAAAGCAGTGAAAAACCTTGCTGCACTGGCATTAAATCAATATATTGGATTGTACAAAGGCTTGTATCAGTTGCTTGGAAGGGAGTGGTGCTCCTGCTGCCATGAGACCCCAAACAGGCTCCAGGCAGCTGATGGTAGTGGCCTCCTGGCAGTCTGTGTTGCCCACCCAGCAGGCTCTGAGCCTATGGGTGTTGTACATCACTGCAGGAGAGCACCAAGCACCACAGCACTTTGTCTTCTGATCCCCAACCTTGTACAGCTGCATCTCTCTGGCTCTGCACTCCCCCTCCATCTTGTCTCCTGTCATTCTCCTTCAGCAGCAATTAACTTCTATTTCATTATCCTCTTCTCCACCATGCCCCAGTGCTCTGAAGCCTCTTCTCCCACAAGGAACCTGCCTTTTGTTTTATATCACTCTTTCCTTTTACTAACTGGGCATCAGCTCCGTTTTCCTCCTTCCGTCTCCCTACCCTATTTTATTACTTAAATTGTTTGTAGCCGTTTACATCCACTTCCATCCGTAAGCAAGCTCAGATGCTCGAGAGCATCAAGGTGGAGGTCTGGGATGGGCTGAACACACAGTATCACACAACACACCGGGAATGTTATGAAACCCTCGTTCACACTTTCCCGTTGTTCATGTGTCCCGGTGGCAGAGGAGTAGTTGCCGTCTCTAACAAAGCGGTGCTAGACAATTCCATCTACATAAATGCAAGGAACTGGCAGCTAAGCAGCTGCTCTTCAAAGCTGGATAACAAGCACAGCTACCGGCAGATAGCGATGATCCTAAAGCCCAAACCATACTGTGAGCCTGTTGTACGGCCAGAAGGGAAGGGTGAGCCGTGGTTTCCTGCCGTGTGCCTGCTGGGAGTTGGAGTCCCCTGCAGGAGCTCGTCACCCTTGTCCCCAGTGCCAGCCTGCGGGTGAGCGGCCTTTCCTGAAGTGCCGGCTGGAAATTTCCAGTGGCTTAGAGCCGTCCCGAAACAAAAAGCAGCTGCTGGCCCCCCTCAAGCACAGCGTTTCGGGGTGTATTGCTCCTGGCAGACACGTCACGCTTGGCTTCACTCCCTGAATTTCAAGCCTGTAAGTGCTGCACTATATTTACTGGAGGGGATGACACTAAACAAGCGTCCAGAACTTGATGGGTCTGTCCTGCAGTGATGGGAAAACCTGGGGTTTCCTCTCTAAGATTATTATAAACAAGCATACAGGGTGTTATAAACATTTTGTAAATGTTTGATCATCAGGATGAGCTCAGGTAAATAAATGTGCTTTGGGAGCACATGAAGGGAGGTAAATCCATCCTTGTGACAAATTTTGTCCCAAATCATTCCCTAAACCCAGCAGCCTGCTCATCTCCAGGGACATGGCCAACTGAGGTTTTTATCCTTTTTTTTCACTCTCTAATTACTTGTTATTTTTATTTCTGCTGTCTATTTGTTGTTTAGGGGGGTTTTTTGTTATAATTTTTGCATGACTGTCAGGCTTCAAACTGCCTGGTCTACATTCCCTATAATACAGCGGGCAACAAACTCATAGCTGAAGGTCTGGGTTTCCTCTGTGAAATTATCGCCTTGAGAAGGGACAAGGCACGGAGCTGGCCTGCAGCACTTGCCACAGGGCTGGGTTTGGCCAGGCCTGGACAATTTCATGTGGTTTTCTTTCCTCAAGACTTTGGCGTTTCATAGGAACTGGAATTTTCCCTCAGATCAAAATGCATGTTTCAGTAAGACCCTATGGAGCAGAGTGATGTGTGCTGAGAGTGGGAAACACAGAGCAAACTCCAAAGCAGAAGGAGCACTGAGCAGAAAGAAGTGTCTCTGCCTCATTATGTGCTTGCTATTAATACAGTCTAATGAGGCAGACTGGAGCCTCATCCTGCCAACTGTCTTCTCTTGACAAACCACATTTATAGTCTCCAGCTGCTACAGAGGTGCCCAGATATTTCTTCTCTCAAACCTCCTTTGTAGCTGAAATCAATCCTGCTCCTCCCAATGCAGAATTACTTCCTACCATGCATTACCTGACCTGCCTCTTCTAACATTTCTCCAGCCGATGTGGCTTTCACCAGCTCTCTTGGGCAACGCTCAAAAAGCCAGAGAGGTTTTTAGTCTGGCTGCTCTTCCTGATGCTTAGCAGAAATGCTGCCTGGCTCACTTTACCGTTAGTGCTACGTGGGCATCCTTCCTTGTGCCAGCTTAAATAATTCATCTTTTTTTTCTGCAGTGTGTGTGTTTTGCAGCTCATTGTTGCTCAACTATTTCTTTAGGAAGCTGTCTTTCCAAAGTTTTGGTAGTGGAAAGATATTTTTGAAGACTACACTGTAAGATTAATCAGCAGTGCGATACCTTATGTATATATTTAAAACCAGGGGCAATTGCGGTGTAAATGGCCATATATCACCACATCCAGCAGCAAAAGACCCCACTGCTGTCACAGCATCCATTAACTGAGACTCCATCTGCAGAGCTGGGTCCAGCTCCAGGGTCCTCAGCATGAGACAAGGACCTGTTGGAGGAGGCCACAGCAATGATGCAAGGGCTGGAACCTCTCTGCTATGAACCAGACTGAGAAGGTTTAGGTTGTTCAGCCTAGAGAAGAGAAGGCTTCTGAGAGACCTTAGTGCAGATTTTTAGTGCTTAAAGAAAGCTAGGAACAGACTGTTTAGCAAGGGCTTTTGTGGCAGGATAAGGGGTGATGGTTATAAAACAGGGAGATTCAGACTGGGTATTAGGAAGAAGTGTTTTATGCTGAAGGTAGTGAGCCCTTGCCCCAGGTTGCCTAGAGAGGTGGTTGATGCTGGAAACATTTCAGGCTGGACGGGGCTCTGAGCAACCTGCCTTGATTGAAGGTGTCCTCACTGCAGAGGCTTGGACTGGATAGCTCTGGAGATCCCTTCCATTCCAAAACATTCTGTGATTCTATATACTCCTACTTCAGGGGATACTACAACTCTTAATGCAACTAATGCCAAACATGAAGGCTTCAGAGGCCATAAGCAGCCTGTGGGATGCACTTCGGAAGCTTTAACAACTCACCATGATCCACTCCCACCACATTACAGTTCACTCTTGCTTTGCTGCTATGTAATTAATTTAATTGATGAGATCCTCCGAATGGCACTAGGGCCAGCCTGTTAACCCTGTTTTAGGTGCTGCCTCTGAAATCCCTAAGAAGTAATTTTCCTTCCCTGCCATTTGCAAAGTGAAATCCACCTTTGTGATCACTCACAGCTGCTTTTCCCAAGCACTGTTTTTTCAATAAATACTTGTGTTAGGGTTTATGTGTCTGGGAAATGAAGGTATTGCTGTACATATTCCCAAATAAAAATGTCTTGGTTTGTTTTCTGACCTGTTTAGTACCTGCTGGTGCTTACTCCTTCAGCTAAACTAGTATTAGCTCGATTTTGATAATGCAGAACATTTTCTTTAGGCCTTCAGTATGACAGAACCGGACATAGCATAACTCTTTGGGGTTTCATAAATCTGTTTAAGGATACATTATTTTTAACTGAAATGATCTAAATTACTATTTTCTATCTGAATAAGTAACCAGAAAAATATTAGAAGTTGTCTTTGTATCTGTCTCTATATAGATAGGTGTCTTAAGGAAAGATCCATCTCTCTTTGAAAACAATATAAACACATTTATTCCTTCCATTAAACTGCTTTTTTTTGTCTACAAAGGATAGACCACAGCTGTATCCATATTTCAGAGTGGTGAACTATGTAGTAATATTTGTGCCGTCTCTTTACATTTGATTCATGTTGTGAAATCATGACGGATGCTTTGAGCAGAGGGGAGATGATTACTTGTGGGTGAAGCAGGAACTCAAGTTAAATTATGTATATAGAATTCTATTTATTAGCTAATTAAAGTACTCCTAAGTGCGACAAACACATAGGAGGTGCAATAACCTTATCCAAAGCTGTTCCACATTCAAAATGATTACGCAAAGGAAGTGTTATAATAATGAAGGAACTCAGCTGATGGTTCTAAATATGCAAAGGCAAAACCAAACAGATTTTGTTATTTCACACGCTCTTTCCGATTTCCTGCTTTGTCACTCTCCCAGGTTAAAACCAATTACTGCTGAAACGAACTTCTGGCATAGAAGGTCATTACAGAAATACTCTCTATGCATCTGTTGTGGATGCTCCTGTGAGTAAAGCCCAAGTTAAAAATGTACAAGCTCTGTTAGGTTGAAATGCTCAGATGCTCAGACAGCTGCTTCTGTTCAGGAGTTAGACTTTTCTAAAAGGTTCACCACTGCTGGTTTCTATCAGTTTGCATCATCTGAAATGAGTGTGACTTTAAATCAACCGTAGATGTTTTCCCCCATGATATTAAACACATCTGTTTTAGAAACTAGGATGAATTTAAATACAAGTTACTCTAAAAGCACAAAATAAAAGTCCTGTGCTCTTTGGGCAAATTAGCATCTTTAACTCGCAAATTAGATGTCTCACTGATCTAATTTGAATGAACTTTAAGTGCTGCTTGGGTAGCAGCTACACGAAAGGCTTTACTGTATTTCTGTTTTCAAGGGCCATAACCAGATTTGTACTTGTCCTTGGTGACTGCAGGTTATAGCAAAAGTCACGTAGATTTGGTGAGTAAGGTCATGATTTAGCAGTGGGTTTGGTGGAGTTAGATTAATGTCTGGACTCAATGATCTTGAAGGTCTTTTCCTTCCTAAAGAATTGTGATTCTATGTATAAGATAAGATGCTCTCTTGGTATCTCTTCTTTGCAGAAATGACACCAAGCAGGACTGATTTACGGGCTGCATGCCTGTATAACTGTAATATTGCATTAGGAAAGTACTCAGGCCTGCTCAACCAGGGTAAGGACTCCAAATGCTGCTTGGATGAGCAAAGAGATAGAGCTATGGGTAACTGCTGTGTCTGCTAACTCTTCCAACACCAAAGCTAAAGCTTGGTTGTATTTCAGATGCTGTTGCATCTTCAGCTTCAAAGAGCTCATGTTACTGCCCTATTTTGTTGGCAGCCTCCCTTTGGAGATTGCTGATAAAGGAACCAGTTACAAGATATTTTAACATTATCTGTTCAGACTAGACTGTGACTTCTACCTGTCTATTTAGCCAGTGAGTCTTTGTATCAGAGTAAACCTAGGGTGGATGTCAAGTTTAAAATGAAAATCTGTATCTTTGGCCAATCCAGTGGTCTTTAGGTCTTGACTTTTGACAACGAGCTCTGCCAAGAGAAGCCTGTCACTTACACCTCAAGGGAAATACCTCACTCTACAGATGGAGCATAAGAAAACTACTCTCCTGGTGTAAACAAGGAGGCTTGGATGCCAAACTCTGAAAGTTTGACCTATGAAGAAAGAACAAGATACAAATGTGGCTGTTTAGTATAAATCAGCCTGAAGGGTAGCAGAGGTAGGAAACAATGAGTATGGCCTTTGGGGTCACTCTCAGGCCTGCTTCTGCAGGCTGTGTTATTTGCTGGGAACACTTCCATTTGACAAAACTTTTGTTAAAAAATGCCCATTTTAGGTTGGTTTAGTGAGTGACAGATTTTGCACACAACATTAATTTTACAGACATATTGGAAGGCCTCTGGAGTAAACATACTCACACTATAGAATTAGACTAGTTTAAGCTTCTATATGATCACTTTTAAGCAGCTTGTGACTCTAACTTGGGTTGAAGTCTTCAAGAGTGGGAAGAATGCTGAGTCTACAGTGCTAAGAGGAGTTTAGCACTGGAACAATATTTTTGTTCTGGAATATATTTGGCTGAGGTTACTCACAATGATGATCTTAGGTCATGGGCATAGACAGTCTTGTGTTAGTCTACACATGCATCTTTATTTGCCAGTATTGTAGGATATGTGGGACTGAAAGATAGAAAAGGAAAGCATTCAGAGGATTTAAAAATCTGCTTCTTTCTATTAATTATTATGCAGTGAGATGTACACCATGTGCTAAGGGCTGAAAGTGGGCTGCAGAACAGAGTGCAGTGTTAGTCTTAACTGAAATACAGATTTTCCTTTGAGCCATTCATTATGTACCCTGGGTGGGGCAAGCCTTTCACTGCAAAATGCCTCTGCTGTCCAGAGACATACTTGTTTCAGGGTACCATTAACACTGGTATTTGGGTTTTAGCAACCACAAAAAAAAATCAGATATTCCAACAGAAGATGATGTTCTTACTTACTTGCATTTTGCTGTGACCCCACAGTTGATAATAGTTTTGTAGTGTCTGTGATTATACCGTGACCAGTTAGTAAAATGCTAACATGTAAGTTTAATTTTAAGGGAATTGTTTGGTGGATTCTGTTGAACCACCATAGTTACTACAAGGTACTTCTACCTCTGCAGACAAACACTGATGACTTTCCTGCTGAATAAGTCCACAATAAAAGTGGGTGTGAACTGCCAATTGATGTGGATTCAGTACCAAGGAAAAACAGATTTGCAGGTCACAGAATCACAGAATGGTTTGGTTTGAAGCTTAACTAGTCCAACCCCCTTCAACCAGGGCAGGTTGCTCAGAGCCTCGCCAACCTGACCTCAAATGTTTCCAGGGAGGGAGCATCAGCTACCTCTCTGGGAACTTGGGGCAACCTCAGCATAAAACAATTATTCCTGACTCTCCTTCTTTTAATTTAAACTCATCACCACTTGTCCTGCCACAACAGCCCCTGCTAGACAGTCTGCTCCCAGCTTTCTTGTTGTCCACTTTAAGCACTGATATGCTGCACTAAGATCTCCCCAGAGCCTTCTCTTCTCCAGGCTGAACAACCCCAACTTTCTCAGACTGGCCTTGTTACAGGGGGGTTCCACTCTTCCATCATTGCTGTGGCCTCCTGGGTGCTGAAGACCCCAGAGCTGAACCCAACAATGCAGGTGGGGTCTCATCAGAGCAAAGAAGGGCAGAATCCCATCCCTCAACCCACTGACCAGCTCTGCTAGCAGAAATGAGGGCCCACCTTTTTAGGGCAATTGTTCTGATCTGCAATGGAAGGGACTCCTTTCTCTTACCTTGCACCAGCTTGGACATTCATTTGGTTTCAAGATGTAGCAGAAACATATCCTAGAAATGATGGGTTTTCTCCCTAAACTGGTTCCCTGTGGGGTCATATGTGTGCTTGGGCTGGCACAAGGGAGGACGAAACATAGTGGAAGGTGAAGAGAGGAATGTCCCTTCCAGAGGCAGTGATGCTTAACTGTACCATGTCAGCTGATTGCCGAGATGCTGCAAGGAAATAACTTCAATTGGGATATGGCCCAAATTAATTAGGAAATGCTAAGATAGAGCACACTGGAAGGAGAAAGACTGGTGTGCTTTTATTTTTACTGAATGGAACAGCAGACTGTTGAATGCTGCTCGCTGGCACCCTGCTAGGCTGACTGCACTCTAATGTCTCAGGGGATTCTGAAGCTTTGTTGCTTTAGCAATACCTTCAGATGCCATGGAAAATGTTGGGATGTGTCCAGTTCTTGTCTAGTCCTTTTTTCCCCCCTGTAAGTTCTGCATTCTCGAGGGAGATGGAATCAGGTCGGCCCACAATTCTCGCTCTGAAATCAGCAGTTGCTCTGCTGTAGGCATCCATGGGAGAGATTTTGCTTTTAGCATGACTGTATAGTTGTGGAACACTCATAGTTTCTGGCACTGAACTGAGCTAATCAAAGTCCTGTTCAGGTCTGCTGGGAGAAAAATTATGCTTACACTTGTTCTCAAGGTTGTGTCTCCAAAAGTAATTCCCCACTTCTAATTTCTGTGGTGAATGCTTGCCATGTAGCTACCCTTACAGATGTAGGACTCTGTAGTTGAGTGCTTCAAACAGGTAACTGCAACTCAAACTGTGGTGTTGGATTATTTTTTTTTATTATTTTATGTTCCAGCATAAAGTCCCAGCATCGTGACTTTTCCATCATGTCAGAACCCATCACGCTCAATGTTGGTGGAAAACTCTATACCACCTCTCTGTCTACCCTGACTAGCTTTCCAGACTCCATGTTGGGGGCCATGTTTAGTGGGAAGATCCCAACGAAGAAGGACAGCCAAGGCAACTGCTTTATTGACAGAGATGGCAAAATCTTCCGCTATATTCTGAACTTCTTGCGAACCTCTCACTTGGACCTCCCCGAAGACTTTCAGGAAATGGGCTTACTGCGACGGGAGGTAGATTTTTACCAAATTCAGCCACTCATTGATGCCTTGCAGGAGAAGGAAGTGGAGCTATCTAAAGCAGAGAAGAATGCCATGCTCAACATCACCCTTGATCAGAAGACCCAAACAGTTCACTTCACTGTCCGAGAAGCACCCCAGATCTATAGCCTGTCTTCTTCCAACATGCAAGTGTTCAGTGCTCATATCTTCTCCACGTCATGCCTGTTCCTAAAGCTTCTCGGTTCCAAACTTTACTACTGCTTCAATGGAAATCTCTCCTCAATATCCAGCTACCTGCAGGACCCCAATCATTTGACCTTGGATTGGGTTGCAAGTGTGGAAGGTCTTCCCGAAGAGGAGTATACCAGGCAGAACTTGAAGAGACTCTGGGTGGTGCCAGATAATAAGCAGATCAATAGTTTCCGGGTGTTTGTGGAAGAAGTGGTAAAAATAGCCATGAGTGATGGTTTTTGCATAGATTCTTCTCATCCACATACTTTAGATTTCATGAATAATAAGATTATTCGCCTAATTCGGTACAAGTAGGAACAGCTGTTTACTATGGTGTCAGCATGGAGATAACACAGGTTAAGTGTTTTTCATTAGAACACACTTACAGCCTAATTCAGAATAATGCTTATCAGGATTAAGAGTCACTAACAAGGAGATGATTTTCCTTTAATGTATTTACCGATACAACCTTTCAGAATATGTCCATATTTGAGACAGAAGGAATATTGTCTAGCACCTGAATTAAGGACTGGTTCTATCTCTGCCTCCACCTCTGACCTGCTGTATAACTGTGGGGAAAATCACTTCTCTTCCTGTGTTTTCCAGTTGGAAAGCAGGATTGATCCTTAATTGCACAGGAATGTGAGGGTTCAGTAATCAAGGTCTGGAAGGTACCTGCAGAACAGAAGCTGTGAAATACACTATGGAGCTACACTGCAACAGAGAGCCCTGGGAGCACATTTTCCATGTGTTGCCATATCACCTGTGCAGAGCACCTGAGAATCTTCTTTGGATCCACAGAGAAGAAGCTTCCTCAAATGCACACACTGAACAGTGCTGTAAAGAATAGTGCAAACTGCAAATGAGTAAAGGATCCTATCTCTTTGCATTTCACAAAAGATTTCTGTCACTATGTGAAACTGGCTTGAGTTTTTCCAAACACTGTAGGAAAGTCCCTGCTCTTCTTCAAGAAAGCCATGTTTGAATGCTGTTACTGGCACAAGGAACGAACAAGGAAGCCATAGCAAAAAGATTGGGGTTCTTACAAACTGAGAAGACTGTGACTGGTGGGAAAACTTTGCTTTGGATGATCTTAAAAATTTACTTTTACATTCCAAACGCATCCGAGACAAATAGTCCTTTTCTTTCTCTTACAACGGTATATTTGTCTGAAGTATGTTGCTGGAACTTTCTGAGATGGAGACAGATTTGGGGTCAGAGACCCCCCAGATATCTTCTAGACATTTGAACCTCTTCTGCCTGGACACAGCCTGCCTTTGGGCATGTCTCCCTTTAGCAGTGTCTGGAATGCTGTCTGGGTAGGATGGATTCCATCTGAAAAGACAACATTCCCATCAGGTTACACCTATTTTTTTTCATTACAAAAACTCACTTTTCCCATCCCAGAACACTGAGCCATTATTTTTTAATATCATGATGGGCAGGTCACCAAGCTGGCATTTTACCCGCCTGCTTGGCTTCAATGTCACATCATCGGAGATAAAGCAGTGGGGAAAACACAGGCAGTGACAATGGTCATGCTCTTTCCTACACACCCGGCCTGTGCTGTAATGAAGATCATAATCCACTAGCTGCATGTTAGTGCTAAAATATAATTTGTGACACATTCAAGGTGGTTCCTTCTCAGCTGATTAAATTTAACAGTACTTTAGCTGTCTTTCCCTAACCCGATTGCTATGTATGCATAAGAGACCCTCCAGACTCTCATCTCCACTGAGACACAGAGAGAAAATGCAGTAATCAGGTTTTGCATTTAGAATTTTAGTGCTTCCAAAAGCTCTTAGCACAGGGCTGCAAAGCTTAGTATTGCTCACATTCTAGTTTCCCAAAGTAGCTAGTCTGTGATTACATTAAGCTGACCTGAGAACAAGCATAAAGAAGCATTTTGTGGTAAAAAACAATGAGATAAATGTATTTCTGCTGTCCCAAGCTCTAACTGAATGAAATCAATACACTGGTGGTAAAAAATGCACATTCTGCAGCTTTTGGCAGCCTGTTATAAAATATTGCCCCTGCCTGACCTTGTATTTAACAGCATGATGTATGTGGGACCATGTTGTTAGGAAGCACTGACTGGGCTTGAAGCCCTACGAGCCATTAAAGCTGGCAAGTTTGGCGAACTTTGAGGATTGCAAACTGGATTTTGTGGCTAAGTTTCCAGCTTGAATCACCATATCCTTTGTTTTAGTTACAAGTTACATTAGAAAGAAAAAATTTTCCCCCATCCTTGTGCTGAATTATAAAGCAGGAGTAGTCTGTTCCAGGAGCACAGCAACTCCTGTATGAATCTTATTTCTGACATGAGTTTGCCAGTCAGCTGGACATTCACAGTGATGATCTCTGCAGGCAAGACGATTATGATCTGTAAAACACCAAGCATGAACCCTCTTTTAGCAAATCTGTGCCTTCAAACAGATAGGCCTTTGCTGAATCTACAGCAGAGCATTTGGGGATGGTTTACAATGTTTATTTTTAACCCATGCCTTTGAGAGAAGATTGTAAATGATCTGTAAGAGGAGTTGTTATATGTCAAGACTAAAATAATACTTATCCATAGTAATTTGTTTCCTGTCAACTTGGGTTTGTCCAAATGTAAGAGCAGTGGGCTTAATTCTTATTTGGAAGTGGGGAAGAAGCCTGACCTACACCCTTTAGAGTTTTGGATCTGCACTGCTCCGTTCTGTTTCAGCAAAATAAAAATATGCCTTGGGACAGGTATTAGTGTGTGTTCTGGGGAAAGGCACATACGAGTAATCCACAAAAGCTCTACACTTAGCTTCATCTAGAGCACTTACTCCTCCCCATTTCCTACCATCTTTTCTTTCCTTCAAACAGCAGAAGCACCCTCACTAAAAGCAGTTCTACAGTTTGTTAAAAGTCTAAACAAGAAATGAAGAGTTTCCTCATCTGACCTAGCACTAACTGGTATAATTCTGTTGACAGGGAAATTAGGGTTCTGGTCCCCACAGACTGAGAAGAGAACTGATCTCCTGGAGAGCTTTAACCCAGTAATCTATTAAACTAAGAAGAAAAAACCTTGACTGCATATTTATCTTGCTAAACTAAATCAGGAAAAGGTATAGCTAGCCACAGACCCCTGTCATTCATTCATACACGGAGAGACACAAAATATCTGTTATATGCAGAGAAATGCAAACTTTACAAGTGTAAAGGCACGAGAGAAGACAGGCTTTGGGAGGAATCAAAAAACTGGAGATCCCTCTAAAATTGCTAAGCAGAATAGATATCTTTAACCATGTGGCACTATTTATAGTGGCACAGTCATTCAAGTTTTAAGTGAATCACTTGTAATTGCAGTCAAACATATGTTATAGAAACACATTTGCTATTTCGAACTACACGCTGAACTTAATTTAAAGCTGCTCCCGAATTTTGTAGTGTGTGAGTTACAATGACAATTTATAGGCATGCTCTCCCCTCCAAAACACTTGTTCCCTTTTAACCTGGGAAGCTGCCTTCTGTTTACTTTCTTCTTCTGAGCTCTAGAGGTGCAACTTGCTTTTGTTTACCAGTCAACAGCACTTATGATTTTTTCTTCACCAGCATTCTCCTGAATTATAGTGAAAATGCACAAAGCCACATTAAGTACAGCACAAGCCCATCACAAGTCACTAGAACCGTTTGGCATCTATTCACAATAACATCTAAAAATTACTTTGTTGAGCATAATACTCACTCTCAGAACATTTTTTTTTCCTTCTAGTGAGTTTTTTTCCCATTAAAGATTGAATAATGTTTTCTTCCACACCTTAGTGCATAACTTCTGTTTAGATCCTACCCTTTCTGGTAGGATATGGTACCAAAACTGCTAAGTCCTGCAGTTTTTCTAATGCTGATAGAGGTGCTGAATAGAGCAGAAAAATACCAGAGCAATAATAAACAAGTTATCAGCTGAAGTCTAGTGAGCAAATTTTCTCTCTCACTTTTAGATATGGGTGTGTGCAGAGCACAATGGGGTTTCTTATATATTACACAGCATTTTAGTGGAGTCTGGAAAGAACCACTCCTGGATTTCTGTATGTGTTTCTAAGCTTGATTGCTCTTAAATGCCTAATGTCCGGTTAGAATGCAGGCACTGATACCATACATAAGTATTAAGATATGTTTGTCTTGTGCATCTGTTAAGGGTCTGCAGGAGTTGTTGAGAGGAGTGTTTGTTACTGCAAGCAGTGGCAGGGAAATAAATATGTGCAAAAATTTAGACCAGAAAGAATTCAAAGAAGCCCAGGATTTCAGAGGGACAGAATAAAGACTCTTCATGTATTCAGGAAGAAAACAATCAACCAGAAACCAGCAAGATAATACTGGAGACGAAGACTGTGTATGGGGGCTGCAGTGAGAATGACTCGGTGGTCCTTTCCAGTTTCAATTTCCTATTATGCACTTAAATATTTGTTGTGCCAAGAGTCATGCTCATAACTTGTGAGGAGCAGACAGCTTGGCTTCAGTTTGCATGTGTTTTAATTCGCCAAGCATATGCACTACTGCAGTTACCGTATTTTAGCTGTAGTTACTGTATTTTGACTGGGTTATCAAGTATAAAATCCTGCTTGAGCTCACCAGCAGTAAATACCTGCAATCAATCACATTTATTGCCACTCCAGGAAGGGCTGGCGGGATGCAGAGAGACAAGGTTGGTTGGAGTGAAAAAGGTTGCCTTTAACCACAAAATGTGCAAAATAAATCAAGGATCTTCTGATACTTCACAGGTAAATGAAGAAGTTATGAAGAAGACTCCTCTGGCGAGTTTCATTTTCACCCCATCCCTTTGAATTTGGTGTCACTGCTCAGAATTTCAATATATTTTGAAATGTTTAACTGACATTCTGCAACATCTACTGGGGACAGCCTCTTCTCACCAGTGGCCAGCAATAGGACCAGAGGAATTGGCTACAAGGTGCACCAGGACAGGTTTGGACTGGATGTTAGCAGTAATTTCTTCACTGAAAGGTTTATGAAACATTAGAAGAGGCTGTCCATGGCAGTGATGGACTCATCATCCCTGGAGGGATTTAAAAGGCCTATAGACATAGTGCTGAGAGACACAGTTTAGGGGTGACCTGGCAGTGCTGGGTTAATGGTTGGACCTGATGATCTTAAAGGTCTCTTCCAACCAAAGACATTCTGTGATTCTGTATCCATGCATTGATGGTCACAAACATGCAGAGTGCAAGCAGTGCTGATAAATGACCCTCCAGTAAAAGTTTCAAACATGAATTCAGATATTCTGTGTAAGAAGAGCTAGAAATACGCAGATCATGCTGTCAGACTCACTTGGAAATAACATAAGGAATTGTTTCACTGTGAGTTTAGAAAATAAAGAAGCTGTAGGTGAGGGCTATATGGAGAAATTCCTTTTCCTTCTCTTGCCATTTCAATCACTCTGATTTCCTTACTCCTACTCCTAACAGTAGAATTTTCCCTTTGATTGGAATTTGGACCCCAGTTCACCAAAAGCCATGCTTTCGAAAGGATATGATTTGGAAAGTGTCCAAAGATAGGGTTTCTTTCTTACCATTTTCACTGAGAGACTGGAGGGCCATGACATTGAAACATGTGGTTGCAGTTTTGCTCCTGTAACTCTTTTGTAAAGTGTTAGCAATATGTGTCTTAGAAAACAGTAAATAAAATGTGAATTAAGCAGGATATGCTCTGCCTGACATGGACTTGCTGAAGGAAAAAAGCATACAATCATGCTTTCTGAACCTGTAGCTTTTCATCTAAGGATTTTGCACTG
This sequence comes from Upupa epops, assembly GCA_013397515.1. Taxonomy (NCBI): domain Eukaryota; kingdom Metazoa; phylum Chordata; class Aves; order Bucerotiformes; family Upupidae; genus Upupa; species Upupa epops. The sequence continues at coordinate 272,565 of VZRI01004763.1, forward strand.
TGTGTCATTGCAATGCTTAGCTGGATGCTTCCATGGATAAGGACTGTAGCAATCTCCTCCAAAATTATTGCAGATACAGACTGAACAGTCTGCTCCACTCTAGTGAGACCTCACATGCAGAGCTGGATCCAGTTCTGTGGTCCTCAGCACCGGGAATAAATGAACCTATTGAAGTGGGGCCAGAGGAGGCCACAGGAATGATGTGAGGACTGGAACCCCTCTGCTGTTAGACCACTCTGAAAGAGTTGGGGATGTTCAGCCTGGAGAAGAGAAGGCTGCAGGGAGATTTAGTGTGGCCTTGAACCCAGTACTGGTTGCACATCAACCAATCCCACATCACCCAGACACACCACCGGATCTGGTCCCAGCCACTGAACTCCACATCACCAAGCTCCCACACCACCCAGTTCCATACCAGACCCCAAAGACACCCAGTCCCACATCACCCAGGTCCAACACTGTCCATCTCCATCCTCAGTCACACAAACACCCATACCCACATCGGGCAGACTCCACCCCACTGGTGACCCCACAGCATCCAAACCTATGTTACTGCGCTCCAACACCCCAGCGCGGTCGCAGCGCTCCCGCTGCACCCAGCCCCTCAGCCCCTGCGCGGGGCCGCCAGGGCGCAGGCGCGGCCGTTCCGTGCTGACTATGGCGACTATGGCGGCGCCGGGAGGGGGAAGCTGGAGTTGGTTCCGTGCTCTGGCCTTCGGCGTGTCCTTCCTCAAGTGCCTCCTCATGCCCGCCTAGTAAGGAGCGACCCGCGGCTGTCTGTGTATTTATCCCCGCCTCGTCCTCCCGGGCAGCGCCGGCTGGGGTGGGGGGGTCCTCTCGCCTTTGCCCACGGGCTCGGCTGAGGTGGTGGGAGGGCTGTAAAGCAGGGAGAATTCTTATTATTTATCCAAAAGCCTGACTCTTAAAACATGAATGCTTCGAAGCACGAATGCTTTTTAGTGTTAGAAGGCACCGTAGCTTTCTTCCTAAAAAAAAGCTATTAAAAAGTCAGTCAGAACCTGGGATCTTGGCCCTGAGTGTCAGGAAAGGGCGAGTAAGCCACTCGATGGGTGCCTGTACGAGACCTTGGCCCTTCTTACAGCATCTGTTTCGTTCCAGTTCCTTTTAGCCCGGGGAGGAGGAGACTGAGGGGAGATCTCATTAATGCTTGGAAGTAGCTAACCGCCGAGTGTCAGCCAGGAGGATGGTACCAGGCTCTTCTCAGTGGAGCCCAGTGATGGGACAAGGGGCAGTGGGCACAGACTGGAACACAGGAGGTTCATTCTAAGTATAAGGAAAAGCTTTTTCACTGTGAGGTTAGCAGAGCACTGGCACAGGCTGCCCAGATGTTGTGGAGTCACCCTTCTCTAGAGACATTCAAAACCCGCCTGGATGTGTTGTGTTTCGACCCCTCTAGGGGATCCTGCTCTAGCACGGTGGTTAGACACAATGATTTCCAGAGGTCCTTGTCAACCCCTACCATTCTGTGATCACAGTACTAGCCTAGAGCTGACCAGCATGGGCTTCCTTTTTCTTTACTGCTGTGGTGTGCTCTGAAATGTTTTACCCTGAAGTATGTGACTCTTAACCTAAGCTTTCTGTAGTTTTTCCACAGATTTTGAAGTACACAGGAACTGGCTTGCCATCACTCACAACTTACCCCTCTCTCAGTGGTACTATGAGGTAAGCACGTGTCTGGGATTTTTAGCTGCGTATATATTGTAAGCGTGTTGGGTATGTCAGCCTGGGTAAATGTCGGAGGAGAAAAGTTTTTATTTGCAGAAGGAACCTGTCACGGATCCTCATGGCTCACAGTTGGGTTGCAGTGGTTTAAAACTATACTGTGGCTTGATTCAATAAGGTAGAAGTTGTTCCTGTGGTTGCAGTGTGATCCTAGTGATGAATGCCTGATGCCAAACCCTACAGTGTCTTTCAGTGGCATGACATAAGCATTTGGGAACATGCATGTTAGCAGATATACCCCATCCCACCCTGCTCTGTTCCTCCTTCCTCCTCTCCTGTTTTCACAACCAGGGAGTTACGCTCATGGGGGCATGATATTTGCCCTTATGGGAAAAGATAAAAAAGGCTTTATCTTGATAAAGTCTTTCTAGAGTTAAGACTATTTCTAGATCTCATAGGGCTCTAGTGCACCCTCAGTAAATTTGCAGGTAACATGAAATTAAGCAGGAGTGTTGATCTGCTTGAGGGTAGGGAAGCACTGCAGAGCGATTTGGACAGGCTGGAGCAATCAGCTGAGGCCGATGTGATGAGGTTTAACAAAGCCAAATGCTGTGTCAGTTTGGTCGCAACAACCCTCAGCAGAGCCACAGGCTTGGAGAAGAGTGTCTGGAGAGCTGCCTGCCAGAAAAGGACCTGGAAGTGTTGGTTGACAGCCAGCTGAACAGGAGCCAGCAGTGTGCCCAGAGGGCCAAGAAAGCCAATGGCATTGTAGCCTGGATCAGGAACAGTGTACCCAGCAGGAGCAGGGAGGTGATGGTGCCCCTGTACTCTGCACTTGTGAGACTGCACCTTGAGTACTGTGTCCAGTTTTGAGTGCAACAGCATAAGAAGGACATTGAGGAGCTGAAGTGGGTCCAGAGAAGGGCAAGTGAGAGGTCTAGAAAACAGGCTCTATGAGGAGCGGCTGAGAGAGACCTTATTGCTCTCTACAGTTACCTTTAAGGAGGTTGTAGTGAGCCTGGTGCTGGTCTCTTCTCCCAAATTACTAATAATAGGATGAGGGGAAATGGTCTCAAGTTAGATTGGATATTAGGAAGACATTCTTTCCTGAGAGAGTGTTTGGGCACTGGAAGAGGCTGCCCAGGGAGGGGGTGGAGTCATCATCCATGGAGGTGTTTAAAAAATGAGTAGATCTAGCACTTCAGGCTGTGGTCTAGGGGTTAGGAAGATACTGGGATGAGGGCTGGACTTCATGATCCTGGAGGTCCTTTCCAGCCATAATGATTCAATGATTTTCTAATGAGTGAAAGCAATTTTAGGATTAAGTCTGATTGTGCTGGTGATTTCTTTAATGTAGACCAGTATTCACTCCAAGCTATTTTATTCAGATTTTCTTGAAATAAGCTGGTTTATAAAGAACAGAAAGTAATATACTGGTTAGGTGCAGATATACAAAATGTTGTTTAATCTCTGTTTACTAATCAAGAGATGTCTCATCCCGCTGGCAGCACTGCAGCAGAATGGCTTAAACCATGTCTTAACACCATACAGCTGCATTTTTGTGAAGTAGTTTCTGTCAGAGACAGCTGAGTTTAAACACATCAGCTGGTTTGCTGTGATGAACTGTACCTGAAGGCAAGTGTGGAGTGCTACATCTGGGGAAGAACAACCCCAAGGGTCAGTGCAGGTTGCAGACTAACCTGCTGGAGAGCAGCCCTGGAGAAAAGGACCTGGGTGTGCTGGTTAACCACAGGCTGTCCATAAGCCAGCAATATGCCCTTGTGGACAAGTAGGCAAATGGTCTTCTGGAGTGTATGAAGAAGAGTGTCAAGGGATGTTCTCCCCCTCTATGCTGCCCTGGTTAGGCTGCATCTGGAATAGTGCATCCAGTTCTGGGCTCTCCAGTTGAAGATAGATAGGGAGCTACTGGGGAGAGTCCAGCACAGAGCCACCAGGAGGCTGGAGCGTCTTCCTTATGAGGAGAGGCTGAGAGACCTGAGGCTGTTTAGTCTAGAGGAAACCAAGGAGAGGTCTCATAGTTGCTTATAAATATCTAAAGGGCAGTCATCAGGACTGGACCAGGCTCTGCTTCAGCTGTGCCCAGCGGCAGGACATGGGACAATGGGCATACATCAGAATGCAAGAGATTCAGTTTAAACATAAAGAAAAGCTATTTCACAATGAGGGTAAAATAGGTCTGGAACAGGCTGCCCAGAGAGGTTGTGGAGTCTCTGACTCTGGAGATATTCAAAATCTGCCTGGGCATGTTTCTGTGTGGTCTGCACAGGTGATCCTGATCTAGCAGGGGGACTTGGATTAGACAGATTTACAGAGGTCACTTCCAGCCCCTACCATTCTATGACTCTGAACAGCCTGGATTTTGTTGAACTGTTTAATCTTATCTCATTTCTAGGCGACTTCGGAATGGACCCTGGATTATCCACCATTTTTTGCTTGGTTTGAATATGCACTTTCACATGTTGCCAAGTACTTTGACCCAAAGATGTTGGTTATCGAAAATTTAAATTACATCAGTCCTGCAACCATCTTCTTTCAAAGATTTTCTGTCATCTTTACAGATATCCTTTTCATATATGCAGTTCGTGAGTAAGTCTTAATGTTCTAATTTTAGGGACAGTGGGTAGACTTTAATATATGGTGTTTTTGTAAAGACTGAACTTGCACACGTAAACCTGCGAACCCATGGAAAAAACAAAGTTGCTTTAACCTTTTGAAGTAGAAATTTGGAACATGCTGCTAAACACAAGATAACTTTCTGTTGTTCTTGTAGATGCTTTTGCTGTGCACGTGATCAGATTTGTACCTTTTGGGACATTTAGCTGCTGTTTCACACATTACAGGTGTTTTGTTTCTGTTACTGGGGACAGTTTGGCTGCATGCAACTGTTTCTCCTGCTAAGTTTTGATATTCTCTATGTCTAGAGTAGAAACATAAAGGAAACTTGTGATGAAGTAACAGTATCCTCTAATGTTGTAAGTCACTTCAGTGGAGAAGTGTTTTGAAAATTATGTTGCCCACCTTCACCTGTAAAGCTGTAACTTCATTTTTTTTCCATCTGCTCAAGATCCAGGTAGAAAATTCTCTGTTACTTCTTTGCCTAAAGGAGCTCTACTAATAGCAATACCAACAGAAATCATCCACAACTTAATCTGATCATAACTTCAAAAAAAATATGAACCACATGGCTTCACCCTGAGAAGCACTAAGATATTTTATGTAACAAACAGAAGTAGCTTATAGTACTGGGATGTGGGTGTGTGGCACCAGGAAGAGGGCAATGTCCAGCAGGAGAACCTTAAATACTGTGTGGTACGGTGTCTCCAGATATAACAATGTGTTTATTTATCAGCAGCTGACAGCAAACAGGTTGTGAGGACTACATGGTTATTATTTAGCGCCAGACTTGAACCTGAGACTGTGTTACTTTAGCATCAGCTTTAGTATGACATTACTATTGACATTTTAAAACCTTTTATTTGCTAAACTTCATTCATTGCCAGAATCATGAAATTATAGAGTGGTTAAGTTTGGAAGGGACCTCCAGAGATCATCTGCTTCCAACTCCTCTGCCAAGAGCATGGACACCTCTCACTTGATTAGGTTCCTCAGGGCCCCATCCAAACTGACCTTGAACACTTCCAGGGAGGAGGGCATCTACAGTCTCCCTTGGCAACCTGTTTCAGTGTCTCATCACCCTCATAAGGAGGAATTTCTTTGTATGGTCTAATCTGAATCTGCCTTCTTTTAATTAGATACCATTCCTCCTTGTCATTAGGGTCCCTTGTTAAAAAGTCCCTCTCCAGCTTTCCTATAGATCCCCTTCAGGTACTGGAAGGCTTCTGTAGGGACCCTTAGAGCCTTAACATCTCCAGGCTAAATAGCCCAAGTTCCCTCAACCCCTCTTCACAGGAGAGGTGCTCCAGCCCTCTGATTGTTCTGGTGGCCTTTTCTGGGCTCACTCCAATGGTTCCATGTCCTTATATTGGGGACTCCAGAGCTAGGCACAGAACTTCAGATGATGTCTCACAAAAGCACAGTAGAGGGGGGGAGAATCACCTCCCTTAGTCTCTGTTCTTGTGATGAATTTTGCAAGAATTTTACCATAGCCTTTTCTCTTAGTAAAGTAGCTCATTTCAGGTTAAGTGCACCTCTCAGCTCTTAGAAGCAGCAACAGTTTTATCAGTGCTTCAGTTTTTAATTCTGTTTCTTTTCTTTTGTGTTCAGGTGCTGCAAGCAAGTAAATGGAAAACGACCTGCAAAGGATATCCTGGAAAAACCAACCTTTATTCTTGCTGTTCTACTCTTGTGGAATTTTGGGCTGCTAATTGTGGATCGTATCCTTTCCTTTCAGAGTGTTGTGGGTTGTAGTTTTAAGTCTGTTGGTTGTTTCTGTGGGGTTTTTAATGACCTGTTACAGTGTGTGGTACAAACTCATGAATAATGTTATTACTCTCACAGCAAGTAACACAACTGTGTTTGTGGGGTTAGTTGCACAACTTCATGTTTTCATTAGAGTTATTATTTAGCAAAATGGAAGGTTGTTCCATTTTTGGTGTCTCGCCAGAAATGCAGGAGGAGCAGTCTAGCAGCAGAGTTTGTTCCTGCTGACTGCTCCTCCTCTGCCTGTCTTACAGCAGCATTAGCAGAGAGACCCTTTATTGCTGGGTGTGATTCTTTGTTTGTCCCAGGGTAAGGCAAATCTCTACAAGTGGTTCAAGTTCAGGCTGTCTTCAGGTGATTATAATGTTACAGGAGAGTTAGCACAGGTTTAAAAAAATTAAATAGAAAATTAATTTTGAAATCCAAAAAGTAGATAATTAACCTTTTCATTTGTTCTTGTTTATATTGTGATACATACAGGGTCAGATTGTTAGGCTATTAATTAGAATAAGGTAATGGACTTAGAATCACAGAATTGTTTAGTTTGGAAAAGACCTTTTAAGATCATCCAGTCCAGCCACTAACCTGACTCCACCAAGCCCACCACTAAACCATGTCCCTAAGCTCTAGATCTACACATCTTTTAAACACGTCCAGGGATGGTGATTCAACCCCCTCCTGAACAGCCTGTTCCAATGCCTGATGATCCTTTCTATGAAGAAGATTTTCCTAATGTTCAATGTAAATTTCCCCTGGTGCAACTTCCTCTCGTCCTATCACTTCTTACATGTGAGAAGAGACCAGCTCCCATGTCTCTACAAACTCCTTTCAGACAGCAAGGTCTCTCTTCAGCTTCCTTTTTTTTTCTTTTTAAGATTAAACAGTCCTAGCTCCTTCAGCTGCTCCTCATAAGCATTGCTCTCCAGACCCTTCACCAATTTTATTGCCTTTCTTTGGACCCACTACAGCACCTCAATGCCTGAGTATGATGTGTCCAAACTGAACCCAGTACTTGAGGTGTGGCCTCACCCGTGCTGAGTACAAGGCCACAATGGTTTAGAGCAAGGGTCTAAATCGGTTTGGGTTGGTGCCTGCAATTCAAGCACAGCAACCAGCTCTCACTGAGAATTGAACAGGCAGTGAAGCAACTTTGCTAAAAAGAAAATAATTTATTGAACCCATCACCAATAAGAAAAGGAAGAATCCCTAAATAAGTAAAAGAACCTTTGCTTGCTGCCCCCCTCCCCCCGGCTCCCCCCTTTTGCTGAGTAGCTCTCTGTCTTACAAGACATGCTGGAGAAGAAGGGAAGAAATCAGGGATTACATTCCGTTTTATAGACTCTGTCCACCAATCACCTGTGGAGTCAGGACACTGACCCAGAGGTCTGCTGGGAAAGCTATATCTAGCTTCAAGATAAAATGCTCTTTAGGAATAAAAGCACAAAAATTAACACTTGAACATTTGAAAATTTTCATAATGGCAACACCTGCTTAGATGTCTTAGTAGACTTTTGTGCCTGTGCTTATGGATGTGGATAAGTAGTGACTTTGGTTGTAGGTGGAGTGAATTTAAGGTTATGTTCTTGATTTAAGTTCTGTTGTAATTTGAATTTGTTGTTTATAAATTCAATTCTTACCCAGAAGAGTGGTAACAGTAGTGAAACTTTGCTTTATTTTTTTCTTGACTTGTGTTCAGATATTCACTTTCAGTACAATGGCTTTCTGTTTGGGCTGATGCTGCTTTCTGTTGCTCGACTGTGTCAGGTAAGTTCGAGCAACTCCCTTCTCTGTGTCACCATATATGCTTCAATGAGCTGCTCACATTGAAGCTATTGGGAGCGATTCAAAGTTGAGCAGCATGTCCAGTGCTAAGTGGGATGCTAAGCTGTTTGGTTTGGCAGGGGAAGAGGAGAACTTGAAACTCGGACATAATTCCTTACTGATGCTGCAGCACTGCAGTCCCCAGCGAGGAAGCTAAATTTTTGTGTCAAGCCTCAGCAGCATGGCATGACTTCTTGCCCTCTGCCAAGTCACTAGTCCTTTCAAAACATGCCTCTGAAGCTCTGGGGAAGTGAGGCCTGCCTCAGTTTTCCCGGTTTCCAGTAGTTTCTTCCTCCGTACTTGTGCGTAACCCCATCGGGTTTGTCATTTGAAGTAAATACCCGTTTGTTTTTGTGTCTGTAATAGAAGTTTTGTCACCTTAGGACTAGCAAAGAGAACCATTAAAAAGTTACTGCAAAGAGAGAACAAATAGAAAAGCTTGTTCTGTTTGTATTTTTTTTCTTTAGAAAAGATACTTGGAGGGTGCTTTTTTTTTTGCTGTTCTTCTGCATTTCAAACACATCTATTTGTACGTGGCCCCAGCCTATGGAGTTTACTTGCTGCGGTCCTACTGTTTTACTGCAAATAATGCAGGTAGGATGGGTTTCTCCTTGCTCGCTTTTGGGGGATTGTGGTAATTAGCAGGGCCATCAGAACGAAATGAAAGTTCTGCTTGGAGAGTAGAGCTGAAAAGATCTTTATAGAATTTCAGAAATTCACTTGTGTACAATTTGTACTTTAGGGAGTAAATGCAGTGTGAACAAAAACTGCAGGTGGCAGTTTTAAACCAGGAGAATTATTCTGGGTATGAAATGATGAGATAGATGCTAATCAGAAGCTATTTCAAAGGCCTCATTGATGTTTCTCAACAATTCTTGGCACTGCAAAACACATTTGATGTTTGACATGAAAAGAAAAGGAGCTTTACTTGACAGAGAAAATACTGAAAGTTTGTATAGTGAAGGAGCAGTGATGTCGATAAAGTCAAACTAACAGGTGGAGGAAGCACCTGAGGGTGTTGACATACAAATCAATGTGCAGTTTTTAGATAGGAACAAGAATTGCTTTGCCTCCCTTTCCAGTTGCCGCAGTAACTGATGCAAACATGTTTGCTTCTTCTAGATGGATCCCTAAAGTGGAGAAGTTTCAGCTTGCTTCGTGTAACTCTTCTGGGACTGATTGTCTGTCTTGTTTCTGCCCTTTCACTGGGCCCCTTTATAGTGTTGGTAATAAACCCTTTCTCACCTGTTATTCCCCTGAACCATTTGAAAATTCTGTTATGAAAGTGTACACCGTGTCTCACTTAGACTGTTTCTTATTTTTCCCTGTTTCTGTAGGGCCAGCTGCCTCAAGTCATTTCACGGCTTTTTCCTTTCAAACGAGGCCTCTGCCATGCTTATTGGGCCCCTAACTTTTGGGCTTTGTACAATGCTGTGGATAAAACGCTAACGATTCTGGGTACGGTATGTTTATTTGCAGATAGAGCTGTGTGGATTTTAGTGTTGCCTGCTTGAAATGCGGGCAGCAAGTTAGTCTCTCAGCTGCCTTAAATGATTTGTTTGTCTGTGTAATCCAGTGTGTCTTATATTTCCAGTGGTAGGACAGAAATCAGTCTTCCTTCTCTACAATGCCAGGTACCAGTATAGGTTGGGAACCAGCTTTCTGGAAATCAGCATAGGAGAAAGGGACCTGGGAGTCCTGGTGGACAGCACGACGACCAGGAGCCAGCAATAGGCACTTAGGACCAAGAAGGCCAATGGCATCCTGGAGTGAATTAGAGGGGTGGTTAGTAGATCAAGACAGGTTCTCCTCTCCCTCTACTCTGCCATGGTGAGACCAGATCTGGGATATTGTGTCCAGTTCTGAGCCCCTCAGTTCAAGAAGGACACAGAACTGCTTGAGAGAGTCCAGCACAGAGCCATGAAGATGATGGAGTGGAGCATCTCCCTGATNGGGAGTCTCATCTGGAGATGTTTAAAACCTGCCTGGATGTGTTCCTGTGCAACTGGATCTAGGGGATCCTGCTCTGGCGGGGCAATTGGGTGTCTTTCGAGGTCACTTCCAATCCCTAACACTTTGTGATTCTATCCCTAAAAATGCAAATTGTTGTCTATGAACCTACTTCAGCTGCTTCATTTTCTTCATTAGCATTTTTCGCTGTATTTTTTTCCATGTTTTTGGTTTTTTTAGGTTTAAAGTGTAATTTGCTTGATCCCACAAAAATTCCTAAAGCCTCTATGACAGGAGGGTTGGTTCAAGAATTCCAGCACACCGTCCTCCCTTCTGTGACACCACTGGTGACGTTAATCTGTACTGTCATATCTATCTTGGTAAGAATGAGTGATACATTTTGGAAACTTGGCGTGTTTTGTCCCCACTGGGTTTTATTTGATGAGCATGCACTTCACATGAATTTTAATTCCAGGGCAACCATAAGTTGTTTTTATTATTTTTGTTTTAAAAAAAAAGTTGTTAGGATAAATGTGGAATTAGTATCTTTCTTGATATGTGATATTACTTTCTTAAGGTATGTCTAAAATTACATTTGAGAGATGAAAAGCAGTCTTGGGTCAGAAGCACTCCTTATACTGAGCTAGAAGTAACTTTTTGTGATAAGTCAGTTGGAGTGTGAGCAGAGACACTGATAGAATTGTTAGTGCAGGCAAAGAATTGAAGGATCAATAAGTGATCACCTGGGTACAGAGTCTCTTTCATTCTAATGAGCAATTAATGGGAAATCTTTGTTTCAAAGCCTTTATGTAGTAACTGTGACAAAATGGGTTTAGAGCCTTAGATTCAAAGACAGTTCTTGCGATTACAGCAGGATGTCTGTGCCCTTTCCATTGATCTTCTCCCTCCTCTTAACACGATTGGAGTCTTTTTGGTGACTCTGCTCATACGATCAGATGAATTACAGTTCCTCCAGTGCTCAGTAATTCTTATGGGTACAATCTGAGTGAAGTGGTGCTTATTAACATAGAAAGAAAAATATCTCATTAGACAGTGGCTTATGTTCAGGATTGCCAAACTTTTCACTGAAGTCCTGTTTCTGCCTGTCATTTCTAGCCCTCTGTTTTCTGTCTTTGGTTTAAACCTCAAGGGCCCAGAGGCTTTCTGCAGTGCCTTGTTCTGTGTGCATTGAGCTCCTTCATGTTTGGCTGGCATGTCCATGAAAAAGCAATACTCCTTGCTATTCTGACTTTAAGGTACGTTGGTTTTGTTCATAGCATTTGGCCAAACTGAACCTGCAGCCACTTGTTGGGCAATTCTTGGAGAGGACTGTTTTTTCAGAGTGTTTCAGAGTATTAGCATGCTCACAGAATGTCTTAAGCTGTGACATTGTAGTGTGCCTCAAGTAAAGGAAACTCAGGCACAATAAAATGCAGCTGCCTTACTAACAAAATGTGCTGATGCAGATCAAGCACACACAGGAGACTCGTGTGGTGGTAAACAAGGAGTATCTTACAACAGCTAATGATGGCTCTTACATAAACTATAATTTACCCTGCCAGAAGCCTTGAGTACTGAGAGTAGCCAGTCCCTTTATTGGCTTGATAGGGTGCAGCAAAACTTTCTGTGTATTCACACATGATCAGAACAGAACTGTTTGGCATTGGTATGAAAAGCAGTTAGTTTTTGGAGTCTGGCATGCAGGCCTGTGCACCACATACACTCTTGTGACTCTTTGAATACTGTGGTCTGTTAAGATGCAAAGTGCAACAGAAAGACAGTGTGTTTGGCTGTCGACACTTGGGTACTGTTAGAATAATGCAGAAAAACAACAACTTGACAAACCAACACCATGCTCACAAAATAGAGGGATTCAGGCTTTGGGCTGCATGTGAACAGACGTCATTTAGCTTCCCCTTGAAGCATCCTTTCCTTAGTGACAGCACGTTCGATAAAACATCTCATTCATGTGATGTGGTAGACAAAAGCAGGCTGCTTTCTTAGGGTCTTTGTGTCCGGGCTGTTACTACTGCATTTGAGCAGTAAAGTCATTGCACCCACAAAGTCGCAAGACCTACTCATTGCATGTCTTGTGGCTTTGCCTTTTGAAGGGAAAAATTTGCTTGCCTGGCTTGAAGCGTGTGACACTGCTGCCATGCTCAGAGAATCACAGAAGGGTTTGGTTCAAAGGGAACTTAAAGATCCTCTTAATTTCAACCTTCCCGCCACAGTAGTGTTGCCACACCCAAGCATTTACAGTTGACTGAGTTATTTTTAACTCTGAATAGTTAACTTTAGAGACCTACTCTGGCAAGGACAAACATAAAAATAGTCATCTTTTTGCTGCTGGGCTACGCAAGCTTTGATGAGTGCTGTGGTTCATACTGAAAACACAAGGTAAATTGTTTGGGAGCCAGTTGAGGAAGGGGACCTTCTGCACTTTGTCTGACAGTGTGCAGCTTCTGCCAAAAGGATTTAATGCCTGTTCAGGGCAGGAGTGAGGCTACAGATCATAAGCTTCTGGACCAGTATGGATACAATAATATTTTTCTTGTTTGGAAGTGTAGTGTTGCTTAAAATCTTTAAGTGGAAATGGTAGGAGGAAGGGAATTAACAGTAAAAAAATCCCTGAAAAAGCAGGGGTGACAGTGTCAGCATGCAGCTGGCAAATGAAAAAGAGCTTTTGTAGAATAAAAACTTCAGACTCTTCTGATATTTGTGTTCAGGTGGGGGAGTGTGTTGGGTTTTTTCCTGGGGGAGGGGTTTCTTAGCTGATGTGCATTTTTATCTCTGAGGCTATGTGGCTTAGAAGCCGGAGACTTGATCACAGGTCCACCATTTGGAGAGGCCAAAGTACCATGAAACTCTATTTGACATACTCTTCAGTCTCTTGAATTACATAGTGTTTTGCTGGAATTTTCTGCACTATAAAGTAAAAGCATAACAATTTTTCATGTCATTTTTAGCTTGTTGTCTGTTCAGAGAGCGAAGGATGCTGGTATCTACTTGATTCTGACAACCACAGGGCATTTCTCACTTTTTCCATTGTTGTTCACACCAGCAGGTAAAGTGTTTTCATTCTTCCTGTGCTTTCATCTGATTGCTTTAGGTTTGTTGGGGTCTTTTTGCCTGACATGCAGGTAATGGGTTTGTAGTAAGCTGGAAGGTGTATATGAGCCTGCTTCCACAGTTACAAACTCTCTGACAACTGCTTCATTTTTTCACTATAAAAATGGTGCATGAGTACATGTATGAACATGTCTGTCTTTGTGACCAAAAGCTGTTCCTTCCTGCCTCCCCCTCCTTCCCTTTCAGTTGAACAAAGGTCCAATTGCTTCACTTAAACTCATCCTAAAGACTGTTTCAGCTACAACACTATAATGATACACTGTCATCCTCTGTGAGAGCTGAAATCCAGATGCTCACAATCTTCTCTCATGCTGCTGGTTATTTGCAGTAGTGAAGCTGCTGCCTTGATAAATTAAAAACTTCCTCTATTGTATTTTTTAACCTATTTTTGTTTGGAACTAGCTAGCATTTATGTGGCCATTACATTTATTTTAAGCTTCCCAGTGATTTCTGATTGCTTTTGAGTAGCAAAATTTTACTTGTGGTGCTCTCAGAAATTGTAATCAGTGTGTTTGGTATGTTTGTAGATAACTGAAGTCACTGTATTGCATATGCTTAGTATTTGCTTTGGTGAATAATCTGTTGTTATGTCTAGGTGTCCTAAGCAGTAAAACATTTAACTCGGTTGGCAGAAAGTAATTAAGTTGGACAATGAAAGTGACTAGTAGGATTTGAGGATGCTGCACTTTATATGGCAAAAGCTTTTCATAATGAGTTTTATGAGTATGTTGTGTTCCTTGTCTTTCAGAACTTCCAATTAAAATACTGCTTATGCTGCTGTTCACTGTTTATAGCTTCTCTTCACTGAAATCTCTATTCAGGTAATTGAAAATGAGGCCAAACTGTTCCCACCCTCCACCCCCACCCCCCTTACTATTCCAAAATTCAGTCATTTCATCTCAAGAACTAAAGAGAGACATTCTTCCTCTCCAACTAAAGCCCCATGCAGGAGCTTAGTTTCTGTCAGAGGTGGAGCTTTTGCAAGTCTCTCATTCCAAACTATCCAGACCAAACAAAACTTCTTTGGGAAGAACATTAATTCATATAAAACCCTTGATGGAAAAATGTGCATATGAAGGTCTCTGTTTAGCTGCTCACTTAAATGGTGGGAGGTGAAACAGAGTGCATGCTGAGGTTGCTTCTTAGACAACATGGTGTCTTGGCCCTTGGTGTAAAAGCTACATGACAGGAAAAATTTTTAACATCATGTATTTTAACAGTGTCTTTTTTTATTTTGTTTTTTAATTCCTCTGACAGGAGAGAGAAGCCTCTGCTTAACTGGCTTGAAACAATCTACCTCGTCCAGCTGGTGCCTTTGGAAATCTTCTGTGAAATTATATTTCCTTTGACCCCCTGGCAACAGCACTTTCCCTTTGTCCCTCTGCTGCTGACCTCTGTTTACTGTGCTCTGGGCATTACCTATGCCTGGCTCAAGCTCTATCTCTCTGTCTTGACTGAAAGAATTTCTGTTAGACAAAAGGCTGAGTAAAGCCACAGTGTGGGACTGCTCCCAGGTTATCCATGCTAGTTGGTTATCCGGCATGGTTAGGGATTCTCACAAGGACATACAAAACATGGCATTACCTGTACCATCACCATGAGGAGAGTTCTTCTACCATCTCTGTACTGCCCAGCAAAGATACCTCAGATCCTGGGGAACGGCAAGATCCCACTTGTCATGAATAAACTGTGAAGCTTAACAAGGTCCAAACTTCTGTCCCAAGGAAAACTTGTCAAGCTTTCCTAATGCTGTGTGTATCTGAATAAAATTCACTGTGGCAATTACTGGGGATCATTGCTGTACACAGGAGAACATTGTCACTGCTTTCTGTGGAAGTTGCCAATTAAAAACTTGAGGGTTTTGTGCTTTGTTTTGTTTGAGCATTTTTTGTGGCTTTTCTGGGGTTTTTTTAATCTTGTGTCTAAGCCCTACTTTTTGGACACCCATACAAGTATCTAGCTGGAAAAATGTCCTGAGGTGCTTTGTCCCACTTGAACACCCACATCTCAAGCTTTTAATTAGTTGCTTAATATATCCAGGTCTCTTTGATGTCCTTGTTTCATAGTTCTTTGCAAAGAGGTGATAATATTACTCTTATTTTTGTAGACCAGATTACCAACTTCTGAAATGAATGTTTTTCCAGCACCATTAAATGTGTCAGATAAATACCATTATCTGTTCACATTATTTGCAGTTTATGTCAAATATTATAGCCATGACAGAAGACCAAGTGCCGACAGTTCCTCTAGTAAGTCAAGGAAGAGGTAGATTGTTCTCTTCCTCCGTAGAATCACATACCCTGAAAGCTGACAGACAGCAATTACCTACAGCTTGATGCTATTCATCATTGTAGTGGGTTTTTTAAACCCTTTGTAACCATCCCAAAAAGATTCTGCTCCAGAAATCTGGGGTCCGATACATTAAACTGGGAGAGGAAAAAGGATCTGTTTTACTTTTTTTCCAGCAGTTTTTGAGCTTTTACCATGTTTGTTGGAGAATGTGACCCCTTTCAGAGTGCATAGCTGATAGGGTGGCTGTGCATTATGTCCTTTGAATATTTGGGATGTTAGAATGTGTGATTTTTGTTAGGACAGGGGGTGGGCAGTAGAATGTTTCTTTTGGCCATTGGTGTCACCAAGTAACTTGTACTTTTAAATTAACTTTTCATAGCCAGGGCAAGGCATATTCCGGTGGGTGCTGGTGGTGCTGTACCTCAAGTCCTTTTGGGCCACTCAATTCAAGGAGGATGGTGAGGAGCTGGAGTGTGCTGAGAGAAGGGCAATGAAGCTGGGAAAGGAACTGGACAAGTACTGTAATGAGTGTCTGAGGGAACAGAGACACAGGGGGTGGCCTGGACAAAAGGAGATTCAGAGATGATGATCTTTTTGCTCTTTACAACTCCCTGAAATTCTGGAAGTTGGAGAAGGTGGTCAGTCTCTTCTCTCAAGCAATGACTGACAGGACAAGGGGAAACATCCTTAAGTTGAGTGAGGGGAGGTTTAGGTTGAAATGAGAAAGGATTTCTTGCCTGAAAGGGTTATCAAGGCCTGGCCTAGGCTGCCCAAGGCAGTGATGGAGTCCCCATACCTGGAGAGACTGCGAAGTCATAGAGATGTGGTGCAGAGGGACATTGTTTAGTGTTGACCTGGCAGTGCTGGGTGAATGGTTGCACTCAATGACCTTAAAAGGTCTTTTCCGACACAAGGTTGTACAAGATCAAGAGTTTTAGGAGTTAAAACTCTGATTCTGTGGTTGTTATCAGTCCTGGAGTTGCTGCACTTGTTTAATGTGGTTTTATATTAATAAAAAAGAAAAACTAAGAGAACTGTAGATCGCAGACTTTTCACCTGTCACCAGCAAGAGCTTTAAAAACTAATTGGGTTTGGTTTTGGGGTTTAATTAACCCCTCATTTAATTAGATCAGGGCTCCATGGCACTGTATGAGCACCAGAATCGAGTGGCTTCACCCAGAGGCCTCAGACCTCCGGGAACCCCCGGTAAAGCCGCTCAACCTGTGGGGTGGCGGGTGAATTTGTGGGCTGGGGGATCATTTTGGGGAGGGTAAGTTAAATTCGGGAGGCTTCAGGTTAAATTAGTGGGTTTTGGGCTCCAGGGGGCGGTGGAACCAGGGGAGGGCGCTGCCGCCCCGCCCCGTCCCTCCCGCTGACCTTGCGGGGCCGTGGCCGCCATCATGGTGTTCCTGCCCGACGAGTCGCGGTCGCTGCCGCCGCCCTCCCTCATCAACAAGGGCTCGGTGTGGCTGGGCCTGTGCGGCTGGGTGGCGGCCCTGCTGGACAACGCCTTCAGTCGGCGGCCCATCCTCAGAGCC
>VZRI01004764.1:0-34171 GCA_013397515.1 Upupa epops
TCATAATATAACATCTCACAGACTTAAGCTGGTTCTGTGGGGGGAGCAGAGGAGAAACCTGTGAGTGCCAACTCCTGTCTGTGAGAGATGGGAACACAGATGCTGTCCAGGCCCAAAAACACCTGGCTTCCAGCACATTCTGGCACACTTCATTACAGAACACAGTCACACAAAATACAGTTATGAAATGAGAAAGCACAGCAGGAGATGAGACACTGACATCCTCCTTCTGCAATCAAGTATGTCCTGTAGCCAGCAGAAGAGAACTAATTGCCGCCCTCTACTCAGGACAGGCAAGACAACGCCTCAAGTACTGTGTTCAGTGGGAACTCACTACAAAACATTGAGGTGCTGAAGCAAGACCACAGAAAAGCAATAAGGCTAGTGAAGGGTCTGCAGAATAAGCTTTATGAGGAGCTGCTGAGGAAGAGATGGAGCTGTTTAGACTGAAGGAGGCTGAAGAGAGTTCTTACTGCTGTCTACAAACACCTGAAAGGTTGTAGAGGTGGTGGTTGGTCTCTTCTAGAAAGTAACAGGTGATACCATAAAATGAAATGTTCTCAAGTTGCACCACGGGGACTCTAGGTTAGATATTAGGAAAAAACTTTTTCACTGAAGTGTCTTCAGGTTTGGAAAAGACTGTCCAGGGTGGTGGTTCATGTGGAGTTTAGGGACATGTCTTAGCATTGGGTTTGGCAGAGTCAGGTTACTCGTTGAACTCAATGATCTTTAAGGTCTTTTCTAACGTAAATGATTCCGACGCTCTGTTGGGACGGTAACGGCACCGACCTGTGCCTTCGGTCCTGAAGCCGGTGAACTCACCGACTCCAGAACTAGGAATAAGTAAGATGTTTAATCTTAATGGCGGTTTTAATCGCATTTTCCTTCCACCGTCACATCCAGCCTCACCCTTCCTCAGGGCGGGACGGGCCAGCTGAGGCAGCTCTCCACCGCCAGGGCTTCCGGCTCTGTCCCGGCCTAGGGTGACAACGAGATACCGCCAGCCCCGGTTCTCAACTCCCCCTGCTTCTCGACCCCGGAAGCCCCATCCTAGGTGGTGTTCTCTCTACTCTGCCTCGCGCTTCTGGGCCTGTCTCGGCCGCCCCTCCTGAGCCGTAGGGCCTTGCGGCACTTACACGCCTGTAGACTACAACTCCCAGAATGCTGCGGTTCGTGGAACCGCGCCCCCTGCCGCCCGCGCGCCCCGTCGTGTAGAGAGTGACCCTTGCGTCACTTCCTCCGCGTGGTGCAGGCCGGGAATGCGAGTCGCGATTGGCCGGCCCCCGCCCCGCTTTCTAGCGAGCCGGGCAGCAGGAAGCGGCAACGGCGGAGTGGGGCGGTGGGGCAAGCGGCGCTCCCGGTGAGTACCCGTCGGATTCCCCGGGGCTGCGGGGTGCCGGGACGCGGCCCAGCCGCGAATCGAAAAGGGATCGATTTAATGCGCGCTTTGATGACGTAACGGGGACTAGCGAGGTGGCGGCGCCACCGCGCTCATGGCCCGAGCCCGCATCGGCCACGGCTTCTTAGTAGGCGCGCCCCTCAGGGACACTCACGCCCGCCGGCGACCGCCCGCACCACTCTGGCTGTGCCCGCACTCTGCAAGCACTCGATGTGGTCTAGGCCTTCCGTCTGGACCCACTCGTGGGACTCGACTGGCGCTTATTGGCCTCTCCGCTAGGGGCGGCCTCCGCCGCCGTTTTGCGATTGGCCGCGGCCATGCTAATTGCCATCAGCGCCCGCCACAGGGATCGCAGCTGTGGTGGGGACTGGCCGTAAAGGGCCGTGGGGTATCGGCGGAAGCTTGGAGGAGACGCGCGCGGTCCCCGACTGGGGCGGAGCGTCGCCGCCGCCGCCGCCGCAGCAGCAGCGGCCTGTGCGGGGTATGTGCGGTGTCAGAAAAAGCGGGGCCGGTTTCCGCCAGTGTCCGCAGTTCCTAGTTTTGAGTAACACCACACGGCGAAGTGGATGCGACGTTTTCTCTGTGACCTCACAGCAGGCGTTGCTCAGGCTCACCAGCTATCATCGCTTTGGGCCTCTTTCCGCTGACATAAGAGCAAACTGGATGTCCCCTCCTTTAAAGTGTTCAGGGTCAATTCTAGTGAAAGGTATCCCTGCCCATGGCAGGATCATTTTAACTTATACAATCTTTAAGGTCCCTTCAAACCCAAACCATTCTCATTCCATGAATTTAAGTGTCTAGTGCCTAAAATACAGGGAGCTCCTGTTGCAGCCCAGGAGGATAGTATTAACAAAATGCCTTCACTTAGGTGGGCTTATAAAAACAGATCTACAAATGGGATGTGCATTGTGTGGGATGCATTTAGTGTCATAGACTGGTAAGGTTAAGTCAATAGCTGACTGTGTCTTCCAAGAACATGGCAACTTGGATTACTGCTGTTCACCTTTTGTGGCTTCCTGGTTTTCTTTGAGAACTGTACCTTTCACTTTTCCCATCAAAGCTGTCATGTTTTTACTGACCATACTTACTGGCTGTGCCCAGCAACAGCACAAGGTCCAAACTGAAACACAGAAAGTTAATTTTAAACCTAAGAAAAATCATTTTCACAGGGAAGGTAACAGAAACTGGAACAAGCTATCCAGGAACTGTGGACTTTCCTGCTCTGGAGACATTCAGAACCAGCCTGGACATGATCTTGTGTGATCTTCTCCAGCTGTTCCTGTTCCAGCAGGAAGGTTGGCCTAGGTGATCTCTAGAGGTCTTCTCCAACCTCTACCATTCTGTGGTACTGAAAATATACTATTCTGCTGGGACTTTTTCATCAGCGTCAGTTTTTAAAATGAGAATATTCAGTGCACCCTGCAGCTGTATTTAGATACACAATAAATTAGCAATTTTAACAAGTTCTGTGTCAATTCATTAATGTTTTCATCATGTTTTTTTCTGCATTCATGGTTTTTAAATGTTCTGAAAAAGACAGTCTTTTAAAAACTTCTTAGGGAAAGGTTTACCTAATAAAGTTTACTAATGATAGGACAAGGGGAAATGGCCTCCAGTTGTGTAGAGAGGTTTAGATTGGATAGTAAGAAGTTGTTTTTTACTGAGAGTGATTGGGCACTGAGAAAGTGGTTTGGTCTCTACTTTAGAGAGAGGGATGTCATGTAAGATGGTGTCAAATGCCTTGCACAAGGCTGGTTAGATGACATAAGCTGCTCTACCCGTATCCACCAATGCAGTAACCCTGTCACAAAAGACCGCTGTGTTTGTCAGGCATGATCTGCCCTTAGCAAAACGGTGTTGGTTGTCACCACTCACCTTATCTTTTATGTGCCTTAGCATGGATTCCAGGAGGATCTGGTTCATGATGTTGCCAGGCACAGAGCTGAGACTGACAGGCAGATACTTCCCAGTGTCACATTTTTTATACTGCTTTAAAAATTGGGATTATGTTTCCCTTTTTCCAGTAATCAGGAACTTCACCAGACTGTGATTTCTCAAATATGATCAACATTTGAGTTGATGCCACTACATCTGCTACCTTCTCTATACAGATATGTAAATGCTAACTCACTAATACCTAATAGGTATAAGGGTCTATGGAGTTTGATAAAAGTGCAAAGCAGGATTACTTAGTTATATTATAGATACCAAGTAAAGGAAATTGTGGAATTACTGCATTTCAGAAAAATCAGGCTATTAGAGAAGGTATTTTTCCAAGAGTACGAAAATATAAGAACATAAGCTGCTGCTTATGGCAAATCCAATCTAGGTTTGCCAAGCTGATGCTGAAATACGTATCAGGGTCTTAATGAGGACAGAGACCAGCCCATGAGTGCAATGGAAGGTGACATGAAAGAGAGCAGATACTGCTGTTGCATTCACTTAACTTCATCTGTAACAGTGAATCTGCCTTTCATCATCTGGTATTCTACATAAAGTCTTATGTGGGCAGTTGTCAGCCTTTCACTTAACGGCTTAAATGTTTCCCACTTTTGAAACGTCATAATAGGGCAGATGACTTGCAAGTAAAAGGATAATTCCTTAACAGTTAAATTAAATGCTAACCTTCAGCTGTCATGATTTTCACCTGCATAAATACAATTTACTTCCAAACTATAAGTCTGTAAGGATATCTTAATAAAGAAACTCTCCAAACAGTAGATCATAGAATCATAAAACAAACATGGCTGGAGAGGACATCCAGGATGAAGTTCAGCCTTCATCCCAACATCTCCCTAACCCCTAGACTGTCACCTCCCTGAGCTGCTGATGTCGTCTGCCTGGACCTGTGCAAGGCATTTGACACTGTCGTACATGACTTCTTTGTCTCTAAAATTGAGAGACATGGTTTTGACAGATTTCTTGGTGGTAAGGAATTGGCTGGATGGTCACATGCAAAAGATGTGTGATCAGTAGCTCCATGTCCTAGTGGAGATCAGTTATGAGCTCTGTTCCTCAGGGGTCTGGTTTGCATTCAGTGCCATTTAACATCTTTGTCAAATGGACAGTGGCACTGAGTGCACCCTCCTCAAATTTGTCAATGACACCAAGCTATGTGCGATGGTGAACGTGCTGGAAGTAAAGGAGGCTCTCCAGAGAGCTTTTGATAGGCTTGAGAATTGGGACTGTGCTAACTGCATGAGGTTCAATAAGTCCAAGTGCAAGGTCCTGCATTTGGTTTGGAATAGTCCCAAGCACAAACACAGCTGGATGGTGAATGGATTGAGAGCAGCTGTGAGGAAGTGGACTTGGGGGTGCTGGTAGTTGAGAAGCTCAACACAAGTCAGCAGTGTGTGAGTGCAGCGGAGGAGCCCAATGGTATCCTGAGCTGTATCAAAAGAAGTCATCTGTCATCAACAAGTCAAAGGAGTTGATCCTCCCACTCTGTTCTGCTTCTGTAAGAACTCACCAGGAGTACTGCATCTTGTTTTGGAGTCCAAAGTATAAGGACATGGAACTGTTGGAGTGAGTCCAGGGGAGGATCACAAGGATGATCAGAGGGCTGTAGCATGTCTCCTGTGAGGCCAGTCTGAGGGAATTGGGACTGTTCAGCCAGGAGAAGGCTCTGCGGAGACCTTTTGGCAAACTTCTAGTACCTGAAGGGGGCCTACAGGAAGGTGGGAGAGGGACCATTTATGAGGGACTGTAGTAGGATAAGGGGGATTGATTTCAAGCTAAAAGGGGAGGTTTAGATTAAATCTTGGGAACAAATTCCTCACTCAAGAGTGGTGGGGCAGTGGAACAGGGAGATTCTGGATGCCCCTTCCCATAAGTATTTCAGACCAGGCTGGTTGAGGCCCTGAGCAACCTGATCTAGTGAGAAAGATCACTGCACATGACAAGGAACTAGAACTGACTGGAACTGGATGATCTCTGAGGTCCCTTCCAGTCTTAGCCATTCTGTGGTTCTGTGTGATTACTAAATGTAAACAAGTACACTCAGAGCTTTACAGTTTCAATCACAAGAAAGTCTGCACTGGAAAACAGAGAGCACCTCATTTGGAATTCCTTCCAGCACTGAAGAAAACTGTTTATTTGCCACATCTGAAATTTCCACTTCTGTATTCAGTGCTTGATTTGTTGCTGTCTGTTTTCCTGACTTTCCTCCTTTTTCCCATACTAAGTGTAACAGTACAGTGAAGAGTATGACTCACAGTTCTTTAATTTCTCATTTACTCATAGTCAGAAACTACATGTGCTTCAAAGTGAGTTGCAAAAAACAACAGCTTCTGCACTAAAATGACTGAAATGTCTGCTTTTCCTGCTGCACACTCAG
Organism: Upupa epops; assembly: GCA_013397515.1. Classification (NCBI taxonomy): domain Eukaryota; kingdom Metazoa; phylum Chordata; class Aves; order Bucerotiformes; family Upupidae; genus Upupa; species Upupa epops. The sequence continues at coordinate 5,736 of VZRI01004764.1, forward strand.
TATGAGCCAAGTGACCATGGAAGTTGGAGATGAGTGCACAGACCTGCAGTCATTTTACCTGAGTTAGCCTGTGACATGTTTCCGTTGATGCACTTGGACTCTCTCCCGAGGTTCTTTTGCATAAGCAGCAGACTGGTATCTGAGTCTCATCCACAGGCACAGTCTTGCCAAACGTTTGAGTTTAAGAATCTCTGCAAATCCCACCCCCTGCTATGTGTACTGTATAGGTACTGGGGGAAGTGCCTTTGGATTACAAGTGTATGTGTTTTTCAAAAGGTTGAGGAGCAATTCACCTTGTGGAGAGAAGTGTAAGTAGGCTAGGTGCGTACGACAGTTTGCTCTTGGGTGTGACAGTACATTAAATGTCTGACAACTCGTGTAATTTGAAGCTGAAGAGTGCCGTTTTATTGCATCCTTATTTAAAGGCAATAAAGCTCTTCTGTTTAGTAGGTGCAAAATTTGACTTCTTAAGTACAAAAAGTTTAAGAATTCTGCTTCCACCAAGTCAGTTGTAGAATTGTGAGAGCTAGCATTTTAAATCTTTGGATGTTATGCTGCTATGATGTTGAGTGGTTAGCTATGAAGATGCATTACCTGTGCAAAAGTTGTATTTGTTATAACCACTGTGTTTGCTTTGAGGGAGGTGAGTCCCGGCTGAATCTGCAGAACAAAGAAATACTTAAAAAACATTAACTATTTCTTCAACGGGTAGTAATAAATAAGGCAATAATAATAATAAATAAGGCATCATGAACCCTAACATTTTTCTACCTGTCAGCTAAAATGACGTAAACCTGTTATGAAGACAGTTTAGTATTCTTGTTGTTTTTGTGAACCCTGAAGAGTGCTAGTTAGTTCATATTTACGAACTTGACTGTCCATTGTACTTACTGTGTGGCACAGTGTTCTTTCATACCATATCTTTTGCAGACAAGTACTTTTGCCATGGAAGCTGAAGAAACAATGGAATGCATCCAGGAATTCCCTGAACACTATAAAGTTATTTTGGACAGACTGAATGAACAACGTGAGCAGGACCAGTTTACAGATATCACTCTTATTGTTGATGGTATGTACAGGCTGAGAACCAGTTGGCAAACAGGGAATTGTTAAATCTGTGCTAGGAAACTATTTAGTTTGTCAGAAGTCAGCTGTCAGACTAAGCTGTTAGCAACTTCTTGGTTCTGTACTGGTGTGAGTTACTTGCAGAGTTTAATTTAAAAACTCAGGGTGAACAGTCTGCAGCAGCAATTAATAATTCTTTTTCTTTTCCAAGCAACAGGCTGTAAACATCTTCAGATAGCAGCCCACTTTGAAACTGCTGTGGTATATTTAATATGTTGTATAAAGGATTTCCAAAACACTAAGATATTTTTTCCCCTAACTTAAGCCTACTGTTTGCTTGCAGAGGACTTTTGTAAATATTGTGTTTAATAATAATAAAAAAACACCTACAAAAAACCCTTTACTTCTTACTTCTGTAGTATCTGCCTGCTGTTTTAATATATAGCTAAAACAGGGTAGAAGAACTAACTTTTTTTTTTTATGTATGTGTTCTAAGGACATAAGAACTAGTTTAAAAAACTGGCAGAGGTAGAAGTGCTCTCTATCTCCTTAGAAAAAGTGCTGCTTGGTAAGATCACTTCTTATCCCAAACGTGTCTTAGAACAGGTAAGGACTTCAAGAAAGATAGGCGGTGTCCACTAGGACAGAACTGCTGAGAGAGTATCATCTGGTCTTTGAAAAGGTACTAAGAACTCACTTGAAGGAAAAGGGTCCTACAGAGCCTAGATTATAAAAGAAGAAAAGATTTACTGCTGTAGTTCAAGTGACAGCAGTTGCAGAAAACTTGTCCTGAATGTTTTTTTCTGCCCCAGTATTATCAAGTCCACATGTGCTCAAAGCTGTGTTTCTGATCAGCTATGTAGTTATAATCCATGTTGCTTCTCTTATCTCTGTCCTGTGGAGCAGTATGAATGTTCAGGCCTGCACCACAGGGAAGGCAACACAGTGACTAGGAATACACAGTCAGAAAGGGAAGAGCAGAGCACAGCTACTTCTGTTCTGCAGCTGTGTTTATGCTGGCAGATTTGGTGATAAAATTAATGTCTGTAAACAATAGGAAACAAAGAGAACTTGGATTAAAACTGTTAGATGATCCAAAGATAGGCAAAATTTTATCTTAAGTCTCTGAAAAGTGGGTGAGTGACTCCTACAACTGATTTGAGTTGCAGAGCTTCAGCAAGATCTGTGATGTCAGCAGGGATCTACAAGAGATGGAACAGGCTGGCTGTAGTGGTATCACATGTTCCTAGGAGACTGTACATTGCTGGAATAGATTTACAGATTGGTTGGTCTAAGTTCTGCATCTGTACTTACTCTGCACTACAAGTAAGGAAGGTCTTACCTTTTGTCTCTCTTTGTAGGTCACCATTTCAAAGCTCATAAGGCTGTACTTGCTGCCTGTAGCCAGTTCTTCTACAAATTCTTTCAAGATTTCACTCAGGAGCCCTTGGTAGAGATTGAAGGTAATCTATGTTGTATAAGTAAAACCTCCAGAGCTGTGTTCCCAAGCTGGAAATGGCATGGTCTTACATGGTTGGTAATATCAATTAGCTTTCTAGATCTCAGCTTTTGAGTTGTTCTAAGGCAATTTCCACAGCTGGGAGCAAAACACCCACAACCTTCCTTTGAAGAAAAGTTGAGAGAATAGGAACAGTCTTGAATTAAATCTTTTGGATGGGAGAGTGTGAGGTTGTCACCAGTGATGGTCAAGCTGGGCAGCCCCAGGACAAACTCTCCCTAATTAGCAAAGTGCTAATGTGCCAAAACAAAACACAGACAGGGTTCACTTGTCACTTAAAATTGCAGGCAAAAAAGGGACAGGCTTGATGTTGTGGGGAAAAAAATTTTCATTTACACAACAGATAAACTGCATAATCAAGAAACAAAGAGAGGTGCACATCGTTCTTACATACATCTTCCCAAGCCTGACTTGGCTACATCCCCTTGGTCAGTGAAACCTTCCTTGCAGTCCTTGTCCTCCGACAATGTGGTATCTTGTTCGATAGGAGGCAAATCCTCATTGAGCTTCTTTGGCTAGCCCAGCAGGGAGGGGTGAGGGGATTGGTTTCTGTCATCTCAGTACCTGACCATGTCAGACCAAGCCTCTTCCTGGTCACAGTCTTTTTCAGGATCTATCCCCTGCTTACACATGCTGTCCTCCATGGTTTTGCAAGCACACTTCTCTGCTGATCTTTGTGGTCTCCAAAGGCCATCAGTTCCTCCTCTCACCACAATCTGAAGGGCAATGGTGGCTCAGGCATGTCTTCCCCTTCACTGAATTGCATAGCATTTATTTTGTTCCCCAAGGGGGAGTTGCAAAACCCAGCAGGAAGTTGCTCAACAGGTTTCCCCTCTTAATTATTGCAGAGGTGCTGATTTGCTCAGTTTAGCCAGAGGCATTTGTGAACTTGAGCTGGTGGGAGATTTCACAAAGCTTCCTATAGGGCCAGCTAGCAGCTACTGCCCCTACTACCAACTCTCCCACCCCACCCCAGCCCTACTCACACCAAACCCACTGTAGAAGTTCTGTGGGTATTTTCTTCCCTCACAACACCTGGCTAATGGAGGTCGAGCAGACCCTGTGTGTACTAGCAGTGTGACAAAAAGTATTTACTGTCAATAGCCTTTCTAGCCAGATGAATAAGGCTGCCAGTGATGGTGAGTGTAGTGAACAATAATAAATAACTTGGTGCAACAGCTACTGGTATGTTGAGCATTACTGTTAAGAAATTATGAGCTAATACGTGCATACAAGGTATTAAAACATTTCTGTATGTTCCTAGCATAGCTCTGTATAAGAGTACAGAGAATGGGTTTTGTACGAAAGTAAGTTCCTTGATTGAGATATAAAAAAGAGGATAGATACAGAGGTAAGGAGCTAAGTCCTGGAGAAGTATTTTAACCTCCAGTAACCTGTTGCTCAGAGGTCTCTTGAGAGAGGTATTTGTGTATTTAAATCTATACTTCTTATTGTTCATACAGCTTTTTGTCTATCTTTGATCTTTCTTATGGCATGACACTGTAGTTGTTCCAGATTCACATTTCTCTAGTAGATTCTGTAATCGTAATGAGATTTCTAAGGCTGTCATCTTTATGAAACAGGCAGCTGTAGCACTGTGAGCTGAATGGTGAGCAGGCAAATGTGAAAGATTAATCTAATACATAAGACTGTATAATTGGTAAGAGAAACTATTGCTTTTCTTGCTTGAATACAGGTGTAAGTAACATGGCATTTCGTCACCTAATCGAATTCACTTATACAGCAAAACTAATGGTCCAAGGTGAGGAAGAAGCAAATGATGTTTGGAAAGCAGCTGAGTATCTACAGATGTTAGAAGCAATCAAAGCACTTGAAATCAGGTAAGCACATAAGCCCTGTTTTTTTCACAACACTGAAATACAGAGTCACAAGAATATTTTTACAAGAGCTGGCTGACAGTATTTGCCAGTTATGTTCCTTATCCTGGAATGTCCTTAACTTGTGTGGAACCATACAGTCTTCTGTAAGATATGGGTCAGAATTATACAGGTAAGAAAACTAGCGTCACATTCTTTGGGCTGGAACTTCACAAGTGACATGACCAAGTAAGTGTGGCAAGTGTTGCAGGGCTGTGGCTTCATGGCAGTTAATACTAGGTCTCTAGTATCTGGCAGACTATTGACTGACATCTGGGTATATGGTGACAATGACCCTCAGCTAATTAGACCATATTAGCAAGATTGTGTTGGTGTTTTTTCTATTTCTGAGAGAATAAGCAGTGATCTTAGAACTTCTTACTGCAAAAGTAACCTCTCAAAGGCTTGATTTAATCGAACTGATATTATCAGTTTTATATAGGATTCCTATGGTTTTATACGCTTTTATACAGAATCACTGTAGGCTCCTCCTTGAGAAACTGACACATGGCAATTAGACAAGTGGTCTGTGCAGTGAGTGGGGAATTGACCTACAGGCGGTATCCAGAAACTGGTAGTAAGCAATTCCTACTCAAACTGGCATCCAGTTGCAAGCAGGGGCCCCCAAGGATCAATATTGGGCCACACACTGTTTAATATATTAATAAATTATCTGGATCAAGAGCACCCTGATAAAGTTTGCGGATGACACCAAAATGAGAAGGGAATTTGACACTCCAGAAGGAAGAGTCACCCTTTAGGAAGACTTGAACAAACTGGAGGAGTGGGCTAATAGGAACCTTATGAAGTGTGTGGGGACAAGTGTAAGGTCATGCACCTGGGAATACACAGACCATACCTTGAGTACTGTTTCAGTTTTGATCTCTGTTGTACAAAAGAGATGTGGACAGGCTGGAGAAGGTCCAGAGAAGGGTTATGAGGATGATCAAAGACTAGAAGACCTTCCATATGAGGAAAGGCTGAGAGAGATGATTTTGTTAAGCCTTGAGAAATCAAGGCTTGGGTGGGACTCTGTTACCATGTTTCAATACATAAAGGGTCGCTAACAAGAAGGTGAAGATTCCTTTTCACAAGGAATCTTATGGAAAAGACAAGGGATAATGGATACAAGTTGTTTCTGGGGAAATTCCAATTGGACTCCAGAGGATAATTTTTCATTGTGACGGTAATTAGATACTGGAATAGTCTTCCCATGGAAGTGGTGGATTCCACAATATTTGAGTCTTCAGGCTCAACTTGGCAGGATGCTGGGCCATCTCATTTAAACTGTATTTATTGGATGGGACTTGATACTTAAACTGTATTTAATGGATGATCCTTGGAGTCCCTTCCAACCTGGTCTGCTGTGATAGTACTTAATCAAATGTTCCTGTGCCATGTTTTATTCAGTACCAGGGACGGTACTCTGTTGCCAAAACTGTACCATGAGAAAAGCAGATGTCAGTTCTACTGCTCCTTCCTTCCCTTTCACTTTTACAAAGTGATGTTGTGTTCTCATTCCTTTAGTATGGCACATGGCTCTGTGCACATGAAGCAGAGGGAGGTACAGTAAATGATTCCAGCATTAAGGTTATTCTTGGTTTCTCTTGTAGACCTGCTGGAATGTCTTTGCGTTCAATTTAGGGAAATTCTATCACCCGATAGACACATTAGCAAGTGACATACGCTCCAAGTTCCTCTAGTAGTCACCAAAAATTTTAATTACAAAAATCTCCATGATGTCATATATTTTCATCATTGTTTTCATTATTAGTATTTGTTTCCAGATTAACTTCATCCATGCTTATTCTGTGGATCTGCAGTAGAACTGAATAAGTATATATTTTTGTTTAGTAGGAAATGTATCAAAGTGTGCATTTGTAGTCCTACTCTCCAACAGCCAAAGCTCTTTTTTTGGTCATTATTAAGGTGCAGTGTAGTACCACCAAATATTTTATTTTGGTGGGGTGGGGCGGCAAAACAAGTGCTTTGCTTGAAGAAACTTGAGACTGAAAAACTATATTGTAATCAGTGTACAGTAGTAGAGCTGTTGAGCCAGGGTCCAGATGAATCCCTGAAGCTCAACTGTCCAGACTGCAATATTGCCTACTATTGTATAATGTTATGTATTGTTAGTTACTCTTCACTAGTGAACACTGTAGTGTTCTGCTTAATGAACACCCATGCAGGCAAGCATATTCTTAGGTTATTTATGTTATTCATTGAATTTTAAAAGTGGTTTTGGGGGCTTTGCTTGGTTTGGTTTTCAGTTATTTTTTATTATAAGGACAAACTTGAGTACCACTATCAGTCTCTGTTTTCTCCCCCACAGTAAGAGGGGAAGCATTGCAACACAGTGCCTCTGTCAGAGCTTTGTCTGAAAGGGGTAAGCATCAGAAATTTCATTGATCTAGAAACAATCATAGAACTATTTGTATAATGCATCAGAGGTACTCATCACATAATCTAGACAAGAAAGAAAATAACAAGATGTTATTCCTTAAAGTGCAGTTGCGCTGTATGTGTGTATACCCATTCAAAATTCCACACAATGTGGTCAAGGATAGAGTCTCCTTATTGGTGAGATGGTTCTTTCCATACATGATTCTGAAGCTCTTTGCAGTAATGTGCAAAGTAACTGTCACCTTCTAGACATCCAGATGAGATTAAGCTGTAGTTCAGCTGTTCGTTATTTCTCTGTCTGAAGAGAGTAAAGTGAAATTTAATATCCTGTATCCTTCATTAGGTCATTCAATCTAGTTATCTTTGTATACCTTATCTCCCCTATTACTACAAAATGTGAAAGTGATAGGGAATATATTATGTGAATGTATTAATGGAATCATAGAATAGGATAGAATCAACAGTCTTGGAAAAGACCTTCCAGATCATCAAGTCCAACCATCCACCCTCCAACCCCTAACCACTAAACAATCTCCTGAAACACCATATCTACCCATTTAGCTGTCTGTCAGTCAGAACCCCCAGGATCCTCTCCATTGGGCAGCTTTCCAGCCACTCCTCTCCAAGCCTGTATTGCTGCCCCATGTTGTTGTGGTCAGAGTGCAGGATCTGACATTTGGCTTTTTTGAAAGTCATGTAACTGGCTTTGGCCCAGTGATCCAGCCTGTCTAGATCTCTCTGCAGACCCTCCCTGCCCTGGAGGAGATTGATACTCACAGCCAACTTAGTGTCATCTGCAAGCTTACTGAGGATTGCACTCCATCCCTTCACTGACATCATCAATAAAGATGTTAAACAGGAGCAGCCTCAACACTGAATCCTGGGGGACACCACTCATGACCGGCTGTTACCTGGATTTAAGTCCATCCAAAACAACTCTTTGGACCATCCAACCAGTTTTTAACCCAGCAGAGCATCTCTGCATCCAAGCCACAAGCAAACAGCTTTTCTAGGAGAATGCTATGGGAAACCTTGTCAGAGGCCCTGCTAAAGTCAAGGTGCACAGCCCTTCCCTCGTCCATTAAGCAAGTAACCCTGTCATAGAAGCAGAACAGGTTAGTCAGACAGGACCTGCCTTTCATGAACGCATGGTGACTAGGCCTGATCCCCTGGTGGTTCTGCGTGTACTGCGTTGCAGTAATCAAGGTGATCTGTTCCATCAGCTCCCCTGGGTCTGAAGTCAGACTAACAGGTCTGTAATTCATCAGACTGCAAAGGAAGGTAAAAAACCAGCGTATTCCAGTCAGTCCAATTTAAGGGGAAGATATCCACTCATACTACAGTCATTACTAATGATCATCAGTAGTAAAACCTCCAGCACATAAATATTGCAGATGATCTTGAGGGTATGGTTTGAAAGCATTGGCTTACTTACATCTGTGTTTGAGACTGTAGACTGCACCAACTTCTTCAAGGAAGCTAGTGTGTCTATGATACAGGAAAGCAGGAACAGAGCTAGGGATTGCATTTAAGTCCAAAAAGTTCATCTGTAATATTCTTTCTGCTTCTCAGTGACATTTATTTTTACCTAGGTGTAAGGTGTGTGCTCTTTTGAAGTACAAGGTGTTACAATAATCATTGCATTAAGTCACAGCTATAGAGTTTTCCAAAAGTAAGTGCTTCAGGCAATCGCGCATGCTCTGAACGTAATTGCTAAATAGCGTAGGAAGGATCCAAATATTATTTCCGAGTAGGCAGGCCAAAGAACTTCCTTCATAGAAGTTTCCTTTCCAGGTACAGAATTTCACAAGTTTCTTAGATAAACCTATGCTATTAGGTTAATTGGCTTATCAGGAAGTCAGGTGCTTTATATAATTTAAATAGTTTAGTAGCTTTATGTCAAAGACTCTGCAGCTTTAACTATGCTATTTTACAGCTGTAAGGAGTAAAAATTATGGAGAAAATAGCTTCTGACATGCACAGGTCATTCATTATTCACCTTCTTTGAGAAACAGCTAGAGAGCGTTGGATGCAGAAACTCAGTATTAGGCAGGAATATGTTTACGAATCTCAACCATGTTTATGCAAATATTTTGCAGGAACAAAGAAAATTCATCACCGTTAGAATCAAATCAAGGACAAGGTAAAAATAAACCAAAGAAAAGGAAGATAGCAGAGACCTCTAACGTTATCACAGAAACACTGCCATCTGCAGACTCAGAGCCTGTTGGAATTAAGGTTGAAATTGATGAACGGTCAATTGAAGTAGAAGATGGCAGCATTGAAACTCTTGAAGAAGTAGCATCTGCAGAGCAATCCATAAAGTACATACAGACCACGGGAACATCAGATGAATCTGCTTTGGCTCTTTTGGCTGATATCACCAGCAAGTATCGTCAGGGAGAAAGAAAATGCCATATCCAAGAAGAAGGTGATCGTGCAACAGATCCCTCATGCAAACAGGTAGAAGGTATTGAAATTGTGGAACTTCAGCTGTCACACATGAACAATTTATTCCACTGTGAGAAATGTAACCGTTCATTTAAATTGTTTTACCATTTTAAGGAACACATGAAAACACACTCTGCTGAGAGTTACAAGTGTGACATATGCAATAAAAGGTACCTACGAGAAAGTGCTTTGAAACAGCACCTCACATGTTACCATCTTGATGAAGGTGGTGCTAGCAAGAAGCAAAGACCTGGCAAAAAAATACATATATGCCAGTACTGCGATAAGCAATTTGACCACTTCGGACATTTTAAAGAGCACCTCCGAAAGCACACAGGTAAGAGTACTCCTATAGTTCTGTCCTGTTTGCCTTGGCTATGGCATTATGGGGTTTTGCATGTCTGGGGGAAGTAGAAAATGTGATTAAGAGACCATGAGTCCCAAGTACTAGAAATGCTTGGCTTTTAGTTACAACTAAAATACAAACTTTTGAGGGATTAAGGCAATTAAAAATTGGCACCTAAAACCTGAAAGCACTGACAAAGCTTCTCTTGAGTCTATTAAATCTTTAAATTTTTTTCAAAATCATGTCTTACCAAATTGACAAGCTGTTTTTGTTTTCATAACTCTACTGGTAGATGCTTCCGCTGAACTACGAGGTCTTCTTTAGCTAGTAGAATTTCTGAGCAAATGCCTAATAATGCATTAGACACAAAATGCACCCTAACAATTTTATGGGTATCATATTGTTTGGAAATTTTCACCCTTCTTTACATTTCATCTATTACTAGATTTTTTATTAAAAGCACATTAAAACATTTCTGTTGACTTTTATACTCTGAAAACTGCCTCTGAATCTGGATAGCATCTTCTGAGAACAAAATTGTGCTTTTGATTCTGTATAGTATGAGAGGTTAAGGTACTTCATCTCTGAAAATTCTACTATCTGAACAGGTACTGACCATTATACAGATAACTCAGAATATAAAAAATATGTGGTCCGGATCTTCCTGATGGTTTTGTTTACTGTGTTCTTCATGAGTCATCAGTAAGAATTCAATGGAATGTAGCAACCCTGTTTGTTTCACAGCTTCTTAATGTTGTTGAAGTCTTAATTTCTCTGTGTCTGTGTATGGGACTGTTGGGTATTAATACATGACACTGTGTCCAGTCTATTCCATATAGCCCCTTAAAAGTTCCATTTATAAACAGTTGTTGGCAAATCTTTGTTCTGAGGGAGGGAGGTTTTCTTCATTATGAGCTATCCAATATGAGCTACTTAAGAATGTTTTTCAGAGAAAAGTTGGTGGCAGATCAACAGACTATTCCAAGCATCACAATATGTTCCAACAAAGGATTTGGGGGACAAAACAACTTAGTGTTTTTCAAGACGTACAGAGTACTTTCTAAATATATATTGATAGAACCAGTATGGAATCTAATTATTTCTGGTTTAGCATTTGAAGAATCTTGAACTTAAAATCAATACATATACTACCATTTTAACTGCGGTCTTCTAAAGTCAGTGGAAAAACTCATTCACCCAAAGGGTTTCTAAGCTCTAAATTGTGTATAGCGCTGGCTGAATGCCAAAATGAAATTAAAAGCTCTAGGAGAAAATGTTCTACAAAGTATTTGATCCTGTTGCTGCTTAATCACAATAGCAATAACACGAAAATAGCAGTTGGGGCAGAAATAGACATCAGTGTAGGTAAATCTTTCTTTTGTGGGACTTTGACATGACCAGCAGCTATTGTCTTTGTCTAAATAAAAGAAAAGAAGGAGATCCATGGAGTTTTTTATCACTGACGTGTACTGTGTCTTCAGTATTTCCTGAGTCTCAGTAAAAATACCTCAGAAATGTGTCATGTAACTCTGAAAGTATAAACAGTCATATCCAGAGCATAAAAAGAGTGGGGTCTAGTGAAAGTAAAATCTCATCTCATAAATATCACTAAATTAGGCCCAAGCCCTCTCTCTTAATAAAATCTCATTTAGATTGAGACAAAACTCATGCCTGACACACAGGAGAGAAGAAGCCATTTGTCACCTTTAGTAGAGCAGTTTAGCCCACAGCTCACGGAGTATCTTTGTCAGAGGAGGCTCTGGGCTAATCTATGAGCTGTATTTTCTGTCACTGGTGTGACTGGTGTAGCCCCAAGTCAGTATTGATTTGCATTATGCAAGAAGTCACTCATTGTCTACTAGCATTTGGATATCCATAGAAGTATAGTGCAGATCAACACTGACTCAAACCTTTAAAGGTCATCTAGTTTGAAACCCCCCCTGCAGTGATCAGAGACATCTTCAGCTAGATCAGGTTGTTTAAAAGCGCTGCCTAACCTGGTCTCAAATGTTTTCAGGGAGGAGGCATCTACCCATTTTCTGGACAACCTGTTCCAATGTTTCACCACTCGCATCATAAAAAAATTCTTTATTGTATCTAGTCTGAGTCTATCCTATTTTAGTATAAAACCAGCACCCCTTGTCCTATCTCCACAGGCCTTGCTGAAAAGATTGTTTTAATCTTTCTTAAAATCCCACTTTAAATACTGGAAGGCTCTAGTCAAGTATCACTGGAGTCATCTCTGGGATGAACTACCCCAACTCTCAACTTGTGCCTCATAGCAGAGCTGCTCCAGGCCCACCTCTGGATCCACTCAAACAGGTCCATGTCTTTCCTATGCTGAGAGTTCTGGTGATGGAGACTACTCCAGGTGGGGTCTCACCACACCAGACTGGAGGGGCAGAATCACCTCCTGTGACCTGATGGTACATTTCTTTTGATGCAACCCAGAATACCATTACCTTCTGGGCTGTACCACCCACCAATACTCCCAAATCCTTTGTGGGGCTTCTCTTAATCCCTTCATCCTCCAGCATGTTCCAGTAATGAGGGTTGCCCCAGTTCAGGTGCAGGGCCTTGCACATGGCCTTTTTGAACCTCGTGAGGTTCACATGGGCCCATTTCTTGAGCTTCTGCAGGTCTCCCTAGATGCCACCCCATGTCCCTCAGGAATGGCAGCTGCAGCACTTTGATGCAATCCATTGTCTAGAGTTAAGACATTCCAAAATGGAAAGGCAGACAGGCCTTAAGGGGTCTTGGATAGAATCTGTCAGGCAAGAGAAAGCAGCTTGGAAACAAAAGGGTTATTAAATCTATATTTAAGCACAGAAAGAAGAAAAGGCTCAAGCAGATGACACAAACAACCGAAACTCTGTTGCAATGCTATTACACACATTCTGAGAAAAAGAAACTGGCGTAGCATTCTGTAGTGGTCTTTGGCTTCAAGTCATGTTCTCTGAAGAGAAGGACACATACACAGCACAGCAGCAGCAGCAGAGGAGATGCGCCCCTAGGACACTTCAGACACCAGTTTGCTGACATTCTGCCAAAGGTTTAAGAATTAGAAATCTTAAGCTTTCTTGCATAGACAGGTCTGCCAAGCTGAAACAGCAAAAGCCCTTCTGGGCTCCATTCTCTAACCAACTCATTCATCCCAGTGTCTTTCTCAGCAGCAATCCATGACAACAGCTTCTCTCCCTGTTCTGTAAATCAGGATGGCGTTGGCCATGTGGCCTGACCGTGACAACAGCAATCATGACAGCAAACCAGAAGGGACCTCCTCCCTCCTTCAGGGTCTTGGGCTTTTGGGACTTCACATTTAGTTCACCAGTCTGGTGTCTTCAGGTTTGCCATGATAAGTGTAACTCTTCTCTGTTACACTCCACACAGGGAGGAATTGATACTTGGTGATTTCTCTCTGCCTTTCCCTCCTTCAGTTTGTGGAGGGGGAAGGGCTTTCTGCCAGCACAGCATGAAGCTGCCCATTCCAGCAGTAGACAGGGCATCCTGCTACTGCACCCTGACCCCCCTCCACTGCACCCTGCTCCAGGCAGGCAGTGGAGTCCTGCTTGTGGCATTCCAGCCGCAGCAAGTGGGGAGGGGTGACCAGCCCCAGTAGGGGCGCTGCCCCACAGGGCTCCAGGGAAGGTAGAGAAAGCTGCTCACCTCCAAGCAGAGTCTTTTATTGGGGTGCACGGTAAACGGGAACGTCCCAGCACCCTCCTCTAAACCAGTCACAAACCCTCTCTCAAAACCTTGCTCAGCTCCAGGCACCTCCATGACTCCTGCCTGGAGACCCTGCCCTTTGTCCTCTCAAATGGGCTATTAGCTGCCAATTGCTTCAGCTTTTCTGATCAGCAGTGAAGTTACCCGAGGTGGGGGTCTTCCTGCTTCCCTCACAGTCTAAAACAGAACAGATATTATTTGGGGAACAAAAGGCAAGGTGATACCAAAACCTATTTTTCCTAATCTAGAACATCCATAAACATGCTGAGAGTGCTCTTGATTCCCAGTAACTCATTGTCTATGATACTAAACAACACTGATCCCAGAGTAGACGGCAGAGGGAAACCACTTGTCACTAGTTTCCATCTGGATATCAAGCTGTTGATCACTACTGTCTAGACACAACCATCCAACCAATTCCTTATCCATCCTATAGTCCACCCAACAAATCTATCTTTCCAGTTCAGAGAGAAGATGTTGCAGGGGACAATGTTAAAGACCATACAGAAGTCCAGACAGATGACATCTGTAGGTCTGTCCATTCATGCAGCATCTCCTTCAGAGAAATCTACTAGGTTGATCAGGCAGGACTTTCCCTTGGTAAATCTATGCTGTCTGTCTGAAATCACCTCACTGTCTTCCATGTGCCTTAGCAGAGCTTCCAGGAGGATTTTTTTTATCCAGGCACAGAGGTGAGGCTGACAGGTCAGTAGTTCCCAGGGTCCTCCTTATACCCTTTGTAAAAACTGCTGCAATGTTCCTCTATAACTTTACCTGGCTGCCATGACTTTTCAAATATGGAGAGTGACCTAGCTACTACATCAGCCACTTCCTTGTGGACTGTGGGATGCATACATATGTTGAGGTTCTTCATGGGGTCTCAGAGTTCATCTTCTCTCAGAGTGGATAGACTTTGCTCCCCCATTCACTGCCTTGAGGTGTGTGGAAATAGCAGTTTGTCAGGGTCTTTTTTTTATTGTCACCATTGTCTTTGAATTGTCACTTTCAGCAGAATACTTTGGGGATGGTAAAAGAACTTGTCAGAATAGACTGTCACTGTCCCTGACTGCCTTTTTCCAAATAATTATTAAAATGTGACTAGAGCACAAGGCAGATGAAAGCCTGTAGTGTGACTTTTGCTCTGGAGTGTCCACTGGTTTCTTAGGCAAAGTCTGTGATTTTTTGACCTGTACAACTGATGCAAGTTAAGAAAGAGAGTTTATGTATGACTCCTGATTAGATTTTTACCATTTAATTTGCATAAATAAATGTAATATCTTTATCTTCCATAGAAAATCCAGTTGACTGTGTATTTACCAACCTATACAAAAGGGAGAGAGAAGAAGAAAGAGTTGACAGAAAACAGACGGGTTTTATACACTTACAAATCTCTTAACAGGTGAAAAGCCGTTTGAATGTCCAAACTGCCATGAACGTTTTGCTAGGAACAGTACACTCAAGTGTCATCTGACAGCCTGTCAGTCTGGAGCTGGAGCTAAAAAGGGAAGAAAGAAACTGTACGAATGCCAGGTGAGTAAAGGAAGTAGCAAGAGTCTAAAGCTAGATGCCTGCTTCCTGTGCTAAGGCAATGTGGGAGTACCAAGCACGAAAGGCAACAAGAGTGGGTTTAAGTCTCCAAGAGCTACTTCTAGTGAAATAAGGATTGCATTCCACCACAACATTCAGATAAATTCTTATCTCTGTAAGTTCTTTCATTTAAAATATGGAATTACTGGTATGGAGCCTTATAATACTTACGGTGAGCAAATCTTAAGGACATGTAAATTATCGTCTGCATTTTAATGATCTGCATCCTTTTCAGGGTTCTTGATACACTGACCTAGGCCTTTCCTGCTTGCAAGCATGCTTCACTAAAGTCCAAAATACAAAGTATTATTTCCTATTTTACTATTCTACTGTTTGTTACCAAATATATTGATTTTGGAAAGCCATTTCAATTTATAATTCCCCCCTCTAATACATTTTAAGTGCATATGAATGCTGAAGATGAATAACTAGGCTACTTGGTCATTATATGTAGCTGACACTTGAAAAGCTGTTCAAATAAATCTTTGCTTGTCAAAGCTGGTTCTGAAAAGCTAGAAAAAACAAGAGCTGAAGTTGGTTTTAGCATTTTTATTTATGAATTTGCTGCCATGGTTTATATTACACTCAAATAAGAACACACTTATTTTTCTTGTTTTCTCCTTCTCTTTGCCCCTCAGTCTTAAGTCACACCGTGTTAATTTCACAGAATGTTGGGGTATTGAGGTTAAATTGGGTTGTGTAGTGAAGAAAACTGCTCTGTATCAGCTTAATTTGTTCTATAAGAGTAAAGCGTAAATGTTGTGGGAGATTAATCAGTTTTGCAATGCTAATAAATGAATCACAAGTTTTACTAATGGTCTTGCATCATTTAGTTGTTTTGCTAGTCTGAAATTAATTCTTGGGAGTATTTGTCTTTCAGTGTGTGTGTATGTATGTTCTGAATGTGATAATTACTATGTAACACTAAGTTGCACCTGATAGCTTCTTTGAACATGCTTTTTTGTCTTTGTCTCCTTCAGTCTAATTGCTTTGTGTCATAGCTTTGTCTTTCTACATTGAAACTACATCTCCTCACAAATTTTGCATAGTGTTTCTTTATCACACATAAAATAAAGCAATTCTTGGATATTTTTTTTTTAATTTCTCTCTCTTTAGAAACAGGTTTGCATAGTGTTCAAAAAAGAAATCTTGTCTCACATAATACAGAGGATAAAACAAAACTGTGCTTCCTTTCATTAAGCACATTTAGTGCTTTTCAGTGTATGCCTTGAGTACTGAATTAGGCTCTGTGTGGCAGGAAAAATAATTACATGTTTGGGCATTACTAGTGGTCATTACCTTTGTGTTATTATTTGTGATTAAGTATCTGTAAGCTTAGGACTTTATGAAGTGTGTGTGTGTCTTCTTTCTAGAACATGAGCTGAGGGAGGGGGTGGGAGGAAACTTGGCATTAGCATGACAAACACATTTTAACAGATTTCAGTGCAAAATGGAGGTTCCTGAGTTAATCTCTGTCAGATACTCCATCATCCTTCTGTGCTGTGGCTGAAATAATTCCTGTTACGTAACTACCTGGTAGTAGTTGAAATGTGTGCTCTTGGCTGCTTTCTGCAGTCAAGGACACTTACTTGGACAAAGACACCTGAGCCTGTTTCTTTACTCTGAGCCTGACTCTGCCCTACTCTGCTTGCCCTTCTACCCTGGCCCCTCATTCACTTCAGCAGTCTCTGTTGTTTTCAGGCTACTTACCTGAGTGCCAGCTGAAGGGAAGGAAGTATCCTCATGTGCTTTGTGGAAGTAGTGTGGGTTCTAAGAGAGTTGTGTCTTCTCAGTCACTCAAGTGGTTCTTTGAAGTGGCAAGATGGGAAAGTTCAGTTTAGCCAGTTAAGCATCACAAGCTCATGAGTAAATGAAAGCTGGTAATGAAATGTTAGCTAGTACTACTGTATATAGAACTTCAGAAAAAGTACAGTTTGTATTACACTTTCATGGTATAGTATTATTAGATAAATAGCTTTCTACCCAGAACTCTAGCACCAGGCATTTATTTATCATGACATATATTTCATGTAGGTTTAAAAGAAGAAAACTTTTAGATGCTCTACTGTCTCATAAATTTTATATGTATCTCATGTACACACAACTCAAAGTAGCACACTGTTTCTTAAAAGAACATAAGTGTTAATTTTTCTGTTCATATGAGCCTGACTTCTGAGCTTTTACCTCTCTTTTTTTTTTAATCCAAGAAGCAACATTATGTGAAGCCATGATATGAAATAGGCACTATTCTTTCACCTACTTCTGTTGGCACTGTTTGACATACTGTATCTTCTGTTTCAGGTTTGTAACAGCGTGTTTAATAGCTGGGATCAGTTCAAGGATCACTTAGTAATACACACCGGTGACAAACCAAACCACTGTACCTTATGTGATTTGTGGTTCATGCAAGGCAGTGATCTGAGAAGGCATCTCAAAGAAATGCATAATATTGCAGAAGAGGTTTTTCCAGTGGAAGCTGAACCAGTAACATCAATGACTATAATAGAACAAGTGGAGCAAGTCCATGTCCTACCAGTAATTCAGGTACAAGTGGATCCTGCACAGGTAACTGTGGAGCAGATGCACCAGGATCTCATACAGGACAATCAAGTGAAAGGCACACAGATAGATGAACTGCAAGAACAGGTGCAAATCAGTTATCTGGAAGTTGAGCACATTCAGACTGAACAGTGTGCTGAAGTCCATGTGGAGCAGTTACATGTTGAGCATGTAAATCAAATACAGATGGAAGAAGTACAGGCAGAACTTATAGATAGAACAGACCTCGAACAAGTAGAATGTGAAAGTGTCAACCATGGAGAAACAGAAGGAAAGGAACCCAATCAAGTAGATGATACAGATAAGGAAGAACACGAACAAGCTGAAGACTTAAAACCTCAAGAGTCAGTGGACATTCAAAATGAGAAGGTGGATGACTAGGACAAATGACCACACTGCAGGTTGAGGAATGAAATGCCAAATTACTTTTCTTAATTTTTACATTGGTTTTTGAACTTTCAGTGATCACCTTTCCAATAAGGTGCCCTTAGGAAGCTGGGCAAGTGGACCAAACTTAGCTTTCTTCATGTACACCTAAACTTCTCTAATAAGAAGAAATAATTTTCCTATTAGTGTAATATAATGGAACAGAAACTACTACAGACATAGCTTTGAGAGGATTTTAATTATGAATAGGTTGTATATTGTTATACCATGCCTGGGTATATGTAGGAAAAATGTCACCTCTTTTCCTCTTGCAACAGAAGCAACAGATTCACAGTGTCTGTGACAGAAGAACCAGTCAAATCTACTTGGTTCTAAAGCAGCAGTTGGATATCTATAAATTTTTGGATCAGATTGTTTGCTGTATCCTAAGAGTGCTCCCTAACATTCAGGATGATGAATACACACTGCTGGTACAGGTCTTTGAGCACAAATATCCTGTGCCTTTTCAACACTCACTGTTGATAAGTTTCCACAAAGTTCTCAGAGCATTCAACAAAACAGTTCAGTCAAATGAAATGTAGGTTATGTTAGAGCGCTTCATAGTTTTGCTTAAAATTGATTTTTTTTGTGTGTGTTCAATTTAGAGGTGTGGGGGGGAAACGGGTTCCACGTGGAGGCAGCAAGACACTCAGAAAGGGACACTTTAAAATAAGGAGAGCTTAGTGGTAAATAGGAGCTGAAAAAGAGCTACCAGCAGATTCTTCTTTTGTAAATCATTTTTTAAAATAAGTGTTTAAGCGTAAATACTTAGGATATAAATACTGTAGGATATTGGATTCCTTTTTAAATAAAATTCTGACAGGACACAAAGATGTGCTAAACATAAAAGTAAAAGCCATAGGTGTGAGTGCTACATTGTGGATTGAAAAGTAGCAGTGTAAATAATTTTACCATTTTTAAACAATAAAACAGTACCAGTGATGAAACACTGCATCATTTGCTTCATCCAATAAGTTAGGAACAAGTGAATGTCTGGCAATTACAGTGCCAGCACCCAGTGCTAAGGATCAGCTTTGTTTTTAATAGTATTAATAGCTCTTTACTGTAAAGTTAGGTTTGTTTAGAAAATAGTCTAGCTCTTTGTTCAAGATGGCTAAGGACTTCTAATCCTCAATGACTGCCTTGAGATTAGAGGTGCTCCACGCTTCTGACAAATTTATTTTTAAAGCCTTAACTGGTGTGAGGAATTTTGCAAGGAACAGTTGCTAATGATCTTGGTAGTTGTGTAGATCTTTGCTAAAATCAGGCTTTTCTATTTGATCTTCTCCAAATGCAGAATAGTTTCCTGGGATTTTTACTTTTATTTAGTCTCATTCAGAATTACTCTTGTGTTTCATCATAGTCTTTAAGAAGCTGTTGCAAAACAAACATGGATCTCAAATTAAAATTTCAGTTTGATTTATGCACTTTGCATTCTTTAGTGCGATGGTTTGTATTTTCTGAGATGCGAGCAATGTGTGATGAGATTCTGTGCAGAGGGGATAATGCGATGTTAATCATAAACTTAAAAGTTGGCTATTGTATTTATACGTGGCTTGTGATATGATTGTCACCTTTTGATAACAATGGGGGGATAGACCTGCTTGCTTAGCTGCGTAATTCAATTTTTTTTAGTTATTTGTGCAAATACAGAACTTGTGTAGAATTAAAGGAACAATGTGGTTGTGTGTCTAACCAACAAAACTAACTTGAGTCCAATGTACATTGAGTGGTTTCGTGGTGTTGGTGAGAAGGACATGATTTGCTCAGTACAGTTGGGCTATTTCTTCATTATGTTTGATCTCCTCCTTTCAGCAGTAGTTCATTAATTTGGTAGAATGCTCTGACAGAGCACCTAGTGCTACTTTATCCAGACTTTGAACCTGGGTGGGAGCATCGTGGGACCATGAGCGATCCCATCCTCACCCTAAGGAACAGGGTAAAAAGCACAGATATTATTTTGGGAACAAAAGGAAAGGTGATACCAAAACCTATTTTTCCTAATCTAGAACATCCACAAACATGCTATCCTTTTTCTGGCCCAAAAGTCTGCATAGACACACATTTTTCTGAACTCTTTATTACCTATGCAGCATTGGAGAATTTCTCTCTTCTGAATGCATGCATACTGCTGTACCCAGAGCACAGTGTCACACCTGTGCTGCTCTGTAGTTTGCATGGGGCAGTATGCAGAGTGAATGTTTGTATGACAAATGAAACCAATCAGCTAAAGCAGTGGGGCATAAGTATTAAGAAATGGAATATTGGGAATGAACAAAAACCCGTGAGGTGTGTCTGGATGTCAAGTATAATTGAGCATAAAGTTCAGACTAATATTAGAGCTAGATTTGAAGATTTTTTTGTGGTATTGCTGAGAGGCCATAAGCTATTTCTGAAAGGAAAGTGAAAGGGAGCTGAGCAATAGTTTGAGCAATGCTGAGTTGTTCAGGCAAATACAAGACAGGAGTAGCTGCTGCTTTTTTTTGAAAATAGTCTTCCTGAGCCAAGCCTACTTCATCTGCAGACTTAAGAGGATGAAGTTGGGTAAGAAGCATGGCCAGCAGGTCAAGGGAGGTAATTCTGCCCCTCTGCTCTGTATTGGCAATACTTTACCAGGGGGACTGCATCCAGCTCTGGAGCCCTCAACACAGGAAATTCTTAGACCTATTGGAGCAGTTCCAGTGGGGGGCCACAAAGACCATCAGAGGGCTGGAGCACTTGTCCTTATTGCTGCCTTTCAGTACTTAAAGGAAGCCTGTAAGAAAGATGGGGACAATCTTTTTAGCAGCGCCTAGATAATTAGAAAGAAATTTTTAATTGGAAGGTTGGTGAAACACTGGATTTCCCAGAGAGGTGGTAGAAACCCCATCCCTGGAAACCGAAGGAATGGTTGGGTGGGGCTCTGAGCAACCAGATATCATGTGCATGGGAAGTTAGATTGTCTTTAATGTGTCCAACCCAATCTATGATTCTGTGTTGGTCCTGTGTGAAATTGTGACTAGAGGAGCATCATGCAGCCTCAGCTGTTTTGCCTCTCTACAGCATAACTTTAATTAGGTAACGGTGCAGAACATGGTAATCTTCGATGCAAGCTCTGTAATTCAGTATTATTTCCAAGTGGAAAAACACAACAAATGTTTAATTCGGTAGCTTACTTTTAAGGGTTTTAAAAATCAATTTTAAAATTAAAGCAACATGTTTATAATGAAAATACAAATAATTCGCACCTTGTAAAACAGCTGCCAGCTCAGGCAGGTACCGCAGAAGCTGCAGCGATTTCCTGACTCGCCAGCTTCAGCCACGACCGAACACAGCTCTGTAAGGGTTCCAGCGACCGCCTCTGCTCGGTGCCGGACACTCGGGTGAGATGCTCGCGCAGCTCCGCGCTGTTTCCGGCGCACCGGTACGTATGTCTTTCTGCCCGGAGTCTCGGCAGCTGTTGCTGCGGGGGATTGACTTTCGTGCTCCCTGACGGCAGAGCTGGCGACCTTTGAAGGACGTAACTTGGGCACCAAGTTTCTTTATTAAAAAGACTAAAAGCCCAGAAGCCGGGAAGGTGGTGCAGTCTGTTGCTCCTGCGGCATGGGTCCCAAATCTAATGGGTTGCGGAGGTCCGCGCCCGCCGGCCCTGGAGCTGTCCAAGGTGCGGACTGAGGCTACGGCCTCTCCGCTCAGGGTTTCCCAGCTTCTACGGGGGGCGGGCGAGGTCCGCGGCGGGTCGGGGGAGGCAGGCAAATGGCGGGCCCGTGGTAGGAGGAAATGGCGGGCGGCGGGAAGGAGTGGAGGCGGCGGGAAGAGGCGGTGCGAGGCTCCGCGGAGCGGGGTCTGGAGTTGGTAGCTGGGAACCAGATGCCAGGTACACTCCGCTTATGCTGCTGGGGGAGGTTTAATAATTTCATCAATACTGCCTCGCTGCTGTTTTAGTTTTTACGTTAATTTGAGATGGAGCGCTGTAACTAAAATGAGTTCTTTTTCCGGGCAAAGGTACTGGAGTGACATCCTGCATTTGCGTAATTCTGACCTCTGACACCTCGGACTGCAGTGCAGCGTCCCTAGCTGTACCCCGTGTAAGGCCTTTGGCTTCCTAGCAGTGAGGGAGTGGGATAAGGAGGCCGTGATGGAGGAGGAAACGAGAGACAGTGCTGACACATAACCCTCTAACACTTACGTTAAAGTTTCAGGGGGCAGGCATTATTTATGTACCGCAGTACCCATCATGCATACCAACTACAGCAACTGTACACCTCTTATACATAGAAGACATTAATGTTCAGCGAATCACATACTGTTACGGGTTGGAAGGGACCTCGAAAGGTCATCAAAGTCCAACCCCTCCTGTCAAAGCAGGGTAAGCCTACAGCACCTGGGGTATCCAGGCAATCTCACAGTTCCTCCCAATATTCATTACATTTCTCAGGAAAAAAAACTTGTATGCATCCCATTTTCTGGGACTAATTATAATACTTGCATAGTCATTGTGCAGACTCTTTTTAGGGGCATTAGAAGGATGGTCTCTAGTGGCATGTGATGATCAATGATGGGTGAACTTGCTGTAAGCTTTTAGGTGTCTTCTCCAAATATAGTAAAGAGTTGGATAATCATTCCAATTTTGTAACTGCTCATTGTCCTCATGATCTAACTCTGCTACTTTGACATTCATGTCTATTTGGAATACTGTGTTCTACTAAAGAAAGATACTTATATGTTCAAAAAGCAGATATCCTTGAAGACACTTTGTGGTTACTAATGCTTACAGCAGCACCTTGTTAATTACACTCCACCTAGCTGGCTTCAAAGACCGTTTAGAAATAGACATTTAGTAAGCAAAAGCAAGTTAACCCTAATATACTTCCATATGTATCAGTACCAACATGGGTTATTTAAAACAATATTATTTGGGAGGCACAAGTGTTTTATGTGATGCCACCTTCTTGTAATAGGGCTAAATGGATCCTTCAGCCAAAATATTTTCAGTCTAAGAAATCCTATATTGTATTTAACACAGAAAATATATCCCATAGAAGGGTCCAGCATACTTCGGTGTTTTCTGCATTGAAATATTACTCTTTGCGTAGTGTAATCTGTTCATGTAGCTTGAAAGTAGGTGTCAGAGTTTCTGTCAAACACATAGTCGAAGGTGTCACAGCAAGTTTGTCTTTCTGGGGCTCCCTCCTTCAAGGATGTTGACTGACATTCACACCAAACAGCTTTGATGATGCCGTGAGTGTGAGTGTACAGGTGTTACAGCATGTTCACATTGTCCCCTGCCATAGTTCGGGAGGAGGTGTGGAGGAATGCTAAAAGCCAGTGCTCATTTTCAGGGAAAGAAAGGTGTTTGCACATGTGTGTGTAAATTAAAAAGTAATTTTCAAGTTACCATGTTATCAGAAATGTCCTAAATTACATATGTAGCACTTTTTCTTGCACAGTGTAATTTATTTTTAAATGTTCGCTCAGATCTAAAGCAGACATTGAGCAATCATATGGCTGTAAGTGAACAAATAATTTGATTGAGTGTATTTGTCCTGACCACTGAAACATTTGATTCTTCTTTTTAAAGTAACATCTTTTTCCACAAATAGCTGCAAGGTTATCAGGATTTTAGTTTAGTCCTAGGCATTTGTTCTGTTTGGGATTTATGAACTAAGGGTATCCAAGTGTGCCAGTTCTACTATTGTTATAGTATTTATTTGGGATCTTTTGGGAGTTGTTTATGTGTTTTTAATTGCAGCTTCTGAAGTATTCTAAATATGGCCAGTAATGGGGTACATAGCTTTGTGTTACGAAAATAGTCAAAATGATCTTGTAAACTGACGCAGCCCCTACAGTATTGCAACATTATAAATCTCATCTGGTGATTCTGTTTTGAAAGTTGCATTGGAAAATACTAGTTGCTTATACTGTAGCCACATCACAATAAGCTGTTTAATCAGCCCATTGCTAAAAAGAATTTTAGTTTGACTCCTGTAGGTTGAACTTCATGGCAGAATTTTCTAGACTTCACCACTGGGGAAATGAGAAGCACTTTGGAGTGGAGCTGTGGCAAGTTCCCACCTGATGAGATGCAGACCACTGACCCAAGCAGATATGACATCACAGCAGCTATAGTGCTTCACGAGGGGGAAGCACAAGTGACAGAGATGGTTGTAAGATGTATGTTCAAAAGCTGCTTTTTGCAGGTTGATCTGGGGTTCTTGGAAGCAAAGTAACACTGGGATAGGCCACATAATGAGAGCATGTGAATTTGAACAGTACTGGCAACAGTGGAATTCGCTCCTTACAGCTGGAACAACTTATGCATGGCCAGTCTTGGTCTCTTGTGTTATTCTGGAGTCCTAGAAGTTAGGAGTGCTTGTTTCTCTCCTGATTTTACTGTGAGTCAACGAACGGCTAACTTCTGGAAAATCTCTATCATGACTTATCTGTGTGTTTGGAAAAATACAGGTTTTCATGCATGGACAGCTTTCCCTTAGGACACTCTGTCAATATTATTTAGCTCAGCCTATTATTCTTCCTATAAAACATTTTCCTTATTGTTTTACTTTTTTCTGTACTTTATTGCACTTACACAGAGTAAATAATTCTTCAAGCAGGCAGCAGTGGAACTGAAAAATCTCCAGCTTTCTGACTTTGTTTCTTGAAGCATAAAATCAAAGACTCTTCTTATTGCGAGGAAGAAAAGTTACTGAGAAGAAAAACTCCAAAACAGGAATCATTGTCTCTTGCTTGAAATATGAGAGACTCTGCCTAACATGGAGAGCACAGGGTAATAGTACCTTTACTACACTGATAAAATCAATGCATATTTGCACACTCACACCCTGGAAAAGCAATTAGAAAACAGTTATTTTCTAAGAAATTACACATTCCAGATAATATCCAAGGATTTTTTGTTGTTCCCAGCATTCACTGATAACCTGCATTTCTCTTTCACTCTGGTTATGAATTGAGATTGTAAGAAGCAGGAAGAGAGTCTTCTAGCAATAAATCTTGTTAATGCTACATGGAGACAGATGTGCTCGGAGAGGATTAGTGGGATATATTTTCTGCTAGTTGTGACAACCATAAATCCATGCAGCTATTCAGTGGTGTGTTAGTCTGTGAAGTATTAATCCAGCTTCCAAATTAGATCATTAATATTGAGCTGCTAGGCAACAGCTGGCTTAAATGCTGTCCGTTCCCGTTTCTTAAAATAGCACCCAGACTCCTACTGATGCGCTTCAGTTGTCTAGGAAAAACAGTGTTATACTGTGGAGGAATTTGTTGCTGAAACAGCAGAGTATGACTTGGCTCAGTGTCACGTAACTGATGGTTTTGAGATGTTTATAGTAAGTAATTGTTTTCAATATAAATTATTATGTAATTCGTGTTTTAGACTTTATATCAAAAGCTTAAAGACTCTAGTCCCTCATTAAGATAATCTGGCTATTATATTACACTGTGCAACATTGAGTGCTAATACTGTCATGTATTGTAATGCTTCTGTTTCAACATGAAAAATAATTTAATTGGAAGTAATTTACAAAATGTGAGTAATCACTGCAAGGCAATTGGAGCATGCTTTAGAACTCACCTGGCAGTGAGCAATTCAGAAGAACTACTTTTGTCCTGAACTGATCCTCAGGATCTTTCAGGATTATTTGTGCAATTATGGTGTTATTACTTCCAGTTTTTCCTATAGTTTGCTGAGACATACTCATGAACTTCAGTATTTGTGAAAGCTTTCATGAAGTCAAGGTAACCAGTCCTAGTTCATGCATGCAAGGCAACTGTTTTGGGGTGCTGCCTTTGTGTGAAATTACAGACATCTCCTCCACAATAGGCCCATATATACTGCAGTTTTCTGTTCAGAACAGTTGAAAGAATGAAGTTTTGTAAGTCCTGCACAAGCGATTATGATGGTGGCTGTCTTCTTTGATAATCCTGTAATCCAGTCCAAGGAACACAGCCATCAGCAGAACACAGATCTATTTCTATGTAGTGGAAAGACAAAATCACTGAAGAGGCATAGCTGGCCATTAAAGAAGCAAAAGAAAAAACCTCTGACCAGTAACATCCCAGCAAGAAACTCAGAGGCAGAGAAAATGTCCACAGGATCAGGAAGATCCACCCAAATCTATCATAGAAAACATCCAACTGACTGACAACCCAGTCCAGGATTCCAGCCCAGTCCATTCTGTCCAGTATACCAGGAAAACTACAACAGCCTGTCCAAAGAGAAAGAGAGGCAATACACATACTCTCCTACTCGCTGCAAGCAAGCTCACTTTTTATACTGCTGACTGCATCAACAATAGCTTTTCTTGAAGCAGACACCTGTTGTTATCCAATTTAGTGGCAACCTTTTTTGCCCAAGGTTGGCCATGTCCTAGGCAAAAACCCAAAAGGGACGTTTCTGTCTACACATCCCGTAAGATAAACAGCGTGAAACTGTGCTAATAGTTAGGGTCCCCCATTACTTCTCGTTTTTGGATTATTTTTATACACGACATACTGTTACAGGTTGTTTTTCTTACTGGTTGCAGGTTCCACAGAATCCTCACTTAGAAACTTGGTTTTGCAGAAGTGAAACTTAAGAGGCTCTGTGGCCAAATCCAGTCTGATATTCAGTAGGTACAAAAACTACACTGTTGAGCCTGGGGCTCTGCTCTTAAGTTCTGCTTCCCTGGCCAAGTATGGTATAAGTGCCCTTGGAGTCCTAGTAGAGAGTAAGGTAATCACAAACTGATAGTGTGCCCTTGTTGGCAAGAAGGCTAATGGCATTCTGGGCTGCATTAAGAAGAGTGTGGCCAGGAGGTCTAGAGAAGTCATCTGTGCCCTCTACTCTGCCCTGGTGTGGCCACATCTGGAGTACTTTGTCCAGTTCTGGACTACCTAATTCAAGAGGGACAGGGAACTACTAGGGAGAGTCCAGCAGAGGGCAAGAAAGGTTATTTGGAGCCTAGAGCATCTCACTTAAACGATGGAAGATTGAGAGAGGTGGGACTGCTCAGCCTTGAGAAGAATCAGAGGAGACCTGATCCACACCAATAAATAATCTGAGGGGTGGTTGTAGGGAAGATGGTGCCAGACTCTGCCTGGAGATGGGACAAGGAGCAGTGAGCACAAGCTGGGATGCAGTAACTTTAATTTAGAAATAAGGAAAAACTTCTTAACAGGGCAAGTCACAGAGCCCTGTAACAGGCTGCCCAGAGAGGTTGTCGAGGCTCTCTCTCTCTCTAGAGATATTCAAAACCCTTCTGGATGCAGCCCTGTAAAGTCCTGCTTTGGCAATGAATGATCTCTTGAGGTCTTCTCCAATTCCAAGGATTCCGTGATACTCTGAAACAGTTTATATGCTTTCTGCCCTAGCCTGGCAATAAAGTCTGAAAGATATCTCTCTCCCACCACTTCACTACCTCCCCTTGGATGTCATGTCCAATGAGCACTGGTGGCTTTGGGCTGCTACTCCTGAGGCTGCCTTTGCATCAACTGTGTTTGTCCACACTGTGCTTCACCCACAAAACGTACAGATATCACTGATCCCATAATCATGTTAATTGTATTAATTAACCATTGATTTGTTATTGGGTGAAAATTTTGATATTTTTGGTAGTATTTAGTTACTCTTAAGTGTAAGGAAAAATTCTTGATCAAATACTTTTCATAGCATGCAAAATCCTTATGCTGTCAGCCATTAATGCTGAGTTTTCTTCTGTAACTTGCTCTTGCTGGTGGGTGTTTTTGTTCTTACAGTTTATGCCTTCATTACCTGAATGATCAAAGCTAGGATGATTTGCACTCATAGTTATGAGGAATCTTGTTTATGGCCAAAGTAACCAATTATCTTTACTTGTTCTTAGGAAATTTTGGAGCAAGCTGCTCCAAAAGTCCCTCACCCCTCTCCATCTCGATGTGGACCTGGAGTTAATGAGAACAGTAGAAAGATAATGTTATATATTAATAGCCAATTGGTGTGAAGATTGAGGTAGAAAGCATATATGTAGTAGTCAATGGCTGTAGAGGTTAAATTAAAAAGTGAACATAGTATGCATGTTTATGAAAATGAACTTAGGTAACCATGATTTAGCATGAAAATTGTATTAAAATGGACAGATTTCAATACTAAGGTGAACACATTTGGTGGAGTTATCCCCCATGTTCCCAGCACTGCAAATAAATTTATGTCATTTACCTGCATGTGAACAAACCCTTTGACACTGTCCCGCTCCACATTCTGGTCTCCAAGCTGGTGGAACATGGGTTTGATGGGTGGACCACTAGATGGGTAAAGAACTGGCTTGATGGCCACACCCAAAGAGTGGCTGGCAATGGGTCCATGTCTCCTCCAAGTGGAGGCCAGTGACAAGCAGAGTGCCTCAGGGATCAGTCCTAGGACCAATCTTGTTCAACATCTTTGATGGTGACATGGACAGAGGCACCGAGTGCACCCTCAGCAAGTTTGCTGATGACACCAAGCTGTGTGGTGCAGCAGACA
>VZRI01004765.1:13641-44899 GCA_013397515.1 Upupa epops
AAGTCTGGCTCTTCTCCCAGGCACCCAGCACCAGGACAAGAGGGCAGGGCCTGGAGCTGCCAGGGGAGGGTTAGGTTGGCTGTTAGGAAGCCCTTCCTCAAGGAAAGGGTGCTCAGAGCCTGGACTGGACTGCCCAGGGCAGTGGGGGAGTCCCTATGTCTGGAGAGCCACAGCCTGGCTGTGACCCCGAGTGCCCTGGGGTGGCTGCTGGGGTGATGTTAGGGGCTGGACTGGATGGGCTCAGAGGGCTTTTCCAGCCTCAGTCCTTCTGTGATCCTGTGTGATGCTGCATCAATCACACTCACTTGCAGGGAGCTGCTGGCACCCTTAATCTTGTAATGAAAAATCAATGAAGGCATAAACCAAGGCTGAGAAGATGGCACCCACTGGGAGGAAGAGAAGCAACTGTGGGGCTCCCACACCAGCACCATGGCCACACACAGACTTGGGGATGAAAGGAACTTAACCCTCGTCTGCTTTTCTAGGTGGTAGCCTGACGGTGAATTTTTTATGCCACCAGGAAAAGGACAAACTAAAGCTAGGAAGAAAATCTGTAGGTCAGAATGGGGAGTGGGAAGTCAGCAGCACTACCCCAACCCACCCGACCTACGCACTGAGTAGGATTTGCTCAGCTCCTCAGATATCCACACTTTACTCCCAGCCACTGGGCCTGGGAAAGCTGGTTTTTGCTTCCTCCTGGTAGTTAGGAAGCAGCAACTCAGAATCTGGCAAATCTGTTCTAAACCCATTTTCATGTGGGCTCTCGGAGCTTTCTCATGACTGCAGAACCATAACCTGCTGCTGGGTTACCTCATGCACGCTCACGTGCAGCTCCTTGTAGCCTCCTCAGCTTCATCTGCCGGTGCTTCAGCATCGTGTAAGGTCTATACAGCATGAAAGCACCGCGCTCGCTTCCTACGGCCGCGCTGACCCCAAAGAGTTCCAGGAGAGCAACGCGCGGTGCCGCGCTCAGCCCAGCTCCGGTGCAGGAGGCGATCGTTTCCTCTGTTCCTTTCCCACACGAGCAAGCTAGGCTTTTATTAATCCTCTACCCTACCCCAATTGAGTCTTCTGGAGAGTGCCAGGGAGAAGCTGGGAAGGTAATGCCTTTTTGCTACAGGTCATATGGAATGGCTGTTGCGCTGAGCGCGGGCAGGGCGATGCTGTCATTCATCAGCTCCCCAAACCGGCTGCTTGGCAGACAGAATGATTTAAGTAAAACTGAAGTCATTTTCAAAATTGAAACTTAAGCTGTTTAGTGACATAAGCCAAGAGCAGTTTTCCTTGGACCCCCAACACTTCCTTGGCTCGCACTCACAGTTGAGCTATTTTCATTCTCATCAATTAGTTCGGTCTCCACGGATGGGAGGAAGGGCTAGAGCCGCGCGGTCTCTGTGATGCAATTTCGTCTCTACATATGGAGCATCTGTTACTGCAGGAGCCTTGCCGTCGCTTCCATTACACGGGGAGTATTGACAGCGATAGGAACCCAGGACCTGATGGGCCATTTTCTTCTGAGCTCCACACAGAAGCGCCTTGGCACGCAGCCGCGTGTGAGGGAATACTCTCCCTAGCAAAGCAAAGCCCTGCGAAGGAGCCCGGGGAAAACAGATCGCGTGGCAGTGCTCTCCCTTCTTCTCCTCACGAACATTCGGGCGCTTTGACCTCTCCAATGCAAATGACACGGCCACAGGGTCGCGTGACACCAAGCCCTGAGTGATGCACTCGACACTACGAGGCTGGAGGAAGGTGCTTTAACTGCCTCTGGCTATCAGGCCTCTCTTTTGGGGGAGGGCAGGGGAGCTATAAAAGGTCCCCCTTCAATATTTCTTTCAAGACAGCACATATTCCACTCGTATTGATGTGCCAGCGGCTATCACCGCCACCGACTCAGGTAAACACCCCCAGCCAATTATGAACCTGCGATAGGAAGATAACATCCTCTCCCTGTCTCGGTACCTTTTATTTATCCTTAATACTTCCCAGGGAAATATCCGAGAGCTCTTGCTTTTCATCTTATAATTTGGCCAGGAGAGTAGGTTAAGAGTCTGAGATTGCTGCTCCAAATCCCAGCTCTTGGTTAAGTGTGATTTAAGTGGCAATTAAAGCGTTTCGTTAGGCTTCAGCACACGATGAGCAACTCTCTGTCGTTTCACACACCCGAGCATCAGCTCGGCTCGGAAAGGGGCCCACGGATGGCTGCGAGGACTGTGCAAGGAATGTTTGACAGGTACCTGCTCTCCATCACAGGCTGCGGCTACTCTGATAACCACGATGTTTCCAGCGTGTTGGGGTACCTTAGTCTCTAAGCAAACTCCTGGGTAGAGAAACACAGTCTGTACTCGTACATGGATGGGCTGTCTGCAGTCCTCAGGAGCTCAGGTGGTCAGAGAGCTCCTCTGGAGTAGTGGGGGCAGTGCTGGGCCCCTCACTGCAAGAAAGAGATGGAGGGGCTGGAGTGGGTGCAGAGGAGCAATGAGGCTGGGGAAGGGACTGGAGGGAGAGGCTGATGAGGAGAGGCTGAGGGAGCTGGGAGGGTTTAGTTTGGTGAAGAGGAGACTCAGGGGGGACCTTCTCCCTCTCTCCAACTCCCTGAAGGGAGTTCACCTAACATCACCCCAGCAGCCACCCCAGGGCACTCAGGGCCACAGTCAGGCCCTGGGCATTCCAGTCCAGGCTCTGAGCACCCTTTCCCTGAGGAAGGGCTTCCTAAAAGCCAACCTAACCCTCCCCTGGCAGCTTCAAGCCCTGCTCCTCTGGTCCCACTCCAGCCCTTCCATCTCTTTCTCAAACTGAGGGGCCCAGCATTGCCCCCAGGACCTCCCCAGTGCAGGGGGAAAATGACGTCCCTAGCCCTGCTGGCCACACCACTGCTGATCCCAGCCAGGATGCCCTTGTCCATTGGTGCCAGCTGGGCACCCTGCTGGCTCCTGTTCAGCCGGTTGTCACCCAGTGCTGCCAGGTCCCTTTCTGCACAGCTAAGCCAGCGTGCTAGCTTGGCTCTGCTAACTCAATACAGAGAAGAAGCAATAACCCTGTGCAGCATTGTCTTGACTCTGGGCTGAGCAGCCTTTGCTGTGTGCCAGCCCAGTGCCCTTTCAGACCCCGGCCCTTTGTGTCCTCAGGAAATTAAACTTTGCAGCTGGCCTCTTCATCTTAGTTACTCATGCAAACACAGAATCCTCCAGGGTCCACACCGTGGGCCCTGCGGGGGACCCACTCAGTGCTTCTCAGCAGCGTGACATTGTTCTTCAGCTGGGTTTTGTCTTCTCCCCTCTTCTCTTCTGAGCTCCTGCTGCGTTCAGCTCCAGTAGCAGACTGTCGTGTGGCACTCCATCACCGGCTGTCCAGACCACGCAGTAGCCGTGCCCCTTCCCCACGCACCTCAGTCTTTAGGAGGTTGGAGATGAAGCCTCTCCTGCTCTCACTGCCCCCTCGGCAGCGAGAGGCAAAAAAATCAGTGCAGATGCCTTGTGCAGAGTCCCAGACAAGGATGCAGCCTGGTGCTTAAAGGGCTTTGTTTCTCGGGCTGGTGTTTTCTGCTGCAGTGGCTTGTTTTCTAAGAACTCACTCAAATTCTGACAATAAATCAAAGGTTTCCTTCCAGATGTCTTTTCACGTCCAGCACAATTTCCTCTGGGGCCTGGATGTGTCCTCATCTTTGTTTCCTTTGGTAATTTCCTCCGCTGGCCTCAGCCAGCCTGACACAGGCTGCCCTGTCGTTAGCTTCGTCGCTCTTTCTGAGGCTCAGTGTGAAGGAAAGTCAGCTGAGGCTTCATTCGAGAAGGGTGGGAGGAGATGGGGGCGAAGGGAAGTCTTCACCAGCCTCTTCGTTTTCACTCCCCGTGCCATTGTATCCTGGATTTCTTCCCAGCTGTTTTCCTTTCTCTCACAGGTGGTGACAAAAGTCTCTTCACGCTGGTTTTCTTCCTTTTATCCTTCGCTGCGGTGCCTTGAGGAGGTTTGATTACAGAATCAGAGAGTCCTCTTGGCTGGAAAGGACCTCAGCCTTTCCTCAGCAGGGAGCTGCTCCCCTCCCTTCAGCATCCCTGTGGCTCTGCACTGGACTCTCTCCAGCAGCTCTGTGTCCCTCTGGAACTGAGGGGCCCAGCACTGGACACAAGATTCCAGATGGGGTCTCCCCAGGGCAGAGCAGAGGGGGAGGAGAACATCTCTGGATCTCCTAACCACCCCTTCTAACCCACCCCAGGTGGCCCTTGGCCCATTGCTGGCTGCTGGTCACCCTGCTGGCCACCAGAACCCCCAGGTCCCTTTCTCCTGTGCTGCTCTCCAGAGAAAGAAGTGAGAAGATGACTCACGCTCACCAAGTACCAAGCTGCTAGTGAAGCTCAGGCGCTTCAAGAGGGGATCAAGAGCAGCTGTGTGAGTGCAGCTGACCTGGCTGGGGCAGGAGACAGCATCGCATTCCTCTCCTGTAAGAGGTGGTGGTCGAGCACCAGTGTTGCCCAGAATAAGCAGCACTGCAGAGGGCATGGTGGGGAAGAGCTGCATCGTAGGGCACCTGCCAGGCCAGAACCCAGTCCCCACGCACGCACCGCTCACCCCAGCAGCACCGTGAGCTCTGCTGGTGCTCCCCAGGCTCAGGAAATTCATCCTATGGTACCCAAGCTGTGGTCATTCTCCACACCCCTGGCACCTGCCTCTCGTTTCTAATGACTGTTTTGTCCTCCCTCTATCTGGGATAAACTACAAAAAGCCTCTCACAGGCACCACTTCTCTCTCTTCTGTCTGACTTGCGGCTGTCTCCAGTGGTCCTGCACCAGAAATAAAGCCTGAGCTGCTCATTTCAGACAGCCTCACGATCCTTAATATACGGTGCCTCTTTGAAACCCACGGCGGATCATTGGTCTCTCGCGTCCACGCCAGGCTGGCACTGCTCCACTCCAGGCCACCCCCGTGTCACTTCAGCCGAGGATGTCTTAACTTTTGTCCTTGGCATCCAGACAATTCTTCTATTCTCAGATGCTTTCTGCTGAACTTCCTGTCTATAAAGATGCGCTCAGGGAGTCTATCACTCTTCCAGCCTATTCCTTCCCCTTCCCAGAGCTTCCTCGTCTCTTACCATACCAAGCAATTATTCTTATTAATTATTCCAGCTAACAGTAATTATCAGCAGCGTGCACCCCCAGCCACATTAATAACAGCCATCTCTAGGACACCGAGGAATTGGCTGGGAAGATTCACTTTGGTGCTTGTGTTGCACAGGAAGATGAATTCCTTTTCTTCCCTGGTTGTCTGGGTTTTTGGGGGGGAATCTTACTACTTCCTCACTTTAAGATGGACAGAAAGAGGGCAGATGGAGTGAGGAGTTAGGGTAGAAACCTAAGGGATGAGAAGGGATCTGGAAAGATCATCCAGTCCAGTCCCCCTGCCACAGCAGGATCCCCCAGACCCAGTGGCACAGGAACACAGCCAGGCGGGGCTGGAACGGCTGCAGAGAAGGAGACTCCACAGCCCCCCTGGGCAGCCCCTGCCAGTGCTCCGGGACCCTCCCTGGGAAGAAGGTCCTGCTGAGATTGAGAGGGAACCTCCTCTGCTCCAGCTGGCACCCAGCGCCCCTTGTCCTGTNTGGTCAGTGGGCTCGGTGCGCGGTGGCACTAACCGATTCTATTTTATTATTGTTATTCTTCAGCTCCTGCTGTTTATGGGCCAAGCGCTGCCACTGCTGCTTGGGCTCCAACAACCGGGGCTGCGCCTCAGGGTTCCAGTGGTTTTCATCTGTTGCACAGGCACAGCCCCCCCGTCAGCAGCGAACGGCATCAGATTTGGCCGTGTTTCACCATCTGTAATTTGTCAATATTTTTCATCTCGCTGCTGAAAAGCAGTCGAGTCTTGCAGAGGGCTCTTTTCTTTCGTGCGGGAGAAGAACAAAGGGAAAGAAAACAATTGAGGGGGGGAAAAAGGGGAAAACAATAGCAATGAAAAAAATCCTCCTGCCAAACGAGCGACTTCTAAAAACCATTCCCCCTCCAAATCGCTCAGCGCTCGCCCAAGCTGCGAAGTTCTTAACAGCATCCTGGTGAAAATGGAGCTCTCTGGCTAAATTCCTTCGCCCCCAGTAAAGCAGATGACTGGGAGCCGCCGCGGAATTGATCCCGTCGAGCGCGTTCGCTTGTTTAATGCTGTCAAGGGTTTGGTTATTAGGAGGCAAAAAAGAAACCGAGGGGGGGGAGACGATGGACGGCATTTCTGACGGGGGCGTTGGAACCCATCTGGCTTATGGATCCCCCCACTTTTCTTTTTATGAGCTTGAGATTATAGAGTTGGGAGGCTGTCGTTTAGCTCCTGGCTTCTGCTGTTGTCAGTTGGCAAAGGACTGACCGTAAGGTGTGAGTTTCTGAAGGCTAAACGCGGTGCTGACCCAGCACACAGCCCAGGCCTGCCTGAACTGCAGCAGCGCCTGCGAACGGCTGCTGGTGAGCTCCAACGGAGTAGCTTCACTCATAAAGCAGCTTTCAGAAGCAACAGATGAGAGAAGGACGTCAGAAAGAATCACTGAAGTATTACTCTGGTACTACTTAAGGAAGCTGTGAGCAGCAACAACAGTACCTCGAGTCCTTCAGCAGGTAGCGGGTGTCCTCCGTGCGCGCCAGCTCCGCGGTTGTCAATATCTGTGCTGAAGAAAAAGTCTCTCAATCTTTACAGATTAATTTAAATAAGCCTTTTAACGTGGAGAGGATTTGTTCGCTCAGGCTGCTTCATTAGTGTAGCTCACCAGCACCAACCCTGCTTGTATTGAGAAAGATTGCCCCATTATCAAATAATTAGGGCTGCCTTAGCAGGTGCATGCACTTACCTTTGTCGTTAAATCCTTGTTAAACCACTGAAATCCAGAGGCTCTGAGTGGTTACCTGATCCCAGAGGAGGTAGCCCAGAAAGTTAGTCTGTACGGTAGACGTCATCTGGGAGCAGCAGCAATGAGCAGAGAATCGTTTCCTCACGGGATGCTGCTGGAGCGTGTCTGCACGCGTCACGGAGCGCAATCAACATTGCGGTGACAACACCAGGCAAACACTCAGGTACGAGAAGCCGGAGGAACCGAGCATGAGCCTGCACAGGAGCGGGTGGGATGGAGCGGAGCTCTCACAGCTCTGCCAGTTGTAGAGTTATGAGTGGAATTCAAGGTGATGGCTGTCATTCTTAATGATTCACAGCATCACAGTACTGATGAGGCTGGAAAAGACCTTCAGGATCATCCAGTCCAACTTAAAACCAACCAAGTAACCCTAAACATCTGCCATCTAGCTCATGCCACTCAGCACTTCATCCAGCCTGACCTTGAACACCTCCAGGGATGGTGACCCCACCACCTCCGTGAAGTATTTGCCTGATGCTCTGAGGAGGCTTATTCCTTAAGTCTTAGCACAGGGCTGTTAGACAGCTAGGTGTGCAGCTACCCTAGAGAGTCCCCAGAAAGCCTGAAACAGAGGAATTAAAGTCGTGGCAACCTCACGCAGTCGTAACACCGCGGGTGCGCTGGTGCTGTGTTCTATACGTCCACAGAGCCGCGAGTGTCTCCGGTAGCGCAACGTGCCAGCGCGCGGATTAGAGAGTCTATTACAACAAATTCAACAACTGTTGTGTTGGCATTCTCCTTGTCCTCACCACAACCGATCAGCCATATGTGACACAATTAGCTCCTCGCCTAGAAGGGTAGCAGTGCTTTTTACTACAGAGAACACTGAGTGAGCTCTCATTCCGCTGGCTACTTGTGTTCAGCCTCCAAGTTAGGATCAGAAACCCCAACCAGCCTGTAGTTCCCAAAAGCCAGTGAAAACACCGTAAGATTGGAAGAGATTTCTTTCCCACCTCTCCGAAGAACTTTGTTGGCCGAGACAGTAGGGCCCGACGTGAAAAATCATCGACCAGCTCCGCACACACTCATCGGCTTCAACCTGCGTTCAGGGCTGGGGATTCGGTGCCGGCAGAAGTGCTGTCATATTTGAGATGTGAACTGCCTACATGACAGCCAGGTTCTGGAATGAAGTTCTTAGATAAATGGAGTTAGTTCTGGAAATCAATTTAGACAAAGCTGCAGCAGTGCCGCTATTGGAATTCACCAACACGCTACGTAATTTGAATAAATGGAAAAAGAGATGACTCTGGAGAGTAGTCCTGGCAGCCAAAAGAATTATACTGATGGCCTGGAAAGGCAGAGCCGTGCCATGTATTGATTTATGGACTATTGCCCTTCTGGATTTAGCTGAATGAGAAAAAACTCCCTTTATTCCCGCTAATAAAACGGACATCAATGCTCGCAGACAAAACCCGGTGTTGGGCTAGCGCTGTAAAGAGCTGGCATGGGGGGAGCCCTTCCATTTGCCCACCGCACATGTTCGATGGGCTGCTGAGCTTGGAGACAGAGAGCAAACAAACCACAGGTACTTTGGCTCGAGTTGCTTCGTTCGTTTGGTTGCTGGGGCTGTTTTTCCCCCCTCTCAAATCTTTTGAGGAGGGTTTTTTAGGTGTTGGTTTATTCTTCCTTGCAGAAGCTCTTGGGGTGAATCAGGACTTGGTACACACTGTCACCCGGGAGGTGTGATGGAATTTCAGGATGTTTTCCTGACTTACAAACACTGGACAACTCTAAAGGAGCACAAACCCAGCACAGCACTAATTCCACCTCCTCCGCAACACCATTACGGCTGGGATCTCCCCACCCTTCCTGCCAAAGCTGAGGGAGTACGTGCCACACTCGACACAAGAAGACCCCTACAAGCCGTCTCTTGCTCACTCAGTCTACTCAGTGCTGTCCCTTAGGGCTTGTTTACAGAATCATAGAGTCCTCCTGGCTGGAAAGGACCTCCATGATCAGCAAGCCCAGCCCTCATCCCAACAGCTCCCCAACCCCCAGACCATGGCCTCAAGTGCTCTAGCTACTTGGTTGTTAAACCTCTCCAGGGATGGGGAACTCCACCACCTCCCTGGGCAGCCTGGTCCAGAGCCAGGCTCTTCTCAAGGTCATCTGCTGACAGGGCAAGGGCCACTGGAACAGAGGAGGTTCCCTCTCAATCTCAGCAGGACCTTCTTCCCAGGGAGGGTCCCGGAGCACTGGACCAGGCTGCCCAGGGGGGCTGTGGAGTCTCCTTCTCTGGAGACGTTCCAGCCCTGTCTGGCTGTGTTCCTGTGCCACTGGGTCTGGGGGATCCTGCTGTGGCAGGGGGACTGGACTGGGTGATCTTTCCAGGTCCCTTCCCATCCTTAAGGATTCCATGATTGAGAAGACCCTCTGAAGATTCCAAGTTCATCTCTGGCAATGCCAGTAGTACGGGGAGCTCTCCTGTAGCCTGGCTGCTGGCAGAACTGTTGATGCTGTATTGATTACGCTGAGACAGGTGGGATGAACTGATGTGGTCTTAGTTTAGCTGGTGACTGGTTTTCCTCCAGGACCCTCGTGTCGCTCGGGCTGGTGGAACTGGGCCAGAATGAAGAACACTGGGAAATAAAAGAAGATGAAGCCGTTACCCAGACATGACCTTGGCAGCTGAAAATTAATGTCACAAGATTAATCGCTCTTTCAGAGTGTCGGACACTGCTGTGTTTGGTGACAGGCCCTGTCTATCTTCTCAGCAGCAAGGAGGGAGCCCTACCTAGGAAAACCGAAGTC
Source organism: Upupa epops (assembly GCA_013397515.1). NCBI lineage: Eukaryota > Metazoa > Chordata > Aves > Bucerotiformes > Upupidae > Upupa > Upupa epops. Next base: position 23,270 of record VZRI01004765.1, read on the forward strand.
CAAGCTGGCACCAAGCACAGCTGGAAGGCAAGAGGAAAACTGGACTGTTTGCTTCTGCCTTTGAGGAGCTAGTGAGAGACAGTGCTATAATGAGGTCACGTCTGGGGTGTGGGGGCGAGTCCTGGGGTAGTCTTGTGCCATTGTTGTGCCCTTTCCTAGAACATTCCCCCCAGCTGGTGTCAGAGAAACCGCTCCTGTGCCCACCCCATGCCTGGGGCAGCAGGCACTCCTGCACCCAGGGGACTGCGTGTGAACAAAAGGACTGGTGAGCAGCTCTGTGCTGAGAAAGAAACCTCAGTCCCAAGACCAGGACACCCACCTTGCTGTGGATGTGGAGACCAGACACCCTGTGAGACCATGACATGGGGCTCTCTGCAAAACACAGGTGACCATTCCCACTCTTTCCTGACTGACCTGGTCTGGGGGTTGGGGAGACACTGGGATGAGGGCTGGACTTGCTGATCCTGGAGGTCCTTTCCAGCCATGAGGATTCTGTGACTCTATGGCAAAGTAACACCAATGTTGTTTGTTCTAAAGGCACTGCCTCTGCTTTATAAATCAGAGAGAAAAAGCCCTGCCTGCACTCCTTCCCGTGCAGCCTGTTCTAGGGGAACCTGCCCTGGCTGGGCAGTTGGACTAGATGATCTCCAGAGGTCCTTTCCAACCCCTAACGTTCTGGGGATTCTAGTGTCTTTGTTGCTGAAGCACAGCTCCTGAATATCTCAGGCTAGATGGTTCCAGAGCCTCGAGTGCCATTGCAAACCCTGTCACGTCCAAGCCCTTGGCTGAGGCTGAGCCCAAACCTAATGAATTGACTGAACATGATCGTCAGCAGAGAGTTGTGTGGTGCCCTGTGACGACTGCAGCCTGTGGTGTAGCACCGTGGCTGCCATTGGAAGTGCCCAGACACCCCCCACTCAGGACACCCCACCGAGCAAAGCACGAGGAATCCATCCCACATCCTGGCTGCAGGAGGGGTGGGTTGGAGTGGGTGAGAGGTGGAGATGCGTTGGGGGCAGCATCTCCCTTCCATCAAGTGTGCCCCAGCAGTTGCGCAAACACCCCAAGAAATCAGAAGGAAAATGATTCCTCAGCAGAAGGGTTCAGTGGTCTCCGGGAGGAGTCCTTGCCCTCTATATTTTACTGTGTTTTGAGTCTTTCTTAGCAGTTTCCCAGGTGAGGTTGTCCCAGCCCAGTCTTGATACTCTGCTTACGGTCTGAACTGGTGATGCTGCAGCTTCAGGGGGAATCGTTGTGGTGATGGCAGAGTGCTTCCACCTGTCAGCCCTGCAGTGAGACACAGATAGACTGCTGTTTGTTTCCTGCTCACAAATTGGAGGGTAAATATAGAAACTTATCCTCTGCAGCTCTGAATATGTCTTATTTCCATGACACTGTGCCTGGGTGGGACTTAACAATGATGGAGCAGAATCATTACGCTGTCATCGATTCCTTCCAGAGTAAGAGCTTTTAGAAGTCACGTTGTCTCCATAGCTCTAAACTCAAGGTAATCATCTCAGCCCCTTCCTGCATCCCAGCAGCCTTGGGGGATGTTGTTTTAGACATCTCTTTGCCTCTCGCCCCTAGTTCAAACAGAGCCATGGTTTCCCCTCCTCTCTGAGGATGACCCCGCTCCTGCCCTGCGCCAGGCACTCAGAATGCCAGTGAACTGGGGAGCTGCAAAACCAGAGGGACAGCTCTTCCCTGGACTCCTCGTCTCCTTCAGGACAAGCTTTGATGAGCTCTCATTCAGCAGATGGTGGAGAGGAGATAGCCTTCGAAGCCACAGAGACCAATATTTGCCTTGGATGAGTACATTAAAGATTACTCCCTTCTCCCCTCGAATTATCTGTGTTTTGCAGAGTAGGAAGGACAGGGCTTGGATCCTCTCCTCGCTCACATGAGCCGTTTCCAGCCACTGGCACCAAGTGCCTTCTACAGGCCAAGCTCTCCGTTAGCAGATACCCTGCTCGTGGGCAGGTGAGGACAGAACATTGGCATTGACCCCTTCCTAGGGAGTCTCTGAAATGAAATGAGCTGTCACGGAAACCTCTCACCTCCACCAGCTCTCCCAAGGACAGGGCCCTCACTCCTCACCGATAGAGTGACCTGTGACTGGCAATACAGGACACTTACTCTCCTGCCCTTAAAACACTTCACCCTTCAAACATTCCGTCCCTGAAAGGTTATGAGAGCAGAGACACGAGAACAGTAGCCTGTCTGGACGGGTAGTGAAAGGGTCAACGTTTGCTTCTCTCCTCTTTGCCCACTAGGACTGAACATTCTCCTATTCCTTGCCTGCCTCTTCATGGAGTTTTGAGGGTATGGCTTCAACTGCAAGTCCCTCGCAGGGAGGCAATCTGCTACCAGCCAGGGCAGAGCAGAAATAACAGTGACCACCGTCAGCAGAGCAGTCTGTCTGCTTTCCCTTTCCTCTCTGGACCTTGCTCTGTTCCCCTGAACAGTCACTGCGCTGGTTGAAGAGTCACAGGAGGGGTGAAGATGCTGGGCTGATCATTTGGGAAGACACCTCAGGGAGTTCCCATCACCATCACAGGCAGTCTGTGCATGGGCTCAGACATCGGTGTGACTTCAGACTGGCTCGGCTTTCAGATTCACCTCAGGGCTGACAGTTCACAGATTCACTAGCCCATCTCCCCACCAGATCTTTGTAAGGATCTCTCTGTAGATTATCCGCCTTATATTAAACACAGTGCTGGCAGCAAGTGGCTCTAAGCTTTGTCTCAGTCCCTGCCTTCCTCTCTTTCAGTTGACCCCTATGACTGCTCCTGCCCCAGCAAGACCTCCTGGTTCTTTTTGGAGCAGAGGAGGCTGAGGGGGGACCTCATTGCTGTCTCTCAATCTGTGAGGGGTGGGTGTCAGGAGGATGGAGCCAGGCTCTGCTCAAGGGCATCTGGGGACAGGACAAGGGGCACTGGGTGCCAGCTGGAGCAGAGGAGGTTCCCTCTCAATCTCAGCAGGACCTTCTTCCCAGGGAGGGTCCCGGAGCACTGGCACAGGCTGCCCAGGGGAGCTGTGGAGTCTCCTTCTCTGCAGACGTTCCAGCCCCGCCTGGCTGTGTTCCTGTGCCACTGGGTCTGGGTGACCCTGCTGTGGCAGGGGGACTGGACTGGGTGATCTTTCCAAGCCCCTTCCCATCCCTAAGGATTCTATGATTCAGCACTGAGTGTGACAGGGAGGTGCTGCTGCTCTGACTGGGTTTAGCATCACTTCTGCTCCCAAGTACAAGCCTTAGCAACATTAGGCTGCTGCTAATAACCCGCCTGTGAATATTAATCCACCGCTCCCTTTGTGATCCGCAGGTTTCAGCGCTGCCCCGTGTGCTCTGCCAGGGTGACAGGCAGTGAATGCATTCGAGGCGAAAACTGATGCAGCCCGGGTGTTTCACAGCCTGTGCTCTGTCACTGCCTCATCGATTTCTCAGACCCAGCACGGCCGCATTAACTCGCTGAGGAACCTTTCGCTCTTAGGTCATCGGTTCACACCTCAGACAGGTCGGTACCGACCAAAGGTCACCCCAACACTGTCATTTTAATAAAGACCAAGACAGAGAGGGGCCTTCCCCGAGTCTAAAGCAGCGCTTGGACTGTCTTAGGCTGCCCACAGCATACCCAACCAGACCAACTTTGTCGCCTGCCAAAGTCAAACGGATAGAGAGTGAGACGGCCATCGAGTTGCCAGATGTCTGGCTGTGTAACTTCCTGGCAGTGGGCATTATAGAGAGACAGATCTATGGATTGGATCAATTAGCATCACACTTACCATCTGACAACTGTTTGGTTGCCTTCGCCCGGTTCCTAGAGGACAGGTGTTCACATCACAGAAATCACCATCACAATTGGTACCGCTAATTGATACGGTTGTTGGCAGTCACAGCAGAGAGGACAAGCACTGAATTAGCACTGAGACCGAAGCGCTGTTTCACCCCGAGAGATGGTCTCTTCAGCTTCGGATGTCCAGGGCATTTGGGGGCCGTGTGGAATCTGCTCTGTTTTCGCATGCGGTGAATTCGCCCAGCACTAAACTCGATGAGGATTCAGAGGGGACAAGGGAAAGAAGAGGAGGGGAGGGCTGGATCTCTTTAGTTTCTGGTCAGATGCCTGAAGAAAGACCTTCCCTCTGCTTTGGTTTTTTGCCATTTTCCCAGTATCTTCTGGGGTTAATCTGGGGGGGGAGAACAGAAAGTGAGTCGGGCTGTGTCGGGGTGTCCTGCCACGCTCCAGGGGAAAAGAGTACCCTTGCAGAAACAGCCAGGCACTTACAGTCACTCCAGTTCTCCCTCATTTCTCCTGTTTTACACTCCACGCCGTCGTGTAAAGAGCTCCATGGGTATATTCTCCAGCGGAGCTTGTGGGTATACTTGGTGATTAGACAAATGGGGTTCTGCTTTGGCAAATGTCCATCGCTTTCCCCAGCTGACGTGCAGAATACGCTATAAAATGCAAAGGAAGGCAATAAACCTCCCATCTGCAGCTGAGATTTCCAATTTGCCAAAGACCCTTTTGCTATCAGCACCTTTAGCGATGACTTTCAAAGAAGAGAGAGGTGTCATTTTTCCCCCCCCTGTAGCAGCTCTTTTACTGCCTTCACTGGCAGCAGCATCCCCACCTCAGGCGGATTGATTCTGAATATTAATCTAAGAATGGAGAAGCTGATAATCAAGTAAAATATAAATAGATCTCCAGGCCATTGTTCTATCCACAAGGCAAGGATTTTAGCTGCTTTCCGAGCCTCTCTGCACTCCAGAACACAAGGCTGCTCTTCCTGGGTCTTCACATCAACTGCTCTTTACTGATTTGTCATATTTCTCACAGACCCAGCATCCTTGCAGCCACAAGGGCCAGCACTGCCCCTGAGGAATCAACTGGGTTGCACCAAACGCTTTGCAAGGAGCACACACACACACACACACACATCCCCACCAGACGGAGTGTTTTGCCTCAGCTGGTATTTCCTGGTCTTTGTATTCTCCCGAGGTTAGCCAGCACAAGATGACTGCTGCCCTCTACGAAATTCCTCTTTCCAGTGCTACGGGATTAGGGAGGAGCAGCCAGGAGTTAGAGGGGTTTGCCGGAGAAATCCTTCCCGGAGCAAACGGCTGCTGCCACAGAGGATGCTCTTCGGCTGTTGCCTTCCTTGGGAAAGGATCATTATCGTTAATTTTGACCAGCACCCTCTCCTCGGGGAGCCCAATCCTGAGCCAGCCAGGCTTTTCCTTCAGCTCAGGAACGCAATCCCTGCCCATGCGGAGAGCCCAAACGCGTTTCCTCTCACCTGGCGAAAGGCTGCGAACAGCTGTTGCAGGCTGGCTGCAGAAAACAGCCGGGGAGAACAAATAAACCACCGGCCTTGCAAAAACACGGAGGGACGCGGTGCCCGGGTGTTGCTGCCAGCAGGAGTCACCCCCACCGCTTGCCTGAGCGCGCCCACTCGCCCCCACGCAGCACCCACAGACCCGGAGCTGAGGCATTTCCTCCGCTGCTCTGGGGCTACCTGTGTGTGTTACGCACCGGGAGGTCCCGTGGGACTCACACAGCTACGACAGCCCGGTTCTCATCTGTCCTTCTCTTCCTGCCTGCTAGGGATTTTACCTTCTCGTATCAAGGGAGAAGTTCATTCAGACCCAACAGCGCAGTGTCTCTTCTCGAATCATTCCCCTCTGGCAGCAGTGTCCTCTCCCCCTTCCAATTCACTGGACTACTTCCTCCAAGAAAAAGACCTCACCATTCCAGCTGATCTGAATTTGGAGGGGGAGCCGAATGAGCCGATCTCGTTCAGCGCCGGGGAGTTCATCGTTGTTCTGGTGAATGCCCAGCAAATGGATTTACAGGGTTTATTAACTGAAGTCCAAAATGGGGCTGAACTGTCAGCTGTTGGTCTACCTGTTCCCAAAATACAGCAGCTGTCTGAGAACCCACAGTTCAGTTCATGTCATTCAGATCAGGAGAGAGAGGAAGTGTAGTGACCTACTGTGTGTGGGGGTGATCCTGTTCTGGCAGGAGGATTTGGCTGGATGATCTTTCAAGGTCCCTTCCAAACTCCCTCAGTTGAAGAGCACAGAGCTGCTTGAGAGTCCAGCACAGAGCCACAGAGATGATGAAAGGAGGAGAGCAGCTCCCTGCTGAGGAAAGGCTGAGGGAGCTGGGGCTCTGGAGCTGGGAGAAGAGGAGGCTGAGGAGGGACCTCATATAAATACGTGGGAGGATGGAGCCCAGCTGTTCTCAAGATCATCTGGTGCAATGGGTACCAGCTGGAACAGAGGAGGTTCCCTCTCAATCTCAGCAGGACCTTCTGCCCAGGGAGGGTCCCGGAGCACTGGAAGGGGCTGCCCAGGGGGGTTGTGGAGTCTCCTTCTCTGCAGACGTTCCAGCCCCGCCTGGCTGTGTTCCTGTGCCACTGGGTCTGGGTGATCCTGCTGTGGCAGGGGGGTTGGACTGGATGATCTTTCCAGGTCCCTTCCCATCCCTAACACTCTGTGCTGCTGTGATTCTTTGATTTATGCCCAAGCTTCCCCCCCTTCTCTGTTGCATTTCACCTAATGATAAGATACCTGTTGTCTGCAGCAGCTTTTTCCTGTGAGAAAAGAAAATGAAGTTGAATGAGGAGCAGACAGTCCTCAGGAGAATAGAATCCCCTTTGGGGAGGAAGCAACCACCTCAGGTGTTTGCCATCTCCCTTTTCCTCTGGTGGCACAATCCAGCATCCAAGTGTTCGTGGCTCCTGTGGAAACTCCAGCTCAACCACGATCACAGGACAAACCTTGTGCTCCTGACTCAGGTGACCTCTTGCTGCTGATATAGAAGAGGTCTGTTCTCTGTTCTCTTGGCATTCCAACCCGCTGTGCTGCCTCAGTGTTGAGTTGCTTCGAGTGACTTCTCCCTGTGTGCCAGGTTCCGCAGACACTGTATTTACCATTCCCCTCCAGAGCCTCCTTCTTTTGGAAAAACCTCCTTCCCAGTGTCGTCAGGCACCGAGCGTTTAACCGGCTCGACAGCTCGCAGACACATCCAGCGCCGCTAGCAAAGTGGCAGTGACGAATGGCACCCATCAGCTCTGACTAATTCCCAGTCAGAGGGGTGTTAGTGAGGGGAGCAGCAGAGCACGCGGTGGCATCTTCTCTGCTTCATTTTCACTTCAGTGAAAACAAGTTTAGCTCCTGCTGATCCTGGTCTGGGGGATCCTGCTGTGGCAGGGGGATTGGACTGGATGAGCTTTCCAGGTCCCTTCCCATCCCTAAGGATTCTAGGATTCTACCCCTCACAAACTGAGGGACCTCTGTGTGATGCCAGGAGGCTGCAGGGTCCGGCCTCCCCAGACTGGTACTGAGGCTGGAGGTGTCTGCTTCGTGGAGAAAGGATGGGTTGTGGGAGGGGGGGACCTCATTCCTGTCTCTCAATCTGTGAGGGGTGGGTGTCAGGAGGATGGAGCCAGGCTCTGCTCAAGGGCATCTGGGGACAGGACAAGGGGCACTGGGTGCCAGCTGGAGCAGAGGAGGTTCCCCCTCAATCTCAGCAGGACCTTCTTCCCAGGGAGGGTCCCTGCACAGAACCAGGCTGCCCAGGGGGGTTGTGGAGTCTCCTTCTCTGCAGAGGGTTGCTCTGTCTTGTGCAGTCCTCACCCAGAAATACTCTAGAAGCAACCCGAAAGGAAATGCACGTTGTGTGAAGCCTGCCCATGCCTTGGCCGTGTTCTGGGGCTGTATCACCATGGCAAAGAAGGAACTACAGGGAGTAGGAGTAGCACAGAGGCCCTGGGTTTCTAGCAGGAATGCCTGACCTCTGAGAGATCCCCTGAGATCTCGTGGTTCCCAGATCTGAACCGCTTTGCCTGTTCCAAGAGCACCAGGGGAAGGCAAGAGATAAATATACACTTAATGCCTTCCTGATGGAACCGTCCGCTGCAAATTCCTCGAGGAAGTTTCTAGTCCTTTTTTTTCACTAGCTGTTGTGAGTCGGGAATGAAGTGACCCGTTGGTAGGGTGTCTAGAAACTTTCTTCATCCCCAAAGCCTCGATGAGTACAGTTAAGTTATTTACCAGCTGCCTCGCTGCCTTGAAATAACACAGCCAACAAAAGCTGTTAAAACAACAATGAGCCAGAAGGAAGAGGCAGCGGAGCTCACAGCGCTGCCTGTGAGCAGCACCGAGTCTCAGGTGAGGCTAACGCTGACCCTCGAGGTGCAGCAGACGCGCAGCATCAGTCTCGCTGCGTTTCCTACCTTCTCCGATGCCAAGGGAGAAGCATCCCCAGCCTTTTCCTGACACAACTGCGCCCGGCGTGTGCCGCCCTCTAACCCTGAGCCTGTGGGAGAGCTGTAACCGCTGCGTTGCTCTAACAGGAATTCTGCCTCGCTCCCCCAGCACAGATGGAAAGGAGTCAGATACTAAAGCTGCGAGGATAGCGCTGATGCCCTGCATCGCAGGCTTCCTTTGATGGCTCCAGGGGATATAAAGGTATTTCGCCGTTTCCTCTCCAGAGGCATCTGGTTTAGTCAGGTGGTTCGCAGCACACATGGTCACATTTATTGTTCGCTTCATTCTCCATTGTGCTCCTTTCCCCTCCCCAGCATTTTATCTGGCCTGGCCTTTCCCAAGGACCTTTATACTAAAGTGATCTATTTGTTTATTTCTGGCATTTCCATCTGGTGTGAAGAGGATGAGAAACAGGCTCCTGTCACTGACACTCCCTGTCCGTCAGGAAAACGGCTACAGCATCCCACGGATCGGGGGGTTTGTGTGTGTGTCCCCACCTCTGGTGCCTTATCAAGGCTAAGTGCTGCAGGATCCCACGTGAGCCCTGCTGAGTGCTCTCTTAGGAAGGCAACACTTCTCTCACGAAGCCCCAGCATTTTCAAATCGCACACATCCACTGCCCCAGCAGCCGGGTTCTGCAGAACCAGGGGTGTTAGAAGAGAGATGAACCCTCCAAATAGTTAACATGGCCAGCAGAGCCGTATTGCTCAACTGGCTGAGGAGAACAGGGTCACAGAGATGCTTTGAAGTTGCCTGAGTCTTGGTTTTTCTCCTCTCTCACATGGTCTGGACGGCCTCCTGTACAAACAAAGGCTGAGAGAACTGGGTCTGTTCAGCCTGGAGAAGAGAGGGCTCAGGGGGGACCTTACTGCGATGCTGCAGTCCATCCAGGGTGGCTCCCAGGAGGATGGAGACTCCCTTTGCACAAGGACTCCTGGAGAAAGGCCAAGGGCAATGGTTACCAGTTGCTCAAGAAGAGATTCCCACTGGAATGGAGAGGAAAGTTGTTCACACTGAGAGCTGTCAGGCAGTGGAAGGGGCTTCCAAGGGCAGAGGGGGATTGCTCACCCTTAGACAGTGTTAAGGCTGAGCTGGGTAGGGTTCTGGGCCAGCTCATTTCACCTGGAGCCTGCTTTGAGAGGGTGGGCTGGATGATCCCTGAGCTCCCTTCCAACCTGCAAACCTGGGAACCTGTCTTCCTCCCCCCTGCTCTAGATGAATCTCTGTTTCATACCCTATACACAGCAATCCCAGCACTCCTACCCGTGTGCTCCCCACCTTCCACAACACCAGGTAATGGCTAAAGAGCTTCACAGTCCCCAGTGTGACCTGTGATTCCACTGAGCTGGCCTCAGGCAACTGTCCTTACAGTAGTCTCTGGCTGATGTGGCTACTGCAGAGGTGTTAGCCAGCCATTTGAATGCCACCACAAACTCCTGCTCTACCGGTAAAACATCATTTTAGCCAGGATGTTGCAGGGGTGCACTGAAGGTAACGCTGAAGACCACTCCTGTGTCACTTCTGTCATCAGGGAGATCAGCCTGCGTGGAAGGCACCAGCGTTTATGCCTGGCTGAAGGGTCTCTGGGTAGATTGCAGGTCCTACAGAAGATCCTAGAGAGGGTCCGGTGCTCCCAGCAGCGCCGATACTGTTCAGTTAATGCAGGAATGAGAATCAGCCCTTTGTGTGGAGCCCGGCTGAGGAAGGCAGTGTGGGTTGTTGATAAGCACGTACGGATATCAGTGCTCCTGGCGAATCGCTCCTACCGGTGAGTCACCGCAGCTTGGGCTAGTTCCTTCCCGGGGGCACGTCTTTCCTACCCTCCCTCAGCCGAGCGCGACGCGGCCTTGAGCTCCATTCCTCCCAGTGTTTTCTCCAAGCAACTTTCTTGGCAGCCAAGGAATTTGTCTCGGAGTAGCGGGGGGAAAACGTGATGAAGAATGGGCAGGCGTGAAGCTACATCAGCTCTCAGATCCCCCCGACGTCGGCTCACACCAGCAACAGTGCGTTCCTTGCCAGGTTCAGGATGGCTGTAAATAAGAGGACAAGAGAGGGGCTGGGGATGCCTAGCATTTCAATCTTGAAAGAGTAGACTGGAGCAGCGCAGGGCTGCACAGCCATTCCAGCCACCCTTTATCTTCACATTTCCTTCTACTAAGAGAATAGAGCTCCTACAGATTTTTGGGTTGGAGAAGGCACAGAGCGGCATCTCCTCCCTTTCGCTGCCAGAAGTCTTGTTCAGGTTAAACAGGGACCAGTCTGATCGTGGATTTAATCACTGAGCAGGAGACCGCTCTACATTGTGTATCAGGAATGGGGTGGCCAGCAGGGAGAGGGAGGTTCTCCTCCCCCTGTATTCAGATCTGGTTAGACTGCCCCTGGAGTGTTGCGTTCAGTTCTGGGCCCCTCAGTTCAGGAAGGATGGCGAGGGGCTGCAACGAGTCCAGAGAGGGCAACTGGAATGGTCAAGGGGCTGGAAGGTCAGCCCTACGAGGAGAGGCTGATGGAGCTGGGGCTGTTCAGCCTGGAGAAGAGGAGGCTCAGGGTGACCTTATCGCTGTCTCTAACTCCCTAAAAGGGGGGTGGAGTCAGGCGGGGGTCGGTCTGTTCTCCCTGGACACTGCAGACAGGACAAGGGGTCACAGTCTTCAGCTCCATCAGGGGAGGTTTAGACTTGACTTAGGAAAAGGTTTTTCACTGACAGAGTGATCCTGTTTGGGAACGCGCTGCCCACGGAGGTGGTGGGGTCGCCGTCCCTGGAGGTGTTCAGGGTCAGGCTGGATGCAGTGCTGAGTGGCTGAGCTAGATGGCAGCTGTTAGGGTGACTGGGTTGGTTTTAGGTTGGACTGGATGATCCTGAAGGTCTTTTCCAGCCTCATCAGTACTGTGAGACTGTGATACATGGAGACGACTGTCTAGAAAGCAAAGCGAGGTGTCATTGGCTTGAGGCTACTGAATAAGTAGGACCACTGGTTGCATTATTAAACCAAGTGGAGCCTCTAATTTTTTCCCGTGGCAGGGAAAACTGAAGGATAACTCTCAAACGCCAAAGCGCCAGCGTTCGCGGATGGAGTGCAGGAGACTGAATTCCCAGGGCTGCTACAGGTAAAACAAATTGTAAGGAGGATTCCAGCGCTTTGGTAATGATGGAAGACAACCTGAGGCGATAGAAATGCCTCTCCTCTCAGGACGAATGGCCTTTAAAAATGCAACAGATTACCCAGCTCACCGCTGAAGCGGGATCTGCTCTGGCAGCCTCGCGGTGCCGGTGACAGGGGCTGCAGAAATCCCCGTCCACTGCAGATCTCTCTGAATTTTTAATCCGAACCTAACAGCCTGACAATAAAACCAGCAGAGCAGTACCACCTGCTGTGGGCTGGGCTGCTGAGCCCCCTCCTATCTGTCCTCTCTTTTCTTATGCACGGACACTGAGGGGCTGGAGTGGATCCAGAGGGGGGCAGTGANGAATGGGGTTTAGTGGGCAGGGTGGCGCTGGGTTGATGGTTGGACTGGGTGCCCTGGCAGTCTCTTCCAACTTTAATGATTCTCTTTCCCTCACTGTCTCTCCAAAACCAGCAGGGTTAGGGAGGCCAGACAGTGGGGAGCAGCCAGGGAGCTGCCAGTGCTACGATGCACAGGAGATGCTGGCTCTGCACCCACATTTCTTCTCCCTGTCTTCAGCTGCACCAAGTGGATGGATCCCCCCAAAATGAACCATTTCTCCCAGTTCACTACATTTCAGCAAGCAAAGGTTGGGGTTTCACTTCATTTATTTAAGTAAAACAAATGAAAGAGCTTAGAGCAGCCCCCTTCATGGTGACTAAAAGGCTCTGCCACCGGATGGGTGGCTGACAGCCTGTGTGAAACAGGTGTAAAGGTGCTACCTCCGTTATGACTTCATTCCTGTCTATAAATAGGTGAGGGGTGGGTGTCAGGGGATGGAGCCAGGCTCTGCTCAAGGGCATCTGGGGACAGGACAAGGGGCACTGGGTGCCAGCTGGAGCAGAGGAGGTTCCCTCTCAATCTCAGCAGGACCTTCTTCCCAGGGAGGGTCCCAGAGCCCTGGCAGGGGCTGCCCAGGGGGGCTGTGGAGTCTCCTTCTCTACAGAAGTTCCAGCCCCACCTGGCTGTGTTCCTGTGCCACTGGTTCTGGGGGATCCTGCTGTGGCAGGGGGACTGGACTGAGTGATCCTTCCAGGTCCCTTCCCATCCCTAAGGATTCCAGGATCCTGTGCTGACCTCGCAGCACCAGAGCACGAAGCAGCAGCATCTTTGTAACTGTCAGCATGACTTTTCATTGTTCAATTTACATCTCTTTCCTGCCTCTTCTTGGAAAGAAGGGCTGAAACACAAAGCTGTTTGGTTTTCACTGTGAACTGTGTCTGTTACTCAAAAGCACAGTTTATACCCGAAAGGAGCCCTCTCCACATCTGCTCTGAGAATACTTCTGCCAAAAAGCTGATGGCCCTTACGTAACAGCCGGGATGCTCAGTCTTCAAAAACCCAGGCATGAAGGAGCGGATTCTTAATGGGAAGCAGGCTGCTAATCACACTGTTCTTCCACATCAGTGTTTGCTATCAAACCAATGATTTTTCTATGCAGAGGGATTCTAAATGCAATGGGCTCGCTCTTTCCATGGTGATTCTGCTGTTTCAGTGGTGATGAAGCTGCATTTCACCCAGCATCGTTCTGTCAGAGAGGCAGTCACCGCACGCTGGTTGGAAAGGGTTAAGATTAAGGCATGCAGGAGGTAGAGCAGTTTGTGCTCAGCCCGCACAGAACAACATGAGATAAACTCCGTCTATGCCTCTGTATTTCTCCTTCACTCTTCTGCCTGGAACAATTGAACCTGATGCTCTGCTGATTCCCTTTACCTCCACGCAATGAGCTTTACCCTGCTCCACGCGGTGGACACTCAGGACTTGCTAAATCCTCACAGAAAACCCCGGGTTGAAGTCTGTGGGAGCAGATTTCAGGTCTTTTACCTGGAGCTCTGCTTAGCTTTCCTCACATCTCCTTCCCTCTGTGAGGTCTGGACGTTAGCACCAGGGCTGTAGCACGGCCCAGCCTGCTTGTGCAGAGCCAGCCATCTCCTGGGGTTTTCCTCACAACTGCTGGAAACCAGTTTGCCTCAGTCACTGCGGCTCCTCAGCTCGAGCTGGCGACCGACTGCTTCACGTCACAGGGTGGCTGCGCTTATTTATAGCCTCTGTTCCCCGGGATGGAGTGCCCTGGTGCCACGTGGTGGGTGTGAGAGTGGGCAGGGTTAGCTTGATTCTCTGTGTGGCTCCCATCACCTAGAAAACCCGAAGGATCCTGACTTTGACCAGCAAAGACAAGCAAATGTGGAGAACCCCAACCCCCTTTCCCACAGTGCCTGGCAGGGTGGAGTGAGCCCAAGTCATTTAGGGGAAGAGCCTGGAATTCTCCAAGAGCCTTCTCCAGTTCTCTTTTAGCCAGTCATGCCTGCCTTAGTCCGTAATCCCCGTCCTGGTGCCAGCACACAGAGTGACACCCTCTGGACTGCCCTTCCCACCCTCGTGTTGACCACCAAGCTGTTGTGCTATCCCCACCTGGCTGAACATTTATCCCCCATTCATCACTGGAGGAGGTACCAGCACAGAGAGGTTAGTGCTTCCACAGGTCTTTACTCACCCCGTTCCCTCTGTGAGAGTGGGGAGAGCCTGCAATGAGTTGCCCAGAGAGGTGGCTGACTGGGCTGGAGGAGGCTCTGGCCAGCCTGCTCTAGGGTAGGGGGTCCCTGCCCATGACAGGGGGGTTGGAGCTGGATGATCCTGGGGTCCCTTCCAACCCTGACTGATTCTACAACCTCTTCCCAGGGAGGGTGATGGGGCACTGGAGGGGGCTGCCTGGGGGGTTTGTGGGGTCTCCTTCTCTGGAGACGTTTGAAACCCTCCTGGACCTGGTCAGGGTGATGCTGCTGTGGCAGGGGGAGTGGAGTGGGTGATCTTTCAAGGTCCCTTCCGATCCCTGATGAGCCTCTGATTCTATGATTCTCTGTGTTGTCATTTGGTGTTGGCTCATTGCAGCAGTGGGGGACAGGGGAGGACAGGACCTGAATCAGCCTGAGCTGGGGTGGATGAGCTGGGGAGAGAAAAGTGGGTGCAGAGACAGCAGAAGGCAGAAGGAGCTCATTGGAAATGACAAAAACCGGGCACGAAGTCGCAGAGCTTCAACTCCGAAACATCTGACACAAATGTTAAAAGGAGAGATTTCCATGGCATCTGCATTTAGGAGAGTTATCTCCATGAATATTTCCACCCTTATTTAGTATATTTTTCATAGCAGAATGACATTATTCCCCTTGGGCTCTCAGTTTTTAACGCTGCATTGAAGGTAGAAGTAAAAAGACTTAAGAATCCCCTTAACACAAGTAACGTTGCGTGGAGATGGCAAGAAACGAGTCATTACCGAGCCAGCGCGTAGGTAAAGCCCAACACATCTTTAACACTCGTTTTAATTAATGCCATCTATTTTTAAACAGGCTTAGCTAAAGAAAATAAACCCTTAAACCTGGGAAAATCAAACAGTTCATAGGAGCCGAGAAGAAGATGCCTTTGGTCACTAAGCCCCCCCTCCCGCCGTAACGTAGATGGTTATTGTCGTGTAATCCCATCCCATAAATTCCTCATGTTCTGTATTAAAAGGGTTCAGATAAATATTCACAGCTTCGGGGAAAAGACCCCTTTAGAAGTTCTTTAGCTGGTAGAAGCCGCTCCTAACACCCAGGATGCTAGGAGAAGGTCTGTAGCTGTTAGGATCTGATACTCAGCCTGGGTTTGTTCCGCTTGCCTGCGTACACCCCTAGTGTGCATTTAGATCTGTGGTTACCCAGGGTATTTACACCTAGCATCGTCCTTGGGTGAAGGGGCCCTTTGGTACCTGGAACCTACCCCCTTGATGTTTTTCCATTAACAGTGATCTCCCCCTTCAGCTCAGCCCATGTTTTTCTAGACTGCAGCAGCTTTGGGACAGGTGATGCCTTCCTATGGCATGTCCTGTTGAAGGACAGCCCGGCTGTGGCTGCTGGGTGCTGTTAGGTGCTGGGCTGGGCGAGCTCAGAGGACTTCACCAGCCTCAATCACTCTGTGATTCCTCTTGGAAACTCTAGAAAGAGAGCTTTGGCTGAAGTTTTGCTGTTCATTATTTGGTCTCCTAATAAGGACGAGCCCTCAGAAGGGGCCGGTGTGACCTTATAGTGTCACATTGAATATATTCGAGGCAGCGCAGAAACACCACCTGCTCCCACAAAGACCCTCCAAGCCCGTCTGTCCTAAATCATGCCACTGCGTTCGGTTATTGCAGAAACAGCCCAGCACAGCATGACCTTCTGCATTGCATACACTGCAATTAGAGGAACTGGTGTGACTTGGGCAAGAAGTGGCAGCCTTAATTGCTGTTTGCGTTTGCTGCGGGGTGGTCACTTGCACACCGAGGGTGACTTCGACTCTGACGAGACGGCTGGGGGAGAAAGAAGAGGAAACAGAGCTAGAACTCACTACGGCCAAAGCCTTTGGGCTCGTCTTAGTCCTTAACCTGGCTGAGGTTTGCTTGTCTCCGTAGAGAGCTGAGACCCCAGGATACGGCCCCCCGTTGACACGGTGACTGCTAGCGGGGCTGTGTTCTCCCCCAGAGTGCCCCCCAGTTTCCCAACCCAGCAGAAAATGCAACCGAGGCAGGGAAGTCAGGTCTGTACCGAGCCATTTCTCCTCAGAACTGCGATGAAGCTCTTCGATCACTTGAGCTCCTCTCACTCCAAGACACGTGTTCCTCCTTACCGCGCAGCCTCTACAACCCCGCGGCACCGCCGCAGTGCCTGCTCCTCAGCAGCTGCCTGCGACCAAGGGCCAGTGTTGTCATTTAGAGAAGAGGAGAATCATCTTCAGATGAAACCCCCCCGATTTAATGGGATTAGAAGGAACTACAGGTCCTCTGTGTGACTGTTACGGTTGCACTCCGTGTCGGAGTTGGGTGATTTATAACGCTTCCTGATAGCAACACACGAGCGGAGCAGCCCACGTAATAATTAATCCCCTGGAGAAAATGCTCATTAAAAAAACAACCCCGGAACAAAAACGAGAGAGCTCGGAGAAGCCAGGAGATCACGATGGAAGTTGGCTGCCAATTAAACCTTCACGGGGCTGAGGAAGGAAAAGGAAGGCAACAGCACAGCTTCTGACTGGGGAGTTGATCTCCAGGTAACCCCTGAATTGCGACGGTTGGCTCCCTCAAAGCTCTGCTGAAAGACCTCCTCGCTGGGTCTGCCAGTGCCGGGCGTGCAGCTGGGTACGACGGGTAGACACAGCACCCTTGCACAAGGGACTCTGTGAAGGAGTACTGGGGGGAAAGCTATGGTGTCGCTGTCATAGACCCCCAGAGGCTCCTGTGCTGTAAGAGCAGGTCTAGAGCACCGGGGTATCATCTGGGATCCTTGGACTCTGCATCATTAAACTTCTGTAGGGTAGGAGGGGATGCTCAGCAGAACCTGTGCTGAGCAGAGCAGGCTTCCTACATACTCTGCAGTTCTGTCAGGTTAGTGAATCAAGGAGCTATTGAAAGGTGTTTGTGAAGGGTCACTGCGTGTGGCCAGGCAGCAGCCACTCAGCCAGAATCACAGGATAATCCTGGCAGGAAAGGAGCTCCCAGCTCCCCCAGTCCAACCATCCCCACCCCAACACAGCCCCTCAGGCCCTGAGAGACTGACAGACACAGCCTGACCCCCTCCCTGCTGCCACTCGAGCAGGGTGGGAAGCACCATGGCTACAGGGTTCTTCAACACCTCCAGGCAGGGGGACTCCAGCACCTCCCCGGGAAGGCCCTGCCAGTGCCCAACCACTCTGGCTGCAGAGAATCTCTGCCTCAGAGCCAGTCTGACCCTCCCCTGCCTCAACTGCAGAGCAGTGCCCCTGCTGCTGTCAGCAGGCACCAAGGAGCAGAGGCCAACAGCCACCCCTCCACAGCCTCCCTGCAGGGAGCTGGAGAGGGCAGTGAGGTCCCCCCTCAGCCTCCTCTTCTCCAAACTCCCCCTGCCCAGCTCCCTCAGCCTCTCCTCACACGACTGGTTCTCTCAACCCCTCCTGAGCTGGGTAGCTCTGCTCTGGACCTGCTCCAGCAGGGAGCAGAAGCCTTAGTTACACAGCCCAGAAGATGCCAGTGTCCCTTACGGGATGTGGGTCACCTCCAGCACCCTCCTCTCTCATCATCACCTCTACTGCTGCAAAGCGCAGGGAAACAGGAAGATCAAGCTGAAGATGGTGGCGTCGGGGAAGCCCTAGGTAGTCCAGGTAGCTGCCACGTGTGTTCCGTGTGTCAGGACAATTCCACTGCTCAGGAGCTCTGTGCAGACACAGTCTGCTGGATCTGAAAAGCCTTCCTGCAGCAGAACCCCACGGGATCCCACGGGATCATTCATCTCTGCAGACGCTCCCCGTGTGCCTCAGGGCTGGCATCGCACTGGAGCCTTGGGGAGCCACAGTGGGGCGAGGTGGAAGTCCCCCCCATCTCCCCTGCTCGCCCCTGCTCGCCCTTGCAGCTCATCATCCCGTTTGCTCTTTTCAGCTGCTGCTGATTGAAATCTCCCTTAATCTGCTGGGAGGCGACTCGTGATTTAGCAGAGACAGGGGCTGGCGAGGGGGCAGAGCCAGGCTCTGCTGTCACTGCCTCCCGCACAAACTGAAGTCAGGAGAGGCAGAGCGCTGCGCCAGCGGCCTGGGCACTGCGAGAACCGCTGGCCCTGGGCTATTAAATATTCCTGTATGAAAATGCACAGAACCAAGCACTCCGACGCCCTGCCAAGGGCGCCGGGAGCAAACAAGCCGGTTGCCCTGGCCAAGTGCAGTGGGAAGCTGCTTTCCAGCCTTGATTTTTTTTAGCCCCGCTGCTGGTCTCTGGAAGCAAAACCCCAACCACCAGCGGAATTAGCTGGATGCTGCTGGAGACGCGGTTTCGCTTGGCTCGTGCACATCACTTTAAGGCCACCACACCGGCTTCCCCAGAGGCTCCTAAGTCTGCAGAAGACCTTCAGCCACACCGGTGCCTGCTCTGTCCTGCACACAGGAGACACCGGGATGTTGCCAGGTGGACTCAGCCAGCAAATCCGCCTGACCGAGTGTCTGATGTTTTGCTTAGGGGTGGCATGACTCGGCCACTCCTTGGTAGCCACATAGGAACCGGCTACGGTTTACCCTTCGTATTTATTTATCTTGTATATGGAATTATCTTCCCCCTTTCAAGAGCAGAGAACAATTTATGACAATGAGAGCTGAGTATATTACCCAGTAATAAAGGTAAGCACCACCAGAATGAAGCTGTCTAAGGGGGGCTGTAAATGCATCTCATTAATTTGGATGCAAAATGTAGTTTGGACTCTGCTCAGTGCACTGCAGGTGAAGACTGTGTGGGAGCCAGGCGTGATGCTGTGCTTCCTGGGTCCCCACAGCAGCCTTGGCTCGATGCTGGGCTCGGTCTGAGGCTAAGCATCGTTACAACCATTGCAGAGTCCAGCGGCTCCACTTTATGCCACAGATGGCAGCTGGTGAGGATGAAACCCTGCTGGCTCGAAGGAAAAGAGGAGAGAGCTACGGGTTCCAGCCATTTTGCTGCATCTCAGCAGCACAGGCGTTCTGCCTCCCGGTAGATGATCAAGCCCTAGACTTGTGCTTGCTCACTTGGCTGTTCCACACAGCCCTGCAGGCTGCAGCACCCCTGAGTGCTGAGGGTACCACACCACCAGGGAGAAGCAGGCTCCTTGTTAGTTACTAGGTCACCGAGGCAGTACCTCAGTGAGTGTGCAGCACTCCTTCGATGTCAGCCAGTACCAAAGATGCCTCGCTGTGTTAACCCCTCGGAGATGACAGAGAAGCAGGACTGCTGTTTTCACCCTACAGACCTCCGCAGTTAACTCAGAGCCCCAAACATTACTGAAGACTTTGGAATATCTCAGCCACATCACTCAGAGCTGTGCCCACAGGAGCAGGGCTGAGATCTCGTGTCTGAGCACTGTGCAGGGGTGAAGAGAGCAAAGGCAGGATCCTTCTGGTACTGATCTCTCCCTGTATTTTTACCCCCAAAAAGTCGGGGTGATGTTTTCACAAGGAAAATAACAGAGAGGAAATGCAAATCCTTGGTTATCTTTCGGAACTACTGATTTTGCTGTGAGTATCAGCTACACCGACCCCCCCGCAGGCGCACGCACAGCTTGGTCTCAGTCCCACAGAGGAGCTGTGGTTAAGCAGTTAAGGCAGAGTCACTTGAAAGCCAGCTGAAAGTACCCATTGAGTTTGCTGAGGATTCCCCAGAGGAGACCTTAGCAGCTCTGCTCTTGCAGCTCAAGGAGAATTGGTCGTTCCACAGCTACGGTGTCGCTCTCCCTTCTCCCCAGACGAGGCTGCCTAAGGGTGACTTACGAGTTCTGCTTCCCAACTGGAGCAGCAGCGTTTTGTTCACCTTTAGCGCACGCATCAGCTGGCTCACAACCCCAGGCGTGATGTCCTGGCCCAGGTGTTCTGACACGTACGTGCACACACGCGTGCTAACCCACTGGGATCTCTTCTATTCACGCAGAGCAAGGAGGGCACTGGCTGTGTGACTGCACCGCGCACGCAACTGGAGCTGCTCATGCCAAACAGAGCTGTGACCCTCGTGGCTGGGATGCATAGAGTCCTCCTGGCTGGAAAGGACCTCCAGGATCAGCACATCCAGCCCTCACCCCAACAGCTCCCCAACCCCCAGTCCCTAACCCTCCCCTGGCAGCTTCAGGCCCTGATCCCGATCAGAAGTGAAGTCAGCACTGGACATGGCAGTGGCTGGGCATGGCAGAGGTACTTCTTATGGTATCATGGCTCTGTGGCACTGGTGAGCAGTGATGGGCAGCAGAGCTCACAGCACCTTCCCCCGGCACTCAGACAGCTCCTCAGCAGCAGTGCCTCACTGCCTCCAATCTGCACCACTGGTGTCTGGGGTCTTGTTGAGCCCCCACAGGCAGGGGCTGGGCTCCACGTCTGTGCCACGAGGAACCCACTACACCCCAGCATCTCATCCAGAGGGTCTGACACTTCTCCTTCAGAAGGAAGCATGGAAAAAGAAGGTGCTGTCTTTGTAGGGGGGTGGGGACCCTGCAAGAGGGGGGTTTTGTCCCCCCGCTGACAAAGAGGAGCAAAACCCGCGGTGCAGAACGGGCTGGGTTCCCAGTCAGGGCTGTGGGCAGGTTTGCTGCCAGAAACCAGGCATCTGGGATTGGGCACTGGGGAATTCTGTCAGTGTCTGTGTATTTAGTCAGACTTTCCTGTCATAAAAGTGCGGGCTAGGCTCTCTGTTCTGATAACATGGGAACTGGGACAAAACCCTCTGCTTCCAAGAGCTGTTTTTCCTGATCCTGAAGGAGAGGTTTTCCTGAGGTTTTCCATGAATAAATCTTCACGCTGTCTCTCAGCCCGTTCTTCTCCTCATCCTTTGCAACCGCTGTTGGCAGAGCCTTTCTCCCCTGGGCTGTGCCCGGCCGTCGTGGCTCGGGGGGGTAATTATGGCAAAGCATCCCCTCGTGACTAGGGGATGACCTGGGATGATTCCCAGGAGGAAACCCTGCAGATGACTCCCCGTTCCGCTCCTCTCCTCTCCTTTTGCTTTGGATTTGTCAGACTGCTGCTCATCCACTGCAACCCCTCAGCTAGAGCTCTGGAGGAGAGAGAATTCCAAGCACCAGGGTGCATTTTCCATACGAAACCTTTGCCCTGTTTACCCTAAGAGTCCCTCAAGTGCCTGTGTTATCAGGGGTGCAGACCTGTGAGCAGTGGGGTCCCCCAGGGGTCTGGATTTCTTCAACAGATTCATCAAGGACCTGGATGAGGGGTCAGAATGTCCCCCCAGCCTGTTTGCTGATGGTGCAAAGCTGGGAGCAGTGGCTGACGGACCAGAGGGCTGAGCTGCCATCCAGCACAGCCTGGGCAGGACAGAGTTGGGCACAGAGGAACAACCCCATGGATAGCTATAGGTTAGGGGCAGACCTGTTGGAGAGTAGTCCTGAAGAGAAAGATCTTGGAGTCCTAGTGGCCAGTGAGATGGCCATGAGCCCACAGTGTGCCCTTGTTGCCCAGAAGCTGACGGTGCTCTGGGGTGCAGTAAGGAGTGTGTGGTCAGTAGGTCTAGAGAGGTCATCCTCCCCCTCTGCTCTGCCCTGGTGAGGCTGTGTCCAGCACTGTGTCCAGTTCTGGGCTCCTCTGCTCAAGAGAGACAGGGAGCTGCTGGAGAGAGTCCAGTGGGGGGCAGTGAGGATGACTGGGGGCTGGAGCATCTCTGCTGTGAGGAAAGGTTGGGAGAGCTGGGACTGTTTAACCTGGAG
>VZRI01004765.1:46977-60819 GCA_013397515.1 Upupa epops
CCCAGTGCCCAGTGCAGGTGGAGAACGCCGTGGTTATGGCAACCAAATAGAGAGTGGTATAAAAACAACCCAACAAGAAGAAGAAGAGCGGCTCCCCACTAAAATGCTCCCAGACACCCTTTAGCTGTGAGCCAGCTGCAGAGCCAGAGCAGACAAAGGGAAAAAGAGCAAAGCAGAAGCTGGCAGAGCGGAGCGGTTTACTTGCCGTGCCTCGCGGATGCGTGTGGGGCAAGGCGGAGGCTAATACATCTCACTCGAGCAGGACTAATTGTTTGCATTATCACAATAATCAAATGCAACCATATTAATCTCTGTGGTTATTAACTTGATTTTTACACATTAAGATTTAGATTGAATCCCCCGGGACCGTCTATTAATGCTTTTAAAGTTGAAGGGTTTCAACAGTTTTGAGGGGTTTTTTTTCTCCTTCCCCCCTCTTTTAGCTGCAGGCAGTAAAAATTTGAATGTGTGTGGAGTTTTGTATTTTGCAGTCCTGGGGGATTCTCAGAGACACTGCTGTCAAGGACCATGAATCATGGTAATACATAGCAACCTCTACAGCGATTAAAATGTCTGCAATAATGTGATTATTTGAAAATGGAAAAACTAATATCGAGTGCAGTGCTTAAAGATCAGCCGTGTCCTTTAGGGAAAGGCCTGGGGAAGGGCTGCCTCCCGGTGAGGGTGGGGGCCACGGGAAACGTTCGTGGAATTCGCTGCAGTGTACTAGAAGGGGGGTGGTCAGGAGGTCCAGAGAGGTTCCCCTCTCCTCTACTCTGTCTTGATGAGACTGTGTCTGGGATAGTGTGTCCAGTGCTGGGCCCCTCAGTTCCAGAAGGACACAGAGCTGCTGGAGAGAGTCCAGCACAGAGCCACAGGGAGGATGAAGGGAGGAGAGCAGCTCCCTGCTGAGGAAAGGCTGAGGGAGCTGGGGCTCTGGAGCTGGGAGAAGAGGAGGCTGAGGGGGGACCTCATTCCTGTCTCTCAATCTGTGAGGGGTGGGTGTCAGGAGGATGGAGCCAGGCTCTGCTCAAGGGCATCTGGGGACAGGACAAGGGGCACTGGGTGCCAGCTGGAACAGAGGAGGTTCCCTCTCAATCTCAGCAGGACCTTCTTCCCAGAGAGGGTCCCGGAGCACTGGCAGGGGCTGCCCATGGGGGCTGTGGAGTCTCCTTCTCTGCAGCCGTTCCAGCCCCGCCTGGCTGTGTTCCAGTTGTTGGGATCAGACCGGGTAACTTCAGGTTACGGAAGGCAGGGGCTCCGTGAGCTCTGCTTTCAGGGCACTTTCTGTTTTGTAAAGCCTAAAAGGAACTGTCGTGGGGAAGAGCCATCCCGCATTAATGCAACATTAATGTTTGGGGAATAACGTGGTGTTTTGCCACGTTAAAAGAATTACTACAAACCCTTCACTGAGAGCGAGCTCCAGAGAGCTCCTACTTCGGAAAAGAGACTTAGTAATTGGATGTGCAGGAAGGGGAGGGAGATGTTCGGGGAGGGTGACACTTCTGGAGACACCAAGGAGCCTGCTTTTGAGGCTTGTTAAAAAAATAGACCCCAATTTGGCCAAACTAGAAGGTTTTGGGAAATCCATGAAGGAGGTGGCTGCAGTTCAGCATGGGGCAAGGAGCTCAAGGCAAAGTGATTCCCTTCTGGGCTCTGTTCTTCACTGCTGGGCTCTGTTCGTCACTTCTAGGCTCTGCTCTTCACTGCTGGGCTCTGCTCTTCACTGCTGGGCTCTCTTCTTCACTTCCGGGCTCTCTTCTTCACTTCTGGGCTCTGCTCTTCACTGCTGGGCTCTCTTCCTCACTGCTGGGCTCTCTTTTTCACTGCTGAGCTCAGCATCCATGAGCTGAAGGGACAAAAACCATGGTGGAGGCACAGTACCTCTGCACGTGTTGCTTGCACCGAGTGCACTGAGTGCATCCCTTTGCTTGCTTTTTTTAATATTGCCTGAGCACCCCAGAATGCCCCCCATGGCTGCAGCCCCCCCCTGCACCTCCCAAACCTCTATGCAGAGGTGCTTTCATTTCCCAGCACCACAAAGGTCGTGGTGATGCCCGCAGCCCTCCCGGGTTCACCGGCCCCCTCCTCCTAGAACAATGGGGCCGAGGGGCCTGGGCGCCGGGGCGAGAGGTCACCGCATCCCACCGAGCTGCCAGATCCGAGGGCAGATCCCACGGCCCCTGCTGCACTGAGCCAAAAGCAGGTCTTCTCTTGCCCCCTGCAATCCTGGCAGGGAAGCTCAGCGAGAGGACCCTCAGAGGGATTTCTTCCACAGAACTCACCTTTCACAACCTTTTCTTTCATTTCCTTCTTTCTTGTTTCCACCCCCCCATAGAAAGGGACCGTATGGAAAATTAACTGCTCTGCTTTACGGGTCAAGTGAGTGAGAGGCTGTGCACGGGGTCACTGCTGGATTTTACAGCAGCTGCTTTCATCCCTGCAGCTGGAGCTGCCAGGCATTCCGAGATACCTGCTTATTTTGTACAAGCTAGAGGTCTGGGCAGAGGAACCGAGAGAGCCTCTGAGCTCCGCTGCACTACCCTGGGCTTGGAGAGCTGAACCGAGTGACAGACTGGAATAAAAGAAACAGAAAACATAAACATGTGAGTGTGACAGCTGCGATTCCACTTTGGAGAGCGTTTTCCACGTGTGAAAATAGCTCGTTGTCTCGGGAAAGTGAGAACTTCGGGGTTGAAACTGATGACAGAAATTAAGGGCGTTTGGAAGGGAAAGCCCAGCTCTCGGAATGAATTTCCAAAGGAGAGCAAGCAAAGGGCTGTGTCAACGTTTCCCCGAATGATAGCGGAGATGTGTGCGAAAGAATAGGTGTTGACAGAAAAGAAACACAACCCTTCCCACAAAAAAAACCCAGGAGGTGGGCAGGCAGAAGGTAGGAACTGCTGAAATGTCAGCGTTCCGCAGCCCTGTGGGCAGAGAACGCTGGAACACGGGAAGAACGAGTGGAAGGGATCCTCTCCTCCTCGAATTCGGGATCATTTTCCATCCCAGTTCACTTGAAGAAAGAACTAATGGAGAATATATTTATAGATGAGTGTGGCTACCTAGAGAGAGTGAAAATAAAAGAGGATAAGAGGGGGGAAGAAAGGGTGGGGAGACACATTAGGGCTTTGGCTTCCCTTTCAGATAGCCCCTGCGCTGTGTCATAAGGCATCGTGCATCTCGCTGCTCAGCGGAGGGCTCTGCAGCAGCGCTCCTCGCTCGCTTTGTTTCGGAGCGCCGCTCGCGCTGGGCTTGGAGGGTTTTCTGAGCAGCTGCGACGCCGCTGCAATGTTTTCCTGCTAGTTCCCAGCAAAGTACGACCCAGCCCCACAGTTCTGGGGAGGAGGAGGAGGTCCTGGGGAAGTGCTGCAGCTCCCCAGCAGCCTCTCGACAGCTCCTAACACCAGCAGGGTGGATGTGTGTGTAGGCTACTTGCAAGGTCTGGGATGTGTTTTTGATTTCCTGCCTCAGAAACTCGTTCTGGCTAGAGAACAAGTGAAGCACACAGTTCTCTCTTGCCATAAACATCCCTGTGTTATCCGTGGAGCCGTTTCAAGGTGGGGTAATGGGGCTGCTGGTACTCGGGAGGAGATTCTCGTGTGCTGGCTAGCCAGTTGTGGCCTGAACACAAGTGGAAATGGTGATTTCTCCAAAGGCTCTGAGCTCCATGTGGTTCTGTCCTCATGGGGGCTGTGGGGAGGCTGCTATTTTCCACAAACTGTGCTTTATTTGTCTTTCTCTTCGCTGCCTCTTTCAGTGCCTGCACTCTCGAGGGGTCACGTCGTTGTCTTTCGAGACCTCGAAAGGTCTGGCTTTACGTGTGACTCTTACAAAACACACCACTCCAGAACCTACAGCTCATCAGGGCACCTTCTTCTTCCAGGGCTCTGAGCTGGTTGTGATCATTCCCGTGTGTTTCTCCCTTTTCAGTGTCCTAGCTGTGAAATTTATGGGAAGACATCAAATTAAGAAGTATTGATCGCCCTTCATCCAGTGGGCCTGAGATCTGAGACATCTCCATGGATGACCCACGTTTCTCACGTGTGCTGCTGCACAGCACCCTTCAAGTCTTGTTGAAGCTGTTGAAGTTCTCTTTCTCTGTTGGAATTCTGCTTTCCTGAAAAGAAAACTGCTGACCAGAAGCTAAAGACGTGAAGAAAGTTTCCAGGATATCTCCCAGTAACACAGGCTCTCCAGCCCTGGGTTCTGCAGTAGGATACAGCCTTTACCAACAAAGCTCTACGAGTAGCTCACAGAATCACTGTGGGTGGGAAAAGGAGGGAAAAGACCCTCTGGATCATCGAGTCCAACCATAAACCCTGTTCAGTGGTGTCCTGTGACTTGGTCTGGGTGATCCTGCTGTGGCAGTGGGGTTGGATTAGATGATCTTTTTAGGTCCCTTCCCATCCCTAGTGATTCTATGATTCTATCCCCTGACACCACAGCTCAGTGATTCTGGAACACAGTCTGGGATGGGGACTCAACCCCCTCCCTGGGCAGCCTGTTCCAGTGAGGAGAGACCAGCACCAACCTCTCCACATTGTCCTTTCAGGTAGCTGTAGAGAGTGATGAGGTCTCCCCTCAGCCTCCTCTTCCTCAAACTAAACAGCCCCAGCTCCTTCAATCTCCCCTCATCAGATCTCTTCTCCAGACCCTTCCACAGCTTCACTGCCCTCCTCTAGCACTCACTCCAGCCCCTCGAGGTCTCTCTTGTACTGAGGTGCCCAGAACTGGACCCAGTACTCGAGGTGTGGGATGAGAGGCTCTGCAGAGCTACAGGCATACAGCTGCCCTGACAACTTTTGCTGGTTTGGGTCTTCTATCATTTTTGCCTGAATGCTGGTCGAGACTTCCATTTCTGTTGCAAGAGAGGAAGAAAAAGGGGCTCACGTTTTGAAGAGGATGCGAGTGGTGCTGCCTGGCATCACAAACTGACTACGGGTAGTTCCCCTCACTTGTCTGGGCACTTGACCACCACGAAAGACTGGTTTCCATAGGTTTGCTAAGGCTGCTGATGTGAATTTAGTCTGATAAAAGCTACAGGGCATCCTCCAAATGCTCCACAGAAGAACTGTCCTTCTTACGTGAGAGCCCAGCGCTCCTCTGTGGGGTTCTGTGTACTCACTGGTTCTCAAGGAGGGAGCAGAGCCAGCTAACAATGAACGCTGGAGAGCACACTTCGCTGTGGGTTCCTCGAGACAAACAGTATTGGCAAACACACGGAGGGTCCTGGCACCTTGGCCATGAGTTTCAGATTGTGGAAAGCCACTGACACCCATGTAAACAACAACAGCGACGGCGATTCCCCTCCATCCCACAGAGAGCGGGCGTGCGGGTAACGCACAGCACCGCCCGAGCTCCATTAAAACACACGGAAGCGAGCGATGCTTCTTTTTAACACCCCGAGCCCCTGGAATCTCGTCGGTGTGGACACACTTCCCAAAACAGCTAAAAGATGGCCTTGCTTCAGGATGGGTGCAGTAAAGCCAGAGAACTTGTAAGCACAGTGCCGGAGTTGCCAGGTCAGCGGGCGGCACTCGGTGCACCCATCTCTCTAGGAGCAGTAGGATTTCCTGCTGTGTTTTTCAGGAGTGACCTAGAAGGAGGTTAATGACTCCAAAGAATGACTTTTCCCTTAGGGAAAATTTAATCTTCTGACCTTTTTCTCTCTCTGTCCATTCCTTTTAAGTCACAGAGCCCCTTCATTTAACTCCCATCAAGCTGTTTTATTTTCTTCACAAACACGGTTGAAGCGATTGCTTTTGCTTTCGTTTAACCCTTGAACTGGATGCATTTCTGGACTGAAGCAGAGTTGCTTGTAAGCAGCTCTCTCCGATGTCTATATTTGTCTTCGATGTGATTGTCAACCCTCTGAATCACTTTGACAGCTGACTAACTTGGAGAACGCCTGCCTTTAAAGCACTTTTGCAATCATCTCCCAGCGTTGCCTTAGAAAAAGAACCTGACAGGAGGAAAGCAGCTCCTGGAAAATCTGTAAAATTTATTTGCTTGCTTTCTTCTTTTTTTTTTTTGTGCTGATGGAACCAAAGTAGCAGAGAAGGAAATTTTATTTCAAACGCATTCACCAAAGACCACGTTTAGGGGGGTTCAGTCTGAGCTGCGGAGCGCGCAGCCCGAGCGGTGGAGTATTTCTCTTTGTCTGAAGCGTGCAGCCGCGGTCGAATCGACTCTGTTGCCGGAATAACTGCAAAATAAAATTGTAATTACTCTGCTGTTCTCGAGGATGTTGACTCTGGGGTGCAAGGAGTTCTGGAGGGTAACTGGAAACAGAAACTGCCTTGTGCTTCGAGCTGTCAACTTCCTTTCGCTCTGCCGCAGACACAGGTTTTGTCTGGATTGTGTTACAGGCGGTTATTGCCAACATCCGAATTCATGAATATTCCTTCATTTTCAGAATTATAATTAATACGGGGTTCTGACACTATGACAAAGTAGGGTGGCTCAGCAGCAAAAACCACTCAGCCTTAAGAACAAAGGAATTGCCATATTGGAGCAGACCAGTGGTCCTTCCAGTCTGGTATCTAGCTGCCTCTCGTGCCGGCCAATGCCTGAGGCTACGGAGAGAGGCATAACCCCCCCTCCACGCACCTAATTGCACTGCTATACCACTGAGGGAAATTCCTTTTCGACCCCAGCTGGTGATCAGCTTATGCCCTGAAGTATGAGGATTGATAGCCCTTATAATTTTTATCCTAGCTAGCATGGCTGCAGATGCTATACTTAATCAAATAAATGTCTAATACTTTGGTAAAGCTAAGTAAGGGCTAAATACTCTCATCTCTTGGGAAAAATCCCGAGGAGGAAAAAAGTGCTGAGAAATTCCACAAGGAGAATCGCAACCAGTTCCCACTGCTTTTCCCCCTCTCCAGGGAGTACAGCTCGCATGCTTGTGGAGAGGCTGGCAGGGCTGCAGAGGATCTCAAGCAGCACAGTCTTGGGCTTTGCAGGAGAGCTGGGCTCCAAGTTAGGATGCTTTATTCTTCTCCCCCCTCCTCCTGTCCCTTAATTTGGAGGGGTATTTAGATGGAGGAGTGGGAGCTGGGGAGACCCATAACAGCAGGTACTTGGATTTCTGCCTGAAAAAGCAGTGAGTTTAGAGAGGAAACCCTGCTGCACAGGACGGCTGTTCCTCAGGTCTTCCTCTGCAACCTGAGATGCCTTTTCACCAAGCCTTCATGTCGCTGGCCATGTTCTCTTTGTATGCAGGAGCAGCTAAAGAGTCTCAAGGAACTGGACGACATGACGAAGCACTAGCCCTCTTCTTTTCATCTACTCTAGATTTTCTTCCCCAGGTTTTTATTCCCTCTTCTTTTCTTATCTCAGGTGTTTTTTTCCTGCAGCACTTGTTCCAGAGCTCTCTTCCTCAACCCTACACAGCAGCAACAAATTCCACAACAGACATATTGTGATGAAACAGATCACCCTCAAACACCCCTTTCCATGTGCTCCCCGTGTATGTTGAGTGACACTTCAGAGGACAGACAGCAGTAGCTAAGCTATTCTGCACCAACTGAAATGCTATTTAGTCCTAAACCCCTCGTCCTCCTCATGTTTCTGAATTAAAAGCTCTTCTCTTTTAAATCAGCCTTCCAACTCGGTCCTGTCCCCCATTTCATTCATCATGTTTATTGCTTTCATTTCCTTGGTTTGCTGCCTCTTGCCTGGAATCCACAGATTAAAATAAACAGTGTCCAGAAGAGCAGCTTTTACTCCTGGAGTCTCACAGTCATGTTTGATGTTCAACCATCTCGTCTGTTCTGGGTGAGGTCCTGAGTGTCCTCTGGGCTTTACTGGGCTTTCTAAGCTCCTGCAGCCTGCTGGACAGCATCCCCAGTGAATGATGCCCACATTTCCCCTTGCTAACTAAGAGACATCAGGACTTGAAAACGTTTTCCAGTATGCACCCGTTTTCATTCCACGTGTCACTGTTCCATCTTGGTTTCATAGAGTCCTAGAATCCTTAGGGATCGGAAGGGACCTTGAAAGATCATCCATCCAGTCCAATCCCCCTGCCACAGCAGGATCACCCAGACCAAGTCGCAGAGGAATACATCCAGGCTGGATGAGTTCCTTCCAGAGAAGGAGACTCCACAGCCTCCCTGGGCAGCCTGGAAGTTGCCCTGGAATTTCTTCAAGTTTTGCCAAATTGAGTTAATGCAGCAGCCAAGTCCTTTCCTGGTGGGAGCAATGGGCCGTGGGTCTCACCACCAGGCAGTGGCTACTGTCGTAACGCCAGCGTTAGCACCTCTGTTTCAGAAGCTGTTCTCTGACACTGCGAATGAACAAGGTGAACAAACCCATCTTTATTGCCACTACTGATCCCGGGGTGATTCAGAGTGAACCTGTTTCTCTGCTTCAGCTGACCTGCAGTACCTAGAGAAAGGGATGCTGTCCGCTCATCCCAGCGCAGCTCTGGGACCTGGGTGCTCCTGGTTCTCCAACAGCTTGCTTTGCACTCAGAGGTAAGTACCTTCACCACCAGCTCATTAGGACGCTGGGGTGATTTGCCAGAGCTGGGAAAAGCTTTCAAGGGCAAAATTCTAATTGTTCTGACATTTGGGCTTTTGTTTTCCATCTCCTATCCACTTTTTACACCATAGATGGCCTTTAATTCTGGAGCTGCTGTGTTTTCCTTGTGAGACATCTTCCCATTAGCTTTTGAAAGCATCAAATAAACTGTATCTTCTGCTTCTACTTTATTGACTCCTTAATTAACTCTTTCCTGCAGTTCTAAGAGGGCTGGGAGAAGGCAGGTAGAAGCTCTGCAGTTTTCCTTGCTATCTGTGTGCCTGAGCACATTATTTTTACTGATACTCAGAATAGTTTCCTAGTACTAAATTAAGACTCACTGGTTTATAATTCCCAGGATCATCATTAGCACCTTTTTAAGAGATGGGTACAACCTTGGCCACTCTCCAGTCCTCTGGTACAGTAGCTGTTTTTAATGATAAATTACATATTTTTATTAGCAGCTCACTTGCATTGGTGTTCAATTCCTCCGGAGCTCTCAGATGAATACCATCTGGTCCTACTGATTGATTGCAGTTTAATTTCTTGGGTTGATCCATCACCTTTACTGATATTCCTATCTCTGACAGCATCTCACTTGCAGCTCCTAAAGAGGAATAGAGCCTGGGTAGCACTGCATTCTCTTTGTTAAACAATGCTGAGAAGAAGCCGTTTGCTTCTCCTTTTCCTTCTTGTATTTTTGATGGCCGAAAGCAGCTAAGCACCAGGACAAAGACATTGACAGCAAACACCCTCCTTTTATTATTAATTAAACAATCTAATACAGAAGAAGACTCCACAGATGTGTCGGAGATTTATTAGGGGTGATGGTGTCAGAAGCCCAGGAATCCCCGTTCCTCTTCTGTGCACAGTCCATCGTACTTTTCAGTGGGCTGCTGAGGAAGAAGTGCCCAGGGAAGACTCTATTCAACATTTTGGGGGGATTTCAGTGTTACTGGCTGTGGCTGACTTTTCTAAAGATGCAGTGCTGTTACCTACAGTCCTAGAATCTAGAACAGAAAGAGGAATCAGAAGGCAGGCTTCGGGAATGCAGTAGCTCACTGACAAGCACGAGAGCAGAGAAAAACAAACCTATTCCCATACTCGGATGAAAATAGAGCAGGAGAGAACAGGATCTCAATTAGTGTCAATGGGTAGAATATTTCTCAACTCTGCATATTCCTCCATGAACTTCCCCACTCTTCCCACATACTTATACAAATCTCTCCTCCGTCTACTTTAATATTCACAGTGCTCTGTGTCTAATTTACACTGCGAGCTCCTCAGGTAGGGACCCTGTCTCTTCATGTGTCCGTAATGCTAAAGACGTGCCAGTCAAACTGCAGAAATTACAATAATGGAGGGAGGTCTTTCTTTTCCCACCCCCACCTTCCCTCCTTTTCTTTTCTCTTTTCTTTTCTCTTCTTTTCTTTTCTTTTCTTTTCTTTTCTTTTCTTTTCTTTTCTTTTCTTTTCTTTTCTTTTCTTTTCTTTNCTTTCCTTCTTTTCTCTTCTTTTCTTTCCTTTTACCTCTCCTTTCCTTCTTTTCTCTTCTTTTCTTTCCTTTTACCTCTCCTTTCCTTTTCCTTTTCCCTTTTCCCTTCCCTTCCCTCTCTTCCCGTCTCCTTTTCCTTTTCTCTTCCTCCCCTTGACTCCTCTCCTTTCCCCCTGTTGATGACTTTCACCGAAGGCAATCGCTCCTTTCACACTGCCCCACAGGCAGTCCAGGAAAAAGTGACTGTTTGAGTACAACCAGACCAACTGACGTGGCGGGGTCTCAAGGTGAAGGCTTCTCTTCCACGTGTCTCGAGGGGCTGTCCACATGTGCCAGCCGGCACTAACCCACGCAGCAAGCGCTGGTGCAGTAGACTCAGCCCTCCAAACACCTACTGAGGAGTATCACCTACGAGATTCCATTGGATTTGAACCCAAACTAACCCAGAGCCAGGCTCAGAAACGCAGTGGAAAATTCCTGAAAGATCAGAAATGAGATCAAACGACGACAAAAAGCAAGGAAGCAGGAGAGGGGCTGATGCAGAGCCAGAGCACCGGGCTGATCGCGAGTGGGCTGGACCCTACAATTACAACTCGGTCACCACAGTTTGAAATCTATTAAAGGGATTTATGCGTTGCAGCTGACATTTAAAATGCAGGATTTATGGGGCTAGGAATGAATATTTCTTCTGCAATTAGTTTTTTGGAGGGCAGATTTCACAAACGGCTATTTTTCTGTTTAATCTACTGGAACGAGATCTCACACTGCTAGAACAGTTCCAAAATATAAATCCAGAAAGAGTTTTCTCCGCTGTGGAAAGAGGCTCCCATCACAAAATTGCTGCTGAGTTGCATCGCGTAACGTTGTCACTGGGTACCTAATATTTCCCAC
The DNA here is from genome assembly GCA_013397515.1 of Upupa epops. Taxonomy (NCBI): domain Eukaryota; kingdom Metazoa; phylum Chordata; class Aves; order Bucerotiformes; family Upupidae; genus Upupa; species Upupa epops. The sequence goes on from VZRI01004765.1 coordinate 57,895, forward strand.
GTGTGCAGGCTACGAGGCTGGAGCAAGTGAAAGCGAGTGACATCTGATCCTACCCAACTCGACACCGGTAACAAACGGGGGAGAGTTCTCATTCAGGGTGATTTTTTTCTCCTCTTGCACGCGGGCTGCTTTCATGTGCTCTGTGGAAATTTATCCTCGCGCTTCTGTGTGTTGCTAAAAGCCTGGGAAAGGCTCTGCGTTTCCCCAGTCTCGTGCGCCTATGGAGATGGATGGGACTTCAGGGCAGCTGAATGTTTTAATTCTTCAACTGAAACCAATCAGTAGGAAAAGAAAGGGTATTTTTTGAATTAGGACGGTAATTAATTTGAGACAGTTGTTTTCCTTTGCCACTCTTTGAACCCAGTCTTCTCGACAACAAAGAAATAAGATCATATAATCATATTTACACAATCCCTAGTCAGCTGTATTCTGTGTCAGAGCACTCACACACAGCAGCAGGAGAGAAAATCAGGAGACGTTGAGTTAGAAGCTGGAGTACAATTTCTTAAGGGGTGGCTCTATTGTTAAGGAACAGACCCACAGGAATCAGATGCCATCAGTGCCTGGAAACCTCAGGCTGTTATTTGTGCAGGTCAGTCTGTGAAATGATGTAGTAGACCTCGTGTTACGGGTCATCCCTGCGAGGGCATAACACCTCCTGTTCAACTGCAACTTCATTTTCTTTAGTTCCAACTCTTCTTCCACAAAGGGAGTGAGAAAGGATGGCTGGAGTAGCCTGAACAGATTTTTAGGAGTTGCTGCTCTTGGCTCTGTGACGCAGCGGTGGGAATAAAGGGTAGTTACATGCGAGTCTGGTCTGAGACGGCTAGAGACAGCCTTACTCCTGCGGCGTCTGCATGCATGCATGGCAAAGGTGATTTCATGCATGGCAAAGGTGATTTCAGCAAAGGAGAGTTTCTCACTTTGGCAAAAGAGTCAGCGCTGGAGTAGAGAAAAGAGAGGCTGCGAGGGCTGGACTGTTTGTGCTCCTCTGCTATGGGGAGCAGTGCAGGGGGGGGAAGAAGACAATATAAATGCATTTCTATTGGTCAGAGCAGGGGGGGAAAGCCAGCAATTGAGCTGAAAGTGTGACAGGAGCTCGCACGGTAGAGTTGGTTGTTAGAGATGCAAGCAGAATGGAGATCAAGGAGCAGAAAACCAGGGAGAAGAGCGATGGTGACCATCAAGCACTAAAAAACTTGGGGAAAAGCAGGCTGCTCTGCTGCTCCGCTGCTCTGCTGCTCTGTTGCTCTGCTCAAGAAGTCCGCGGTCATTCATGCAAAAGCATAGGTGTAGATTTTATCAGGACTTTGGGCTGGAGCACCCGCAGCTGTGGATTACAGATGCTTCCTGTCATGTATAAACACAATCATTATGTGAGAGCATGGCACCCACCCGGCTACCTAAACAGCCATTCCTCCGCACTGAAGCGCTTTGTTCTCTTTGGAGTTATTTTTATGACTACGAGCAGGACTCTACCCAAAAGTTACTAGCAGCAGCCGTGGGTTTTATGTCAATTAAATGGATTTTGTTACTTGTAAAATACATGTCCAAACACAACTCCATTCTTCAATCACAGAGCGTGTTTTCTTAACACGCCGTGATATATAGTGACACTTGTTTGACTGACAGCACGAGCGTAAACCACAGCAAATACCACCTGTGACTGGGGAAGCTCAGTTAATAAAAATAAGAACATTTTTTCCCCCCCTAAATAAATAAATAAATGTAAAAGATCTCGAGCTTTTTGCGTTACACTGCTACTTTTAAATATCAGGTTTCAGCATGAAAATACGTTAACTCAGTGAAAGAACTTGGCTGAGTTAATGATGCTGCGTGTTAACATCTACGTGTGCATGTCCCTCTCCCTTCTTCCCGAGCAGAGCGAGACTGCCTCGATTTCTGAGCGCACAGCACCGCGCTCTTCTCTTCATGGTGATTTAGATACTGACACAGTTAATCATCCCGCTTAAGTTATATTAAACCTCTCCCCAACACAACGTAGGTCCCAGCAGTTCTGGAGGTCCTCCGTTCACCGCTCCTGATGTACTGCATGTCATGGATATTCCCTCCAATCAATTAGTAAATAAATAAATACCCTTGCTCTGCCGGGTGAATCACAGAGCTGGTTCTTGCGGGGAGGAGGGGAGCCTTAGTAAACAAAACTGGATCTGGAAAAGAGCGCAATCAATTCTTGAGACAATTCTCCTGGCAATACGGCGTTTAGTTACGGAGAGCAGCGCGTTTCCTTACCTCTCACAAAGAGCTTTCAAAAAGAAAAGTTATTCGGGGAGGGGGTGCCAGCCCTCGGTCATTTAAGCAGCTCAACGTTTGAAAATGCAAAGGGAGCGAGTTGTACAAATATTCATTTTGAAACCGTAGTGGAAAATCCTTCACCACCAGGCTGGAACAGACTTCAACCCCTCTCCCCCCCTGAAAAGAATCCCCCACCAAACCAAAACCGCCTTTAAAGTTAATCCGCAATGAGTGCGTCTTGGCAGGTCGGCTGCTTTACAGACAGAACCGCATCCAGCATCTCTAGGACAACACTTGGGGCGGGGGTGGAGGGGCGAGAATAGACCGAAAAGAAGAGGAAAAAAGGAACGGCATCGGCAGCAGCAAAGACCCCAAACCCCGCCGGCAACAAAGCAGCCCCCGCAGTCAATCCCCTCTCGCTCGCTGCCTTCCCTCCCGTACATCCATCCGACCAGAAGGGGGACCTTTCCCGCTCTCAGTCGCGGCTGTGCCTTAATTTCTAGAGAGAAAAAGGAGCGAGGAGAGACCCGAGCGATCCGCTGTGCAGCTCTAATAACGTTACCGCGGCGGCTCTGTGTGTTGGGGAGAGCGCGGCGGCGGCAGCGGGGATCGTTCCCCGCTTTTCTTCACTTCCCTCTTATTTTGAATTATTATTTTTTTATTATTATT
>VZRI01004766.1:0-28744 GCA_013397515.1 Upupa epops
AGCAGAGGAAGCCCTTGCTAGAGCACCACAGAAGAAACCATCATCCCTGCCCCTTGGGCAACAGAGAACCCCCTGGCCATGACAGGCTGCACCAGCAGTGCTCACTTACCAGTGCCTTGCCCTTGCCAAGGTGAAGTGCGCTCTGCCATGGTTACCAGGGTGGTCAAAGCGAGAAGGAAGAGGAAGCCTCTGCTGATGAGGTCCATGTCCACACAGCTAGTGACAAAACAAAAGGCCAGCATCAGCAAGAAACAAGACCTTTTCTCACAGATTCTTCTCCTCTGCAGACTCAGTCTGTTCACAGGGAAGCGACTGGCTCCAACTTCCAATCGCGGGGGGGGGGGAACAGCCTTTCTCATCAGTAGCTTCTGTGCTCTCTCACGCTCATCCTGGACTCCTTTGCACTTCAGGACCATCTTTTAAGGGTCTTTCTCAACTAATCAGACCGTTTCTGCTTCCCGCGCGTAGCCCTCCCGCAGTTCTCCCTCAGCGCCATTAGCCACGTGCTCTCTCGGCTTCAGCTGCCAGAGATGCCGACTCCTCCCGCGTCTCTCCTTCCTTCCTCCGCTTTCTCTAGCGCAGGGAACCCCAGTCTGCCTGAAAACCCTCGCAAAATACTTTTCCAGCCACGGACTGTAAGCAGTCCGCCTGCACTGTCCCACTCTTGGCGGTTTGAGCACCGCTTCGTGTGCCTTCGCTTAAAGGTCCGCGGTTCCCACTCAACGCCCTCAGCCACAGCCCCTCCCGGCTTCAGCCGCGAGATGCCGACTCCTCCCGGGTCTCTCCCTCCTCTCTCGGCTTTCCCTATGACAGGGAACCCCCACAGCCTGAAAAACCTTTAGAAAGTGGGACTACGGCCACGGACTGTGAAAGGTCCCGGTCGCACTGTCACGCTTTGGCGGTGCCAGCGCCGCTTCGGCTCCCCCCGCTTAACGGTCCCGCAGTTCCCCCTCACCTTTCGCCCCTCTCTCGGCGTCAGCCGCCAGAGATGCCGGCTGCTGTCGGGTCTCTCCTTCCTTCTCGGCTTTCTCTAGCTCAGGGAACCCCCCTCTACCTGAAAACCCTCGCAAAGTAGCGTTCCAGCCACGGACTGTAATCGATACCGACTGCCGTGTCGAGCTCTTGGCGGTTCGAGCAGCGCTCTGTAGCGACGAGGAACCTCGCCTCACACAGATGCATGGCGAAGGTACGAGAACGTTGGCAGTGCCAGCTTTTTATAGACTCATAGTCCGCACTGTAAGCTTAGGATTGGTGCTCTACAGACTGGTGGCAACCTGTAATTGGCTACTGTGGTTGCTGGGGCACTCTTGCGGCCATGGCCTGATGGCATGTATACATGTTCCAGACAGACCGTGGTTACAACCTATCTTAGTTTCCCCGCCTCCGGCTGCTTCCCAGAACATGGTATGCTAGTGTCTTGGCCATGCTTTCCTTATTCTCTCTCACTGCTTCGGCTTCCTTGCTTAACTGCCCAGCACTTTCCCCTCAGTGCCCTCAGCCTCGGTCCCTCTCAGCTTCACCCACAAGAGATGCCGACTCCACCGTCCCTCGGCTTTCCCTGGGTCAGGGAACACCCCTCTGCCTGGAAAAACTTTAAAAGTAGGGCTCTAGCCACAGACTTTAAGCGGTCGCAGCTGCACTGTCCCACTGTTGGTGGTTTGAGCACTGCTTCATTTTCATTGCCGGCCCTGGGGTCTGGTCAAACCAGCCATAATCAAAATACCCAAAGCCTTGCCTGTAGCACCAGTCACACAGCCAGGCACTTCGGGACTGAATCTTTCTATCCCGACCCATGTCCTCACCTGAAAATGGAAGGAAAGTATAGCAGAGCTTTTGAGCCCCACACACCCTCCCTCACCAGCTGTCCCAAGGCCATTAAGTCTTTCTTCATTCCTCTCAAGGTACAGAGTGCAGCTTCCACCCCACCTGTCCTCATGATCAGTAGTGGGGAGCAGGCAGTCGGTTTGACCAGATTAGGGACTGTGAGAAGCTGCCGGGAGTCTGGTGAGAAGCACAGAAAGACATACGGGAAATGTTCCACAAGCACCGCAAGGCCTGGTGGGACCGCAAGAGCTCTGACTCTGGTCACCCCTGTGAAGGGACTTCCTTTTGGCTGCTGCATGACAGCCCACTTGAGCATGGAGACACCCCCTCCTTCCGCCTGCCAGAGGACTCCAGGAACCACTGGGGCCTTGTTTGCTCTCTGCCGGGTGCTACTTGTGGTCTCTGCAAGCACAGGCCTAGTGCAGGAAGATGGTGCTGCTCCTGACACCAGTGGGTGACCTGCAGGCAGAGGCCCTCATCAGGGCTGAAAAGCTTTGGAGCCGTTCCCTGCAGGCACCAGCCAGGCAGTGCTGTGGGCTCAGGCCCAGTCCCTACAGCTGCTGCCTCTCTGCAGTGAGCTCATACCAATGGGATTGCTCTTGGTTTCAGGCCCTGGCCATGAATTCTCGATGTGGTCACCTGTGACAGAACCTGAAGGAGTGTTGCACAGGAATGAGCTCTGGCCATGCCACCCGTGTTTATCCTTTCTTGAAAGAAAGGGTCATTGAGAATTTACCTTCGTGATGCCCCATGGCTTCCAAATCCACATCTGCTAGGAATGCTGTATAAGCATAGCCAGCATCATGTCCTAGAACTAAGCACACATGAGACATGTTTTATTCTATGTTGGGATCCACTCGTGCCTTAGGGAGCTGCAGGTTCTGGGAGGGGTCAGGGAACGACATGGGAAGGAGGTGCCTGTGGAGACTGCCAACACTGCAGAGGACCTGGGGACCTCTGGGCAGTCCAGTCCAAGCTCTGAGCACCCTTTCCATGTGGAAGGACTTCCTAACATCCAACCTAACCGTCCCCTGGCACCTTCAGGCCCTGCCCTCTCATCCTGGCACTGAGTGCCTGGGAGAACAGCCTGACACCCACCTGACTGGAACTTCCCTTCAGATTGCTGTAGGGAGTGATAAGGTCCTCCTTGGGTCTCCTGTTCTCCAGGCTAAACACCACCAGCTCCCTCAGCCTCTCCTCAGCAGCCTTTCCCTCCAGTCCCATCCCCAGACTCATTGCTCCTCTGCACCCGCTCCAGCCCCTCAGTCTTTTTCTTGAAATGAGGGACCCACAACTGTCCCCTGTACTCGAGAGGAGGCCTCCCTAGTGCCCAGTGCAGGGAGAGAATGATGTCCCTTGTCCTGGTGGCCACAGTATTGTGGATACTCTGGCCAGCATGCTTCTGCTTCTGTTTGTTTCTGCTTCTGTGGGTGCAGCTTTGATCACAGCAATAAGGAGGGCTAATTTTAGCCCAAGAAATCAGTTGAACTTGTGTGTCTCAGAAACCCATCCAGCAAAAGCAACACATTTTAACAGGGGTTTGACAAATCGCCGATTCATTTGCTCACTGACGGCAGCAGCTCTGAAATTCTCGGATGGGTTTTTCCTCTTTCTCTGTGCCTTTTATGCTCTCCTTCTCCCCTCAGCAGCAGCCCAGAGCTCCTGTCAGCCATAGCACAACAGCTGCTTCCCTTGGAGAAGTGCTTCCTAGGGAAGCAGCTACTGCTGCAGAGAATCACCTGTTGTAAAACTGGTTTAAAATTGTGGTTTTTACCTTAAAAATGCAAGTGGCGAATATTTCACTTTGCATATCCTTACTGTCTGTATCTCAGCTTTTCTTTCATCTATTTCTAAGCATAATAGGGATGAAAATAGAACTTTATGTAAGAGATGAAAGCATCTGTCAAGGAACTGGGAAAAAATAAGTACAAGAGACTTGTTTATACAAGAGTAAAAATATCTGGAGATGCAGCGTCACCGTGAGGGAGCCTGCTACTCTACCTAAGCCATCTGCTTTTAAAATTCATTTCCTTTAACAACTGTATACTGTGCTGGGGTGTTCCTGGGCACTACTGACCTGAGCCCCCAGACCACCTTTATCAGTGTTCTCCCAGACACACGGACACTGCCCTCCATGCTGGCACAGTGTTCCCCCAAAGCCATTGTCCTCACACAGGAGAGCTCCAGAGGGGTGGCCCCAGAACTAGGCTGGACTTCTCCCATAAGGAGGGGGCGTTTCTGCTTCTTCTTCACCAGGGCTCACGCTGAGACCATACACTGCAGCCCCACATTAATAGTCACTGTTCTCTTTCCATCCACTGCCAACATTTCCCTTGCTCTAAAGACAGTGGCTGCTGACTGGTTTGTACAGGGAAACTGCTGAAGGTCTGGAGGTTTTCTCCCAGGGGAACAACTGGAGGCACTCTGCAATCTGAAAGCTTTGTGAAGAAGTCAATCCTTGTGTCACGCAGCTGTACTGAGGGACCACCAGGTGCCCAATGCCCAATGTATTTTCCACTCCTAACATGACTTCACTGCAGATGAAATGATCTTGAGGTTGGGTTTGACTACTGTTCCTGGCAGGGACATCAGGGGCAGCAGCAAGGCCATTTCTAACAACACAGGCATGGGGATCATGCTCATTGATAACCTTTTTCCCCAATCTAATGAAGGCAGTGCCTGGAACTCTCAGCTACCTGTGTCCAGTGCTTGTCAAAGCACAAATGGGAGCCTTCCTGACTGCAAAGGAGACAACACAGGCATCTGACGGGTGCCACCTACTGTGATACCTGTCCTCGCTGACCCTGTAAATCCTGAGGGCAAAGCCAAAAGCATGGGAAAACCTAATTAAACACAGTGCTCAATTAAAATGCCTCTAAACACTTCTTTATTAGCTTTAGGCAAAGCAGTTACTCATCCTTTTACTGTTCTGCTCTCACTCGCTGAGGACAGCCAGCTCAGGAGTGCCAGAAAACCCCGTTGTAAGCTAATCCTCTGATTCTGGGAAACTGCCCCGTTAGGTGCTCATTTGTCAGGAGAAGGGCGACGAGCTGCCTCCCAGTAACCTCTCCTTGGTTTGAAGCCATCACTCATCTCCTGGGGCCAAAGCAACCGACAGTGCCCGAATTGCTGCAAACAGTGAAAAAAGATCCCACTGAAGCTTTCCGAGGAAGGCAGCAAGTGCTGTTTCAGCCCCTTCAGCTCTTTGCTGTGTCTGCAAAAGCTTTGGTGTGGGCAAAAGACGTGGTGAAGGAGGGCTGTCTAGAGTAACTTTCATCTTCATCCTCCTTAGCTCTCCCTGGAAAAGGCTGTGAAAATATGTCCCTGAAATTAAAACTAATTTCCCAGGAGCCTCCCAGCTTGTTTCTTTAATTTAAAAAAACTGGGCTACCTCACATTAACAAGGGCTTCAACAACTCATTATTTACAACCTGGTGCAAAATACAGCTCATACAGATGAGGAGGGACAGGATGTCCTGCCTGCTCCTCCAACCAGAGGGACCCCATCCTTTGAGCATCTGTGAAAGATTTCCATACTTGGGGATGTTTTCAAACAAGGGGCTTGTTCTCCATGATTTTCTACAATGGAAGTGGACAACATTTTTCTAACCATCTCTAACGTGAAGCTCTTTCGTCAGCACAATGTGAAGACTGTGTTTGTTACAAGAGCTCGTTTCCTAACTTCACCCTATTTTCATTCCTTTCTCTTTCCTGCTGTGGAGCGCCAGTCATCATTTATGCTGCCTTAATTAATCCCCTGCACCGTTAAATCTCTGTAAGAGGATTTTTTGTAAGGACTGGGGTTTCTGATTGGTTTAAGACTTTGCTAAGAAACAGATATTGTGAAGCACAGTTGGGTGGGATGGAGGAAGCCTTGAAAATCTGGAAAGTGGTTCTAATTTCAACCACTACCATAGAATCATAGTCATAGAATCCTCCTGGCTGGAAAGGACCTCAAGAATCATCAAGTCCAGCCCTCATCCCAACAGCTCCCCAACCCCCAGACCATGGCCTCAAGGGCTCTAGCTACTCGGTTTTTAAACCCCTCCAGGGATGGGGACTCCACCCCCTCCCTGGGCAGCCTGTGCCAGGGCCCAGACACTCTCAGCAAAGAGCTTCTTCCTCAGATCCAGTCTAACCCTCCTCTGAAGCAGCTTGAGGCCATTGCCCCTCTTCCTAGCATTCTTCTAGGAGAAGAGACCAGCAGCAACCTCACTACAACCTCCTTTGAGGGAGCTGTAGAGAGCACTAAGGTCTCCTCTCTGAACTCTTCTCTAGACTAAACAACCCGTTACCTCAGCCTCTCCTCACAGGCCCTGTTCTCCAGCCCTCTCCCCAGCCTCCTTGCCCTTCTCTGGCCCCGCTGCAGCCCCTCAATATCCTTCTAATACTGTGGTGCCCAAAAATGGATGCGGTACTCAAGGTGCAGTCTCACAAGTGCAGAGTACAGAGTACATCATCTCCTCCTGCTGGTTACCCTGTTCCTTGTGCAAGCCAGGATGCTGTTGGCCTCCTTGGCCACCATGCCTGATGACAGGTTAATTATTTCACTGTATTTCTGCACAAGCACAGAAATGGAAGGAAGACAATAAATAATCTTTTTTGCCCTTATCTACAGAGCCATTCAGGGTCAGGCTGGATGGGGCTCTGGGCACTCCGTTCTACTTAGAGATTGCCCTGCTTGTTGTAGCGGAGTTGGGCTAGATGACTTTTAGAGGTCCTCTCCACCCCAATACATTCTGCAATTCTGTTTTTAGGAGCTAGCCCCTAATCCACCAGGTACTCTGAGCCAGCAGAGATCGAGGCCACTCAGCTTCTCACATCATCGGACTCTCCCTTCGTTCTGCGCTGCTGTTGTCTATCTGCAGGCGTTGCCCCAAGCCAAAGCACCAGGCTGTCACCAGAGAGAGCCGCAGCAGAAGCAAAGTGGTTCTTCACCCATCGTTTCCGTGGCACACACAGCACAGTGCAAACACCTGTTTGAATGATGGGGTTTTTATTAGATGAACAGGGTTATTATATATTTTAAAACTCCGCGTGTACACAGCCTAGGATGCAACGTGCTCCCCCCACATCAAGTCACAAAACACCTGACCTCATGAAGGTGGACCCCAGCCCTGCCTGTGGGACTCACAGGACTGGTACAGATGGCAGAGTGGGAGCTTCGCACACAGGGGGGAATACACAGGACAGGACAAAACACAGTAGGAAGAGGGGAAGAATCAAAGAAGGGAGGAAGCCGGATCTGCCCTGGCTGAAGGACTGTTCTCATGAAGCTGTTCTTCATTTCCCCTCCCAAGCTCCACGGGGAGCAAGAGTGTGAAGGACAGGCCACGGAGAGCAGTACCGGGTGGTTTCTGCCAGCTCTGTGAGAACTGTTGCACAGGGTGCTGCCAGTGAGCCCTGGGCCGTTCTTCCACTCTGTGCAGGGTGACCGCAGAGGGCTTCCTCCTCCCACTGCTCACACCAAGACCTAGGGAAATCAGTGGACAAGCCACCGAAGACTAATGGGATTTGGCACTTTCCTGGTGACAGCCCCACTCCCGCACTCCTGTGAAGAGCCACAGGGCACTGTCTCGAAGCTCAGGGTCCTACTGCTGGATCATGTATTCCCAGAACTGCAGTCCTTAAATAAATGACCTGATAGGCGTGACAGGGCAGAGAGGGAAAACCAAGAAATCCACTGAGAGCTCGGGAGCTCCTCTTCCTTACAGCAATAGCACTTGTGCTGCTCAACACTTGAATTGATAGTTGAAGTGTAAACGTGGAATGAGGGGCTTTACTCCAGCCCTACTCCCCTTGGAAGTTTTGCTTCTAGACAGTCAGCAGAAAGGAGAATTGTTTAAAAAAGGAGAGAGCCACACTAAGAACAGTCAGGAGATCACAAGACTCATCGGAAACCGTTTCAGCCTTACAAAGCAGGTGGCTTCAGACTCAGACTTCAAAATCCATTTACTGCTTTATTAAAAAAATAGCACTATAGAAACTACTCCTTTCTCAGCTCCAAGTTTAAGCACACCCAAGAAGACCCTACAGAAACAGTCCTCTTCCTGGCAAGGCACTATCCAGTAGTGTGTGGCACAGACAAAACCACTCCAGTCAAAGCCACTGATACAGTGAACACGTACGTCAGCCCGCAGAGCAACTTCAGCTCGGTACAAAGACTTACAGCTCAATTCACACTGCTCTCCCTTTTAACAAGTGAAGGAGCTACAAGTCTTACCTGCAGACGGGGGTGACTTCGCTCTCAAGCACACCTCCGCATGCCAGCATTCTAAACAGGCTGTAGAGTTAGCTGTTTCTTTTGATAAATAGCTCTAGTTTCCAGAGGCCTTCTCAGCTACCTGTAATCATCTCATTATTACAAAACTGGTTTAAAAAACTCCAGATCATCTCGTGTTACAAACTACAACTCTACTCACTTTAGTTACAAAAATAAGGCTGCCACACCACAGAGCAAATTCACGTTCGAGCCACAGAGATGCTCCTCTTCTTTCCACGAGCCACTTCCCATTCATTCCAAGGGATTACAGCACCTGTCCGTGGGCCATCCATATCTTGGGAGCTACTGCTGTCCCTCCAACAACCCATTCTGCCCACGTGCGTGCTCTGAAATGAGCTTGGTTTATCTCACGGCCCTAACAGGACTAGCTCTCCGTTGAATGTGAGGCTTCTACTCTACAATTATCAAAATTCGAGTTCTGCAAAACCAATGTTATCCCTGGAGCAACTGGTGTGGCTTTACCTTTCACACCAGTAAAGCTGGGGGTTTGCCCAGGCGGACTCATGTACACAGGTACACACCTAGGTGAGCGTTTAGAAACTGGAACGCGAGGCAGTTTACAACATATCAAGTACGTGATAAATCCAGGATGGCTTCTTTGTCATCAACTGCGTCATTACTTATACTTGTAGCTGCAGTCATTTGCAGAGTTAAGTATTTTGCTTAGGCTTTCTCAGCAATCATTATATCAGACTTGGTGACATCAGTGTCCAACTGCACCTTGCGTCACACAGCCTTCCTACAGTGAGGGTCAATCCTCATGAAGGTATAGGACTAGTGACAGGAACCTCACGGTAACTCACTGCAGACAACATCACCCTTCAAAACGCACGTACATGAGGGCATCTGCACCGTAGCAGCTCCCACTCAGGATTCCTCTAGAGAAGGAGTTTCCTGCATGTGCTCTTGCTCCATCTAGCCCTTTAACTGAACTGAGAGAGATCCAAAGAGAAACTGATGTGTGGGTGGACTCTCAGAACAGCTTATTTAAAAGCTTTCTTGCCTTGGTACTAGAGGGAAAAGCCCACAGCTGAGACCACATCAAAGGGAACCTGTTCTTTACTGCAGCAGTGGGTAGTCACCAGCTTTGTGCAGGTAGCTCTCTGCAGACCTAAGCCACTATCTGAAATCAGAGACGCTACCATTCCACCACATTTGCAGCAGGGATGACGGTCTCTGAGCGACACTGAGAATGACACCCAAACCTGCCTACAGCTGGCAGGGCTTCAGGCCAGTGTAACCCTGATGATGGGCTAAAAGAAACCTCATGGAGTTTGAGAAAGACAGGTGAAACCCTTGGGGGTGGTGAACCATCAGCATGGGCTGGGAAGTGACTGACAGCCAGCCTAACACCCTGGATGTAAGGACCCGGGGCGGGGGGGGNAAGCCAGCAACATTCTCACTGCAAACAGGGGAAAGCATGCAGCTGCTTCAGAAGTGGCCTGAGTTAGGAAAGTTATTGCCATTCTTTACTCAGCACCAGTCAAGCAGTGTGGCCCACACCCAGTCCAAGAGGTATGTGAACAAACTGGGTAGAGCTCTCCACTAAGCAAAGCGGACACAGCCCTGAAGTACACAGCCTGTGAAGAGAGGTTGAGGAAGCCAGGTTTGTTCAGTCTGGTCATAGTGACCTAACGGGAGCCTGCAGCTACCTCAGGGGCAGTTATAAAAGGATGGTGCCAGTCTCTTCCTGCGAGTGCCAGAACATACAGCAAAGGCAGCAGCCACAAATTACAGCCTACGGGTTGAGGTTGGACGTTAAAGTTTCATTAGGAGAGTACTACAGCACTGGCATAGGTTACCTAGAGGGTTATGAGATCTTGATCTTTGGGTGTTTTTAACACTCTGCTAGACAAATCCGTATCTGATCTGAGCTAGTGCTGGTGGTAGCCCTGACTCTGACAGTGCTGGGCCAGATGAGCTTGAGTTCATTCATGGGACTGAGCCTGGCTCTCAAAGCGTCCTCCCAGCGCTCAGGTGGCTGATGGTGGAGCTCTGTGTTACTGAAGGTAAACTCAAGTGTTTGGCAAAATTTCCTTTCAAGACAGTCCAGCTGTAGAGCTCCAGCTTGGGGTGTGAAGTCTGTCTTAGTGAAGAGATGATTTTATCAGTAGCTATGAGATCTCTTACTCTAAACTACCCAGCATTTCCCCCCCCCCCCAAGCATTTTCCTGCACATTCCACCTGCATTCAGGACAGGAACCGTGTCAAACCACTGCTCTTTGGCACCTCCTCCGCAGTAACAACTGGGTTTACACAGTCCGCTGCAATGAGCATCGTTAGACAAATGACGTTTTCATGAGTAAGCTAGCAGCTCATGTCTCTCCCAACAAACGTGATCTGGCATAAACATGGCAATACACACAGAGCAACAATATGGCCACTACTGGCTTAGGCTGGGATCTCAAGAGTCATGACTCGGGATCATAGGCAGCACACTTGGTGGTGGTTACTGTAAGAACCACCAAGGCTCTAACTGTCTAGATGAGCTGATTTCAACTACAAGACCTGGATGAATTTAATAAAGGAATCTCTCTACATAAGCATCCGCATGAGTGACAGGAGCTCTGGGCTTCCACCCCTTAGTGTCTGTTAGAATATCAGTGCCAGCTGCAAAGGTGATCCAAAGATAACAGTGAAGCACTATTTTGTGAAAGGAACAGGAGTGACCCGCCCTTAGTCCTGCTTCATGCAGTGTTATTAACTCCACGTCGTTGGAGAGCACCTTCTCGTGGCAAGTAGACTACTACTAATGATGCGTTTGCGCTATCACAGTGATCCATTAGGGAAGAAGCTGTTGTGCGCTGAGAACAGGGTCATTCATCCACAGGGTGTGCTTGTCGATATCTCAGATGGGCTTCCTAGGGTTCCGACTCCTATTTAAAAGAAGAGGAAAAAGATTGTTAATGCTATCAGTAACTTCTTATCTGCTGTGTCTGTCCCTAGCTGAGGAGGAAGCACTCAAGTGCTACCAGTACCCTGGAGCAATGAGCTGGCCAAGCTTTCAGAGCCACTCTTCCAAGCCTACAGCAGGCTGTTTCTCAAGAACAGAGCTGCATAAATGCCCCTATTTCTGATTGCAGCAGGACCCTGTAGTTTTGCTAGGATTAGTTCTTCAAGCTACAAAGCGATGCAGGCTGCTAAAATCACCTGCTTCTCCAGTGCCCTGCTGAGGCTGATTCCCACTCCTTTTCCTCCTGAGGTGGAGAAATAAATGAATTCCTAGCAGAAAAGGAGCCCTGTAGATAACCAAGAGCTACTGCCCAGGCCTGACACAGTACTGTGACCAAACACAGTGTCTAGGGAGACAAAACAGACGTTACCTGGCTTCGTGCCATGATCTCACGTATTTCTGTGAGAGGACTCGGTGATCTAGGAGTCCTTTCCAGCCATGACTATTCTGTGATTCTTTTGTGTTAAACTGACCTCTTGTGCAAAGAGCTGCTGGGACTCCTGACTGCTCCATCACTCCAGCATTCAAAAAAACGCAACCCTGTTGAATAAATGCTGTCCTGCTTGAGCCTTCATGCCAGGCTGCTCCCTGTTGCAGTGGCATAAGCTGTAGGCATTCCAGTGACAAGACCCTAGTGCTGTCTCCTGTTACAACTGTCAGTAGCTCCCAGTTCAGACTGATAATGCGAAGGAGAATGTATTCTTTAACTTCCTCTAGCTGCTGTCTCAGACTGACTCCCGAGTATGTGCTTGATTTCATAGCCAATGTGACAACTACCTCTGTTACCTCATAAGCATGAAGTTCGTAAGGACAAGGTCTGCATCAGGGCAGGAGTGCATCTGAGCGCACACAGTTCTTTCGGTTCTAAGAAAGTTCAACCCCAGTGTTTAAAGAACCCTGTTGGAAGTCTGCAGTACTACACTGACCTTTGTGGCCAAAGTAGGTTTCAGTCCAAGAAAGGAGAAGACAGTGTTGCTCTCCTTTGACTCAAAGAAGCCATCATAATCCTAAAGATTGAAAACAGAACAAAGATGAGTCAACATTGGCATTCCCGATTGATCTCCCACGCCATGTGTGAGATCAAGGGGTGACAGGCACTAGAGCTCCGGAACACACTGGTACACCTCCTAAAACTATCTTAAAAACTATCCTAAAGTGCAGTGGCGGAGAAAAACACATAAACACTCTACCCACAACGCCCCCCACTCTGTATTCGACAGGGAAATCTAAACACAGGCTTCACAGGATGCTTGAGGCTGGAAAAGCCTTCTGAGCAATTCCAGCTCAGCCCAGGACCTGACATCTGTGGTTCAAAGACAGGGACTGCAATTCCTTCCTTAAGTTTCTTTAAACGACTAAGTTGGCTTGGCTGCTATAAAGAGCGAGCTTGCTAAACACCTCCGACAAACCCTTATTGTCTGCCCTCCGAGACGCAGAAACCCAATGCTCACCACCCCAAAATGCTGACAGACAGGAGCCCACCCAGCCACAGGTTGCCCTGCTTTCCACAGAGATCATCTAAGATGCGCTGACTGCTGTGCAGCACGGAGAGGTTAGCCCGTGGGCGTGCTCTGTCAGCATCGCTTCCATGTATTGTGACGATCTCTCCGTGTAGCGTGGTTGCTCTTACAGTAGCGGGGAAGTCACAACTCAAGGGCACTGAATCAGCACTTAGCTACTGACTGGCTTAATACCCGGTGCCACCCAGAACGAGCTGCTAGCACCCTTCCTGAAAAGGGCAGTTCAGTTCTCTAGAGCAGATGACAGTCACTAACTGATCTGATTAGGATTACAATGGGAAACTCTTACTCAGCACAGCTCTCCTCGAGGAGGAGTGTGTGCAGGGGTGAGTTTCCTCGAACCCTACACAAATACACAACTAATTAGAAAAGCCTGTCTGCACGACAAAGCAACTTAGAGGACAGTGTTCAATTCCCTCGCCTTCTGCTAAGATCTCTGCACAGGATTTTTGAAGGAGCTTTTACAGTTGACTCTACAAAGCAACCTGTTACTCCACTGCTGAGGGCCAGCTGTTGATTTCAGTGACCAGCAGCCTTCCACAAACAAAGACTTCAATAAGAGGGAGCAGATGTCAGCTACTGCTCGATTGTTTTGTGCAAGCTGCTGCGATGTTTGTGATTCCTTCAGCAGCGACCACACAGTACACAGACAGGACCAACATCCCTCACCTCTGAAGCTGGGAGGGCTAAAGCAGAAGGGCATGCCCTAGCCAGGCCCTGAAAAACCTGTCCTGGGTTCAGACATTCCAAATGGAAAGGCAGCCAGGTCTCAAGGGGTCTCGGATGCCATCTATTAGGCAAGAGAAGATAGGACCTCATGCTACCTCACAAGTGCCCCAGGTCCTGGAGCAAACACACTGCAGCAGGCAGCAGCTCTGTACTCCGACAGGTGAATATGCTAACACTGCTTGAGGATCTAGAGAGACAGGGTTGAGTTCTCTCTGTCTGTAGGCACAAGAATAATGACAGCCCAGGGTAGAAATTCCCAGGGGGCCTGTGGCCAGTTCTCCAAACTCCAGTTGCCAGTAGGCAGTTCCTGATGAGCCACTGGGCTCGTAGCAAAACAGAAGTGAAAGGAATGTCTATGGCTCTTTCCAGGATCTTTAAAACAAATGGAAGAGACCGATGCTTAACAGTGCACAGGAATCAGTGCCACGGGAAGTGCCTGCACACAGAATACTTCTCGAGGACACTGCTTTCAGCAGCTGGGTTTGTTTCTTTCTTGTCTATAGGCCTTCACTGTGTGCATGGAGTTGATGCCCATGCACTGCATTTCAGGGAAGCACAATAAATATCAAATAGCTGTCTCTACTGCTGCCTGCCAGCAGATCTAGCAGGATTTTCCCTAACACCCTAAACCACGAGAACAGCCTCCAAGAAACAAGAGAAAGAAAGGGTCAGCCTGCTGTGTAAATATTTGCCCTTTGGCTCAAACTCCCAGCAGGGAACAGATTCCCTTTACATTTTGGTTGGGCAGAGCTCTGGGCAGACAACTGTTGCTGTTTCCAAGTGCTAATTTGCAGCTTTGTAAGGGTAAAATTAGAGTGGAGTTTCACTGGGAAGCAGAGATTTCCAGTCTTCTGAAAAATGCAGGAGTCACTTCCAGCATAAGAAGCATTATGCATTCAATTGTGGAGACTTCAGAGACAGCAGAAGAGGGCTGTGTGAAGCACAGGCCTAAGCTCAGACAGCCTTTCTGGCTTTCTGCTGTAGGAGCTCTCCATACTGTGTTCTGCTGCTGCAGATCCTGTTTGGATACCTGTACCTACAGCTCCTCACCTGCCATGTGAAGAAGCTAGAGCCCTAGCTGGAGGCTGCAAGTTCAGGTATCTAATGTAGACAGAGTGCTCAGGGCTGTGGTTTAGTTGAGGACCTGTCAGTGTAGGGTTAATGGTTGCACTCGAGGATCCAACCTAGGCAATTCTGTGATTCCACCGTGGAAGCCACATTCCCAGAATTCAAGCATTTCAGTGCTTGGCATCATGCTAGAGTCCTCCTGTGAATCTGGCACTAGTGCATCAGCCAGCAGTGATCTCTCCATCTGTCTGTACTTCTCATGGTCTGCATTGGGAAGGTAACTAGTCAGATGGGTAGAGCCTCTCTGCTGTGGAAAACAGTGGCTGGGAAACACAGGTATCCTTCTCCCTCAGGAGATGGTAACCCTGTTTGTGCTGTTCCTTTTGCTCGAGGGCCAGGGTGTACTTGGTGGGTAATGCAGGAGGATGAGAAAACCCGGTGTGTACTTCAGGGAGACTCAAGCTTGGTGAAATAAGCCACTAGCAGAGGTGTATGTCAAAGTAGTACAGCATGAGCCAGTAAATGTAACTGAGGAAGAGACTTGTAAGGAACCGGGGAAGACATGACTGGGTTCAGCACCCAACGACCCAGCAGACCATCCTCTTTTAAGGTTCTGTTGCCCTTTTTGTTCCTCTTTTCCAAATGACGGCCACTGTTCTGTATACAAAGCACTCAAGTTCTCTCTTGGAACACGCACTGGGCACTAAGGCTTCCTTCCCCTTGCACAGCACTAACTAGAGCAAGATAAGTGTGGTAGTTTCTGACTTACACACACGGTGTTATGGCAGCAACGCTGCGATGAAAGAACACCTTGCAGAGTCCAAGTATGGAAATGATCACAGTGTCAGTGCTACAGCACAGGCCCAGATCACTGGTAAAACACTCCGTGTTCCTGTGTGCTCACAGCTCTGACCTTGCTCACAGGAAACACGAGTGGTTCTTGCTGAGGGAGTGCATCTCAGAAGACTGAGAAAGTAGATTAATGATCGCATTAGCAATTCCATCGACTCAACATTTTCAAGGCCATCCTCACACTCAAGGATGGAGCTGGGCTGTCAGTACCAAAAGAATACCAGATGGTTTGTGAGGTGGGAAGTATTGGTCTCCGTTTCATACTGTTCTCCCCTCTCACACCAGCTATTGCATGCTGAGATGACATCAATCCACTCTGTTCACTTACTGAGAACACTGAGGACAAGCACACCCAGCACGGCAGTAACCTTCTGAAGAGCGATTATTTCACATGGTAATGCCCTTGCCACAAGAAACCTGGTCTGAGATAACAGCCTGATGGGCACTGCTGAGGTTTGCTGCTGAAGACAAATCGGGGAGCAAAGAAAAGCTGGCAATGCTTTTACTAACAGAAAGGGAGAGTATGGCTGTGAGCAAGGCACTGAGTCACGGCCCTTATGTCTCTGTGGAAAGAACAGGAACAAAATGAAAGCTGCACCTATTGGGTTTTGCCTTGCCCTGCCCGCTTACGTTTAGGGGAGCAGCACTGAGTCTGACCAGTTTGTAATGCGAGTAATTAAGCCTGTCCTGTCAAATCACAGCGTAGAAACCAGAGCAAGTGCCCAGGCCAGATGGAAGAACTGGCTAACAGAAAAAGCACAGATCATTTGTTAGCAGAGCAGACAGGATTCAAAATTGCCCTGGCCCCAGAGAAGAATTCTAAGGGACCATTTCCACCACCTCAGCGGGCATTTCTCCAGGTGAAGTTAAGTAATGATGGGGGTTTCTATTTATCTGTGTCAAGATAAACATAGCAGAAACAGTGTGGAAAGAACAGAGAGAGAGAAGATGGGAGATGTCTGCTGACTTCATCTAATCGTGGTATTTTAACCCCCTCTGCAGCACTGACCTTTGCCTCCCACGTTTTCCCTGCACTGTGTTACCTAAGCATGCCATTAACTAATGCAGTGGGCTGATGAATGCTGGAGACCCTGCACATGCTGTCCTTCTCCCCCTAGAAAACACAGTTTCTTCCAAAGGGAGTTTGCTCTTTAAAGATGTCCACGCAGACAGTGAGGTCTAGTAATAGGATTAACTCCGCTCAACCTAAACAGCTGTCAGCTGAGTAGGCGGATTAACCAGATCATCTCACGTGTTGCATGACATCTTCTTCCTCGCTAACTCCAAACAGCAATGTCTGAGACGAGGTTAAAACACAGGGTAAACACAAGCTGGAAAGGTAAAACCAACAGCCTAAACCATTCTGTTCAGCAGACAAAGTCAAATCACAGAGAAGCACGAGAAGGTTGTCACGTGTGGGGTGCTGCCTTGTAACTCGGGGTCAAAACCCTTCCGTGTCCCAGATATATTTCTCGAGATGATGTTTCTTAGCATGAAGCAGACAGATAGGACTTAGGCCACTGTGGCAAACAAGTGAGGCCAGTACAACATGGATAGAAGCCAGTGAGCTGCTGCATCAGACCCGGTCTGTTTGTGGCAGAGTACCCTAAATCACTTCTTTCCTGCTTTCTGCAGCAAGCTAACAGTTACACTGCGGTAGTGACAGGTTCTCAACAGATGGGAACAACCCATCAGGCCATGCTGCTTTGCTGCAGCACAGCTGAGCCTGACAGGGACCAAAAAACAGTCTGGATGACCCTTCACCACACAATATCCACATTTGCTCCGCTCCAGCTAGTGTAACCACAGAGATCCTCCTCCCCATTGCATTCTCCCAGTGAGAGACAAACCTTCCCCAGTCACTTCAGATGCAGCCAGGTTGCCGTATCAAACATTGCCTGCTGTTCTAAGAGGAACAGCACACCTGCCTCCTCAAGGAAGTGTGCCTCCTGTGTCTGTAGTATGGCAGAGCAGAGAGGGCCTAGCTGTGCGGGGAGCATTGTTCAGTGAGCCAGAGCTCTGGGTTCATTGTCCCAGGTTACAGCAGTACAGAAGACTCAGACTGCAGCTCTCCATGCTGGCTAAGAAGGAGAGTAAAATATTTATACAGTGCCATTCCTAATATATCACAGGCTACCGCTTCAGCTTGCGTGAGCGGGTGGAGAAGCTGCTGCAGCAATCAGAGAAGCCAGCTTCCCCGTCAGCAGTGTGTTGTCTGATTCACCAGCTCTCGTGCTTGGCAGTCTTTCAGCAGAGGAAGACAAATCTCAAGCTGCTTTGCTTAGGGAGAGATAAAGCTATGTACCGTTCAAACACCAGATAGTTTTCATTATCCGAGATGCTCTGGTTGCATAAAGGCTTTCTGAGCATCAGGGAAATTTACACTGTGACAGCAACAGAGAAGGATCTTAATGGCAACGACATCACAACTCAGCGTAGCCAACCCTCTCCATTTCTGTGCCACAATCTTCAGATGTTTGTGCTTGGACTAAACCCAGGCAGGAAGAAAACTGTAAATCCCCCAGCTGATGGTGGTCTCACAAGGGACTCTACCAGAGCTGGTTGTGCATGAAGTGTGTGACATTGCAGATTCTTACACTTGTGGAGGGAATCCACTACCTGGAGGCAACCTTAAGGACTGGCCTCAAGCTGCATCAGGGGAGGGTTAGAGTGGGTCTGAGGAAGAGGTTCTTTGCTGATACAGTGGCTGGGCACTGGACCAGGCTGCCCAGGGGGGTGGTGGAGTCCCCATCCCTGGAGGGGTTTAAAAACCCAGTAGCTAGAGCACTCGAGGCCATGGTCTGGGGGTTGGGCTTGCTGATCCTGGAGGTCCCTTCCAGCCAGGAGGATTCTATGATTTACAGATGAGCATCTGACTGTCCACCCTAAGATCCATTACCAGATCCTGTTGCCCCAACCCATCACCATTAATTCACACAGTGCTAGAGCTTTCTCTAGTAGTATCTCAGCAGCAATTCCCACCTTTTTAAATGGCCAGCAGTATGTATATACCTCTGTAATCTGCTCACAACCATAAGGGCTACTTACTCCACAGTACCGATCATCACTGAATATCTGCGGTGGCAGGGGATTGCCCTGAGCAGGCTGCTTATCCTCAGGAATATTTTTATACATCCACTGTCGTTTCTCCTCTGACATGGTGATATCCACTTCTTCAAACTCTATGCGATTGGCTTCCAGAAACCTCACCACATCTTGTTGTCTCTTCTTTATCTAGAGGAAAGACAGACAAAAGCCCAATACTCAGAGCAAGTCCACCGTGGTCAGACACACTTACAAAGCTGAGAACGTTCACTGAACCATTTGGGTTGGAAAAGGCCCTCCGGATCAGTGTCCAACCACCAACCCTACTCTCCAAGTTCCCCCCTAAACTCTATCCCCTAACACCACAGCTAAGTGACTCCTGAACACATCCAAGGGTGGGAACTCAACCCCCTCCCTGGGCAGCCTCTTCCAGTGTTCCTATTCCTCCTCTCCTGTCCCACTTCCAAGTCACAAACTCGGGAAGGCAAAGGAGAAAACACGCTTTCAGTTTGGAGTTCCCAGAAGTCAAACACTGCTGTTTCTTTACAAGTCGGCACAGGTTACTCTTCTTTTCCTCAGATCTAGAAGGCTGCCCTTAGCCTGGTGGCAGAAATGCCAGTCTCTACGCTATAAAGGTGCTTTAGAGAATTCAGTGTAGCGTGGGATTCTCAAGAAGTGGGAGTTGAGAGGCAGCTGACATTGAAAGTAATCAGGGGCTAGATTTTTTAACTCCAGCGGCACCTAGATCTGCAAGGTGAGCAATGTGGCAAGTCCCAGGGAAACCTGGACGTGCTCAGGAAGATAAACCCAACAGCAGTTCTGAAAAACCAGGAGCCCAGCTACACTCAGTTTTGTTTTCCTAGACACCTAGGCATCTCTTAAAACACAGCTTGACGATTCCCTGAGCGAGGCTCTTCAAATCTTTAAAGAGGATTACAGACGAGGACCAGCTCCTCTCTTGAAAATCAACTTCATTGCAGGAAAAAATGCAGGAGGGTTGAACCCTCAGAGAGTGTTGTCTGTATGCAAGAGATGACAGCATGCAGATGATGTAAGAGGCAGAGCACTGGCAGTCTGTCCCTCACTGTAGTTAGCTAAGAGGAACCCTTAGCAGCCAGGTCAGCTTTACGCAGATGCACTCAGGTGGAGACTATTTCTGCCTCAAACAGAACTTGATATCAAGACAGCAGTTGTTGAAATGAAGTGTGTAGGGTGGAGGAAAGCTACCCGGGCTCTGCTCTTAGAATCATAAGGGATTGGAAGGGACCTCAAAAGATCACCCGGTCCAATCTTCAGTCTCTTCTTTTTGCACGTCCTGAGTGACATGAGTGCTTTCAGATAGGAGCCGCAGCTTGTATGCCGTATTTTTATAGCCATCATCATCACAGTTATGTGCCTAAAACCTGCAGCTTTAACAACCGTTCAATATTCCTGGGGTGTCAGATCCACGCGGTTGCTGGCTGGCATAAAGCCCAGGTGGCTGAATCATGCCCGTGGGTATCATATGACCTAGATACTATTGGAAAAGAGAGGATTTTAAAGTGCGCGTGCTAGCTCTTCTTGCCACACAGCCCAGCCTGTCTGCATGCATGCACCACACAACTACGTCCCTTCTCAACGTACTGCTGCTGGAACTGTTGTTTCCTCATAACAAGAGGGGAGCCACCCCACAGCAAAAGGACAAAGCTCTTACAGTACATGGAACCACGGTGTTAGGGATTGGAAGGGACCTTGAAAGGTCACCCCATCCAGTCCCCCTGCCACAGCAGCAGCCCCTAGATCCAGTGGCACAGGAACAGCCCAGGAGGGTTTGAAACGTCTCCAGAGAAGGAGACTCCACAACCCCCCTGGGCAGCCCCTGCCAGAGCTCTGGCACTCTGACTTGTCCTCTTGATGTGGAACCTCCCCTGCTCCAGCTGACACCTGGTGCCCCTTGTCCTGGCATTGGGTGCCCCTGAGCAGAGCCTGGCTCCTTCCTCCTGACCCCCGCCCTTTCCATCTTGATCAACAGTCGCGGGGTCCCCCCTCAGGCTCCTCTCATTCTATTGTTATTCTTTTCATTAAAGCATCTTCCTTTCCCTTTCTAGTCCATCAGTCTCTCCCCCTTATTCCCTTTCACTTCTCCTTTCAGGGAGGAAGAGGGGTTATAGAGGCACCCAGCTTCAACCCCCGACTCTTCAAACATTGCCAAGACCAATTCCCTTGTCCATGCAGAAGTGAAAGGCAGAAGTGAAATCTGGCTGCTGTTCCATCTCTTACCAAAAAAGCTGCAAGAGCAGCCCTGAAGGAACAAAGACAGGGATTCTCTTAATGTGAATATTAAACAGAAACAGCACCTCTACAACTATGTGTGGGAGAGGAGCACTGCTGAAACCGGCAGGAATTCCCTCCAGCACTGGTCAGAGCAACTAGCAAACTCCTTAGAGCCCAAGCTCTGGCCCTGAGGCCAAGTGGCATCATCCTGCCAAACCTGCAGCCCCTCAGAGTGGCCGCATGCAAACCGTACCTGGAGAATGAGCCCTGTGGCATGTGACAGACTGCTTGCGAGGCTGTAAATCACCCTTGGCCGAAGCTGGCTGTGCCAGCAGTCACTCTGAATGGTTTCAGAGAGCCAGAGCTCCCCACGGCTCAGACCCAGTACTCACGGATCCCATTTTCATCTGCTGTCTCTCACCAGTGTGCCCACCGGGCACAGGGCCCGTAGACTACAAGTACTTACATCTCAAACCCTATGAAATGGTGGCCTGTAGTTTAAGAAGGATGCTCAGAGCATCTGTCACAACAGAAGCCAGCTGGTTGCTGCCCAAGGAAACCACAGGACCTTTGTCTTCCTCTACAACTGGATCGGTGCCGCAGGAGTGCGTCAGCGTCACAATCCCGCCTGCAGCTCTCATCTGCGGGTACTCAGAGTTCTGAAAACTTCCACACAAAACCAAACAAAGGCACAAACAGCACTGTCAGTGCTCCCGTCCTCGCTGGCTGGTGTGGAGGACCTGAGCTCCTGTCAAGAGCCCAGCAGAGAAAAGTATCTCCCCGCCTGGCAAACTAGGGAGGTGGAGACATGAGTCCTCTTAGTGACAGCCTGCTGCTTCCCAGGCTTCCAGAGCAGGATGGGCTTGAGAGGAACCTGAGGAAAGTATTCATGGGACCTGAGGTAGGATGATCAGAACTCAGTTCATGCCTGCTCACAGAATCACTGAGGCTGTGGCCCTGAACGCCCTGCTCTGGCTGCTGGGGTGATGTTAGGTGCTGGGCTGGGCTGGCTGAGCTCAGAGGGCTCTGCCAGCCTCAGTAGTTTTGTGATTCTCTGACTCTGAAAAGCCAACAAATCCAGTAACTCTAAGCTGTCAAGGCAAGCTTGATCCTACCAAAGGGAGACACTCGACAACAGAAGGACACGTTGTTATTGATGCTGAACATCAGTCGCTGAGCAGCCTGCATCTCCTAAGAGCTCCTCTCCATGACTCAGCTGGAGAGGCCGTTCCTCCCCTTCCTCCGTGCCAAACTCAATTACACTGAAGCACAAGGTTCCATTTAGAGAAAATAAACTTGTTTACTGTTAGAAATGACAGCTGTTGTTCTCTTCCCCCACTAAGAAGACAAACATAACATGTTTGAAAAAGGTTTCTCATCACTCCAGCTCTCATCCCCCCCGAGGGGAGGATACCCACACACTGACTAGTGATGACTCCTAGAGGAAAGCAGCACAGCTCAGCAGAAGGACAGACACAGCCCCAAACAGAAAGGCCAATAGATCCCCCCCAAAACACTGCACAGCTGGAAGCCTCAAGCAGTTCCAAGTAGGAGCCAGCATCACTGTCCTGTCTGCCTCGATAAAGATGCAGTTAAAACAATGCACAGGTGAAAGTACTCACTTTTCACGGGCACAGGCCAACTTCACAAGCCACCCGGGTTGGTTGATAGCCCAGCTGGTCAGCGGTGCTGTTCTCACCGATTTCAACTAGCTCAGCATCACACCCTACTGCACTAAGCGGAGCATCCAGGAAGTGACTGCCGTGGCCCAGCAGCGAGGGGAATTCAGTGTGCTCTTTTAACACCTGCTTTTACAAGGGTGCTTCATCCCAAAGAACAGGAATCAAACACCGGTGCTTTGGTTCAGCCTGTTCGGCCCAAATAAGACTTCTGGGGAAAAACACGCCTTCACCTAGGGAGGAAGGGAATACCTGACCCAGGACTAAAGGAGAACAGCCGAATGAGTTTGGGGAGAGCAGTGCTGGGCTGCCTAAACGTAATGGTATTCATCTCATTGTCTCTTGGCTGAGCAACCTCTGTGGGGACAGGAAACCAGACACCGAGCCTGTAGTAACCTACATACGGAAACACCGCAGGTCAAGGTTGCTGCTCCCAAGCTCTCCAGTCCAGCAGCACTGAAGTGAGCAGCTGCAGTGACCCAGTGTGCTACAGCATGAGAGCTGCCTGTCCTACGCCTCTGCTGGAGCTCTTCTCTGCAGGAGCAGTGCTGGCAGAGAACACAGGGACAATGACAGAGGTTTTGCAGGCTGCTGGTGCAGCATGTCAGACAACAAAGTGGGGACAACCAAAGGCTGGCGTACGCTTCATCCTGCCTTCCCTCCTGGGTTGCACCCTCTAGAAACCAGACAAGCAAACACGGGAAATCAAAGTAACCCCAAAGAAACTGGTACTAATAAACAGCACAGGAGTTAGTGATTGCTTCAGTCTGTGACCTCCAGTTAGTCTGCCATCTGATGCAGTGATGTGTGACCTGTGACTGCTGACAACAGGACCAGGGTTAGGAAAACCAGTCTCGGGGCTTTAGGGCGATTAGGGAGAACAGGTCACCATCTGGGAATTCCAGGCATCCAGGGAGCTGCACTTCGACACTGCTGTGGAGAACAGCAGCAAGGAAAACCCCTCTCCCTGTGAGCAGGCTGCCTCTCATTAACCTTCTTCCCAAAGTAGTCTCAGTAACAGGCTGAATCTGCAATTAAAACATCGCCCATGGTCAGAGAGGCTGAACCGGAAGGCCTGTACGAAGCGGATCAGCTCCTCTCTAACTGCCTGGCCGTGTGGTGACACTGGGTCCTGGCTTGGGCCTGATGATCTTGGAGGTCTTTTCCAACCACTGTTGTTCAGTGATTCTGTAACTCTGTCAAAGGGACCGGATCCAGAAGGTACCCCGATCTACCCTACAGGCACACAGAACTGGCAAGGTCCAAGACACGGACACACATGACATGCCCTGTGACTGAGAAAGGACTGAAGCTTCCTTCCAGTGCTGCTCCTGATGCTAACAGCACTACTCTGCAGCTGTGCAGCCAAAAGCATCACCATCCTGACCGAGAGAAGTGGCACAGTACCCTCTTCATGTGAGATCCATGAATCAGGCTTTGAGGATCCGGCCTGACAGGTGCATCCTCCGGATGCTGCAGGATGCCAGAAAACAGTGTGCTTGTGCATTTGAGATGCTGCTGTGTCCCACATAAACGTGGCAGGATCCCCTCCAATTGTAAAGGTTATCCTCTCCTTCTGGAAAAGCTGACGTACCTGCTGCAGCAATCCCATTTTTTAGTGTTAAAAACTCACCACATTTATACTCAGCTGAGCTGCAAATCATAGATCCCCCAATGCCCCCCCAACCAAGGCAGCCTTCACAAAGAGCACTTGTGTCCCGCAACCTCATCGCTGGGCTTTGACTGTTGTGCTTTCTGGCCACAGAGAGGCAACCAAGTCTATCCAAAGGATATTCCAGAGGTTAGGTATTCTCGATCACCTCCCAACAAGCAGCACATTCTTCTTGAGCAGTGCCGTGAGAAACGTCGAGGTAGAATGACTTTGTACAAACAAGGGTGGAGTTGGACCTCTTCATTATTGCTAGCCTTAAGAATGTTAGCATTGTGTTTGCCCTAACATTACCCGACAACACGTGAGGCGAACAAACACCACTGCGGTTCTCCTGACATCATTATGGAGGGCAAACGAGCTCCATCAGAGGCCGAAACAAAGGCAGAGCTCCGGTCTCATAAAGCCAGTGTTTGCTATAGAAACGACTGTACTGCAACGGTTCCTCTCTTATCGAGTTCCCTAGGAAAGAACCCACAATCCTCACCAGTAGCAAGAGTCAAAGTCCAGGTCTTGTCACTGTAAAGGGTTCCCTCCCTTCACCCTAATCACATCCCCACGGAGAAGGTGTGTGAGCAGCACTCGCCCTTGTACAGCCGATGGAATTGATCTCCCTTGTGTGTTTCTCACATCTCACGAGCACACAATTTCAGTGGGGAAGTGACTGCAGCGGGGGAGTGAGCCCGCTGGTTCATTATCTCATTAATTCTCCTGTAATATTTGTTCAGCTTGAGAGATGAAGATCCAAGGCACTAAAATGATTGTCCCGAAGGAGAAGACACAGCTGAGCCAGGGGCTTGAAGTTTCTCCATTATACAAGAGCTCTTCAATTACTTTCCCCTCACCTGACCTTCACCCCTCTGCCTGCAGGACCGCTCTTGCATTTCTAGGGAGCTGCAGGAGTTACTCAGCTCATTCTTCCAGCTTCCTGCCACAGCCGGAGCTGCTTTACAACACTGAACCCCCTTTCACTGGGTCAGTAGCACACGCGTACATAGGTGGGGATAGGCTGGAAACTGAAATAGATGCAACTCCTCACCTCGAGGGTGAAAATCAGGGGCAGGAACTATTTCTGCGAACAGCCAAGTGCTGCCTCGGAGCAAGGGGTGCAGGTTTTGGAGTAGCCCCTCTACTCAACACAAAAGAACAATGATTGTCCTTATCGGGGAGGAGCAGCAGAGCCTGCCTCTCCAGTCCTACAAAGGGCTTGGAATCCGAGCTGGAGCTTCCCCACAAACAAAGGGAAATGCAGGTCACAAGCAGCAGGAGTGGCAGCTAAGGCTGGCAGAAACTCGCCCGCCTGCCTACTCCAAGGCTGCCTTCGGTGCTTGGAGCAGACCTGTTCAGAGATGTGCACAGACACAACGCCTCCCTCTTCCCTTCCACAAGCAGGTCTCAACACTGTCCCCAGCTACCTGCAGGGCAAGCCTCCTGTAAACACTGGCGATGACAACAAGCAACAGTTTGTGTTGGGGACCTGTGAGCTGTTTTCAGCTCGGGAGGCACCTTTCCTCTTATTACTCAAAAAGCCAACAAAGGGCAGTTACTACCATCAGCTCCTCAGGGATCTAAGAGCCTTCAGATGTGAGGAAGATGCTGCAGGGACAAGTCCAAGACCAAATGGAGGGAACATTCACGATGCTCTCAGCTTCTCCTCATCCACTCCGATTACTTCCTTTTCTTATTCTACAGAACCATAGAATCCTCACAGCTGGAAAGGACCTCCAGGATCAGCAAATCCAACCCTCATCCCAACAGCTCCCCAACCCCCAGACCATGGCCTCAAGGGCTCTAGCTACTCGGTTGTTAAACCCCTCCAGGGATGGGGACTCCACACCCTCCCTGGGCAGCCTGGTCCAGTGCCCAACCACTCTCTCAGCACAGAGCTTCTTCCTCAGATCCAATCTACCCCTCCCCTGACCCTGCTCGAGGCCAATTCCCCCTCATTAGGAATTGGGGAGAACTGCATGCAGCAGCCTCGCTACAACCTCCTTTCAGGTAGCTGTAGACAGCTGTAAGGTCTCCCCTCTCAGCTTCCTCTTCTCTAGACTGAACAATCCTAGTTCTCCCAGACTCTCCTCACAGGACCTATTTGCCACTCTCCCCAGCCTCACTGCCCTTCTCTGGCCCTGCTGCAGCCCCTCACTGTCCTTATGACCTCTAGCAGGGGGGTGGCACTCAGATGATCTTTCAAGTCCCTGACCTGTGTTTCTGTGAACATTTTATGCTCTTAACTCAGCATTCCGCGTGACCCTAGTGTGAGGCACATCCCACTGGCGTCAGATCAATACACCTTGCCAAGGTCTCCAGGACAGTTATGTTTGTGCAGACTGCAGCCTTCACTTTCCCCACAACCAGCAGATTTCTCGGGAAGGCTTCAGCCAAACGCCTGCCATTTACCCTGGCCTGCTGGCCACCTCAACAGGAGTCATAGGTCGTTGGATTTGGGGGGTGGGTGAACCACTCTGTGTTCATTTCAGCAGAGTCCCCCCTCCCTCTCCACAAACTCAAAGCGGTTTTATCCCTGGCAGAGGAAAGAGCACTGAGGAGTGTCCCTGCTTACCAGCTCACTGTTGGCACCAAAAGCTGACTCCAGGGACTAGATGGCCCCTTTCATTCTAAAGAAATTGATGACCTGTGAAGTCTCTCCAGTGAGATCAGGAGAAACAGTGGAGTCACTATGACAGTGCTTTCTGGCTATTGGCAAGCAGGTGGTTTGGGTCACTTACAGGAGGCTGGAGGAGCCACATTCCCTCTCACAAGCAGGTAGCCTGCAGTTTGACCTGCGGCTGCAAATTAAACCAAGGGTTCTGACTCTGCTTTCAGCAGGAGACAGAGCAGGATCTCTGAGAGGAGCTCCTTTCTCTAGGCAGGGAAATCGTCCTGTCTCATCCACTGCACAGAGTCCTGAAAGGCGGCTGACATACTTGTGCTGAAAGCTGGAGGAGACAAGCAGTGACACCTCTCCACCCCTTCTTGCTTCCATTCACTGATGTTTAGTTCTAGGATGATGAAGATGAGTTTAAACCTTGCCTCGAGAGACACGCCATGCCTTTGCTCCATACGCAGACACCCGCCTATCCAGCTACAAACAACTTGTTAGTCCTTCTCCTGGGTCACTTAGCTGTGACCCATGGACACCCCCAGCACAGCCCACAGAAAACAGCCCTGCTAACCCTACCCTGAGCCCAGCAGTAACCTAGCCTGGCATAAGGAGGTTCCCAAACGCTGGGATAACACAGATGAAGAACCACCTCACGGGAAAGAGAAGTCAGAGCCCTGGTCCTGCACAACAGTGTCTAGGCCAGAGTGTGCACACTCCACCCGTGTTTTATATCACTCCTTCTTGCCCAACCCAGGAGAAGTCAGCAAACGAACGGATATGGAAAGCAAAGTGTTAGTCCACCTCAGGGTTGCTTTGCTGGGTTCGCAGGCAGTGGAGGCAGTGACAGCGCTGCTGCTGACCGGCACCAGAGACCGAACAGAATCAGGAGCTCCCACGGACACCCCGTTTGCAGACCGGTGAGAGGAGGTGCGGATGAGCTAACTGTGAGGCACTTTCCTCCCTCTCCAACAACAACAAAATACAAAGCCGTGCATCACTGTTGGAGCTGTGAGGCGTGAAACAGAAACTAAACCTAGCCACACCGAGCTACCGCAGCAGGACTCCAGTGCCCAGTGCAGGGAAGCAGATGTTTCTCTTGTGGATGCCTGCTGCACACGTATTACCGAGTCCTGACGACGCCCTGTGTTTACTCAGGTGGCCGCTGCAATGGATGATTAGTTTTTATTAGCTGTAATGCAGCCGCGAAGCTTTTTGAACGCTTCATGCCAGAACGGATCAGGACCCGTAGCTGCTACCCTGCCACCGACCTGAAGGCACAGTAAGAGGCTGAAGGAGGCGAACGAACCTCCAGACGGGAAAAACAGAGCGCTGCGCCCTTCCACGGCGCAGAAGAGCCCCTGCCTGCGCTGCTGGAGGGCGAGGAATGGCAATTACACCCGAGTCCTGCTGATGCTCTTCATTAAGGAACGAATCCCGTAGAACCATCGCGCTCAGGCTGCCTGAGCGGAAACCAGAGCCGTCACCTCACAGCCAGGCTGAGGGAACCCGTGGGTCACACGCATCACTAATGCCACCAGAGAAGCCCGTCAGAGCTCCAGTCCGGCTGCAGAGGATGCAGCGGACCCCCGCAAGTCCGACTTTGCGGGGAACTGTGCCTTTGCCAGAGCACTCACTGCTGCTCAGCGGTGCTGCCGGCCTCTGGTTTGCCTCCAGGTTCCCCTTTTGCTTCTGTTCCAAACCCGACAGCCGTCCCCTGCGGGGAGGTTCCCGAGGGACCGGGGCCACCAAAGGAGATGCAGAACAAGTTCTGCTGCGGCGGCGTTTCGGGGGAGCCGGGGGCACTTGCGGGTTTCCCCGTCGCACACGCAGCCCCGGCAGCTTCAGCCCCGGCTCCGCTGCCGGCTCCGCTCGGGGCGGGCGCAGTATCGGCGGGGACGGCTGTGACTCCCCCCGGCCCCGCTCCTCTCCCTTCTCCCCCCCCGCTCGCCCCCACTCACCGCCACCGAGCCCGAGGACGAGGCGACGAAGACGCGGATCACCATCTTCACCTCATGAGCCGCCGCCGCTGCGGGACGGGGCAGCGCGGCTGCGGGCAACACTCCGCTCCCCGCACGGCACCGGGATGCGGATGGGGAGAGAGACGGGGAGAGGGATGGGGTAGTCCCGCTCCGCCCTCCGCTCCTCGAGGGCAGCCGCTCCCCGCAGTGCCCTCCCACCGGTTCCCCGCAGCGATCCCGCTCGGGCGAGCCGGCTCGGGCTCCTCGCTGACAGCCGGTACCGGCGGGGGGCGGGGCCCCCGGGGG